>OZ025249.1:53847794-54385277 GCA_964019135.1 Arenicola marina | reverse complement strand
GGCTACCTAGTCGGTAGTACCTACCCACAGGCACCACATTCACCCACCCCAGCTTTTCTGCCCTAGAAGACAGCCGCCCCCACCCATACCACCTCTCTCTCCCACAGACACAACACCGACTTCACCCCGCCGACCTAGATCTGCCCTTATAGACGCCACGCATACGTTATCTCTACACACAGACACCACACTGCCTCCTCCCGCCTGACCTTTCTGCCCGACAGCCTCTCTGCCAGTCTACACGTGGTAGAAATAGGCTGTGGGGATGCCAACCACATGAATAAATGGTTATGGTTACAGGAGTGCTGGAAATGATATGTGACCAAACGACGGGTGAAACGATGTCCGTGGATAGACGGCGGAGGGAAGGGACAAGGGAAATACATTTTCGCAACGAAACCTCCAAAAAAAAACTCCCGACCTTGCAGCCGTTCGACTTTGACCCCCCAACAAGATTTTCTAATCAAAACGACACTAAACTTAGCCAAAAAGCGACACGGTGTCGTGAAGAATCGAATTCGACATTGAGAATTAAAAAAAAAAATAGACACTGGACACTGAACCCCCCGCTCCCCTTCCAGACGCATTTCTACAAATTAGTGCTGGGACCCAGTTTAAGCCTAATAGCACATGAAATCAGGTGATGAAAAGAAAGAGTTCTGTTACAATTATAACTTTTTCGAAAGGGTACAAGACGTTTTTTGCTGTAATAAATACACAAAGCTCGTTATTTTGTATGTTTTATTCTTGAAAATTATATTGTTGTAAGAAATTACAGCTGAATTGACCGTTTTTCAAAAATCTTGAAATTTGCCCCCGGCCGACGGCAGCGGTTAAAACTAGCTTGCGTAGCGCCACCGTGCCTCGCTGGTTCGAAAGTAGCTTCGATGGATTGGCAATTCGATCATTGTTCAAATGGAAGTAGATTAGACGAAATGTAGTCTTACCTCTCCAATTCATCGTTGACTCATCCGTTACTTTATTGTACACATGGATTGGTAAATGATGTCTGTTTCATTTGAAGTTACCATACTTGATGCCGAAATAGTATGTTTGGTTTGGTGATTGTTGTCTGCTTGAGTTGAACTTTCATTAAGTCATTGCGTGTTTGTATTTTTGGCGGTCACGACGGCCCATAGAAAAGTACTGGATGTTTAGCATACAGTGGTTTCAAGTCTCGAAAGTTTTCTCCCGTCGACCGTCGCACGCGAATAGGGAAAAGTACTGGATGTTTGGCACACAGTGGTTTCAAGTCTCGAAAGTTTTCTCCCGTCGACCGTCGCACGCGAATAGGGAAAAGTACTGGATGTTTGGCATAGTGGGTCTCCATGGCTACTAGACTAAAATTCTCCGAATACTTGATACACTCTTTATTTATACGTCATCTCCTCTCCTCACCAACCTAACCTTCTGGCCTCATCAAACTAGGTTAGTTTGGTCAGAGCAGATGATGTATAAAAAAAAGAGTATCAAGTACACAGAGCCTAATAGTCCCTACCTTTTGTCTAGATATAATCACAATCGGACACTGGCAGATCCACAGGCTGGGTTTGCGTCCATCCCCTTCACACGAGGCATGTGTTTATCAAAACTACTTCCACAATCCTGGGAATTTTTCGGGCCCGTTTTTGTGCACGCAAGTGACCCAAAACGTGAACACAATGTGTTCTACCTCAATATATCATCACAGTCTCATCATCTGCCTCTATATAGCATCACAATCTCATCACCTGCCTTTATATAGCATCACAATCTCACCATCTGCCTCTATATAGCATCACAATCTCATCATCTGCCTCTATATATCATCACAATCTCATCATCTGCCTCTATATAGCATCGCCATCTTATCAGCCTCTATAAAGCACCACAATCTCATCATCTGCCTCCATATAGCATCACAATCTCATCATCTGCCTCTATATAGTATCACAATCTCATCATCTGCCTCTATATAGCATCACAATCTCATCATCTGCCTCTATATTGCATCACAATCTCATCATCTGCCTCTATATAGCATCACAATCTCATCAGCTGCCTCTATATAGCATCACAATCTCGTCATTTGCCTCTATATAGCATCACAATCTCATCATCTGCCTCTATATAGCATCACAATCTCACCATCTGCCTCTATATAGCATCACAATCTCATCATCTGCCTCTATATAGCATCACAGTATCATGTGCCTCTATATAGCATCACAATCTCATCATCTGCCTCTATATAGCATCACAATCTCATCATCTGCCTCTATATAGCGTCACAATCTCATCATCTGCCTCTATATAGCGTCACAATCTCATCATCTGCCTCTATATAGAATCACAATCGCATCCAATAGCTTCCGAAGCTTGGACATTTACGGCCTTGAAACCGAGCGCAAAAAAGGATAGAAAGTGTAATAACAGAAGGAGTTGCTGAGCCGCTCAGAGATCTGCAGGTGGGGTATGCCCTGAATTATGGGCCCTGACAGTGTTATCGATGAAGAGAAGGACAACACAATAGAAAAGACCAACACAATTTCGCGATAGTAATTTTTTTTTTTTTTCGAGAACCACATTTGTACCTAAGCTTGAGCCTTGGTTTAACGCCATGTGCGTTCATGAGACTAGTAGTCTCGTTATGATGCAGCGGCTGTTGACAAGAGGCTATCGCCAGATAATTCAGTCCTTGAGTGTAGAGTTCTCGATATATTTGGGGGTGAACACGTTTGGTTGTCTGCCACCTCTATACACGAGCAAGCACAGGGGGTCCCAGCATAGATCATCGTCCTTCAGTCGCATTCCTCAGATCTCGCTGGAACCTTTGAAATCTCTTCAGATCTCGCGGAAATCTTATCTCTGGGGTATTTCCCCAGAGCTCACTGGGGCCTTTCAGAACTCGTCCTTCAGTCGCATTTCCAGAGCTCACTGGAACCTTTGGGAAGTCCTCAGAGCTCACTGGAACCTTTGGGAAGTCCACAGAGCTCACTGGAACCTTTAGGAAGTCCACAGAGCTCATCGGAACCTTTGGGAAGTCCAGAGAGCTCACTGGAACCTTTTGGAAGTCCACAGAGCTCACTGGAACCTTTGGGAAGTCCACAGAGCTCACTGGAACCTTTGGGAAGTGCACAGAGCTCACAGGAACCTTTGGGAAGTCCACAGAGCTCACTGGAACCTTTGGGAAGTCCACAGAGCTCACGGGACCTTTGGGAAGTCCACAGAGCTCACTGGAACCTTTGGGAAGTCCATAGAGCTCACAGGAACCTTTGGGAAGTCCATAGAGCTCACAGGAACCTTTGGGAAGTCCACAGAGCTCACTGGAACCTTTGGGAAGTCCACAGAGCTCACAGGAACCTTTGAGAAGTCCACAGAGCTCACTGGAACCTTTGGGAAGTCCACAGAGCTCACTGAAACCTTTGGGAAGTCCACATAGCTCACTGGAACCTTTGGGAAGTCCACAGAGCTCACTGGAACCTTTGGGAAGTCCATAGAGCTCACTGGAACCTTTGAGAACTCGTTCTTCAGTCGCATTCTCCACAAACCGTACTACAATCGGTGGTATCCTCATGAGAGTACCTACAAGAAAAGCACACTTAATGCACAGTATTTCCTGCGTCACCACCTATGCTCTTGTTTCCCTAATGAAAGCGTCCTCCAACTGCTATTTGTGCAAGCTTCACGTACCGAGTGCTCTGTCAGGAACGTTTAGAATGGATCCTTATATGCATACGTACACTGTTTTTGTTCCTGGCAGCGAATGCCATATTTTCAAGGGTGAGAGAGTGGTCCACGTAATAAAAGTGATCCACTTCAAAACCACGTGACTTAAGGTAGTTCACCCTCCCTGCGTCGATCAGTTGTTTGCAGAGTCGACCAATGGCTTCCCTCTCGTCGGCAGTCAGCTTGCCGTACCTAAACAACAGGGCATCAATATCATCTTATGCATGTTTAGCTCTCTCGTCATACTCAATGCGATTCTCGTTGTCAACACTAACACTAGACGATAACTATACCCATCCCATACCAATACCCATTCTACAGTAGAACACTGACACCAACACTAGACGATCACTATACCCATCCCATACCAATACCCATCCTACAGTACAACACTGACACCAACACTAGACGATCACTATACCCATCCCATACCAATACCCATCCTTCAGTACAACACTGACACCAACACTAGACGATCACTATACCCATCCCATACCAATACCCATCCTTCAGTACAACACTGACACCAACACTAGACGATCACTATACCCATCCCATACCAATACCCATCCTACAGTACAACACTGACACCAACACTAGACGATCACTATACCCATCCCATACCAATACCCATCCTTCAGTACAACACTGACACCAACACTACACGATCACTATACCCATCCCATACCAATACCCATCCTACAGTACAACACTGACACCAACACTAGACGATCACTATACCCATCCCATACCAATACCCATCCTACAGTACAACACTGACACCAACACTAGACGATCACTATACCCATCCCATACCAATACCCATCCTTCAGTACAACACTGACACCAACACTAGACGATCACTATACCCATCCCATACCAATACCCATCCTTCAGTACAACACTGACACCAACACTAGACGATCACTATACCCATCCCATACCAATACCCATCCTTCAGTACAACACTGACACCAACACTAGACGATCACTATACCCATCCCATACCAATACCCATCCTACAGTACAACACTGACACCAACACTAGACGATCACTATACCCATCCCATACCAATACCCATCCTTCAGTACAACACTGACACCAACACTAGACGATCACTATACCCATCCCATACCAATACCCATCCTTCAGTACAACACTGACACCAACACTAGACGATCACTATACCCATCCCATACCAATACCCATCCTTCAGTACAACACTGACACCAACACTAGACGATCACTATACCCATCCCATACCAATACCCATCCTTCAATACAACACTGACACCAACACTAGACGATCACTATACCCATCCCATACCAATACCCATCCTACAGTACAACACTGACACCAACACTAGACGATCACTATACCCATCCCATACCAATACCCATCCTTCAGTACAACACTGACACCAACACTAGACGATCACTATACCCATCCCATACCAATACCCATCCTTCAGTACAACACTGACACCAACACTAGACGATCACTATACCCATCCCATACCAATACCCATCCTTCAGTACAACACTGACACCAACACTAGACGATCACTATACCCATCCCATACCAATACCCATCCTTCAATACAACACTGACACCAACACTAGACGATCACTATACCCATCCCATACCAATACCCATCCTACAGTACAACACTGACACCAACACTAGACGATCACTATACCCATCCCATACCAATACCCATCCTACAGTACAACACTGACACCAACACTAGACGATCACTATACCCATCCCATACCAATACCCATCCTACAGTACAACACTGACACCAACACTAGACGATCACTATACCCATCCCATACCAATACCCATCCTTCAGTACAACACTGACACCAACACTAGACGATCACTATACCCATCCCATACCAATACCCATCCTTCAGTACAACACTGACACCAACACTAGACGATCACTATACCCATCCCATACCAATACCCATCCTTCAGTACAACACTGACACCAACACTAGACGATCACTATACCCATCCCATACCAATACCCATCCTACAGTACAACACTGACACCAACACTAGACGATCACTATACCCATCCCATACCAATACCCATCCTTCAGTACAACACTGACACCAACACTAGACGATCACTATACCCATCCCATACCAATACCCATCCTACAGTACAACACTGACACCAACACTAGACGATCACTATACCCATCCCATACCAATACCCATCCTTCAGTACAACACTGACACCAACACTAGACGATCACTATACCCATCCCATACCAATACCCATCCTTCAGTACAACACTGACACCAACACTAGACGATCACTATACCCATCCCATACCAATACCCATCCTTCAGTACAACACTGACACCAACACTAGACGATCACTATACCCATCCCATACCAATACCCATCCTTCAGTACAACACTGACACCAACACTAGACGATCACTATACCCATCCCATACCAATACCCATCCTACAGTACAACACTGACACCAACACTAGACGTCTAACTATACCCATCCCATACCAATACCCATCCTACAGTACAACACTGACACCAACACTAGACGATCACTATACCCATCCCATACCAATACCCATCCTTCAGTACAACACTGACACCAACACTAGACGATCACTATACCCATCCCATACCAATACCCATCCTTCAATACAACACTGACACCAACACTAGACGATCACTATACCCATCCCATACCAATACCCATCCTACAGTACAACACTGACACCAACACTAGACGATCACTATACCCATCCCATACCAATACCCATCCTACAGTACAACACTGACACCAACACTAGACGTCTAACTATATCCATCCCATACCAATACCCATCCTTCAGTACAACACTGACACCAACACTAGACGATCACTATACCCATCCCATACCAATACCCATCCTTCAGTACAACACTGACACCAACACTAGACGTCTAACTATACCCATCCCATACCAATACCCATCCTTCAGTACAACACTGACACCAACACTAGACGATCACTATACCCATCCCATACCAATACCCATCCTTCAGTACAACACTGACACCAACACTAGACGATCACTATACCCATCCCATACCAATACCCATCCTACAGTACAACACTGACACCAACACTAGACGATCACTATACCCATCCCATACCAATACCCATCCTACAGTACAACACTGACACCAACACTAGACGATCACTGTACCCATCCCATACCAATACCCATCCTACAGTACAACACTGACACCAACACTAGACGATCACTATACCCATCCCATACCAATACCCATCCTTCAGTACAACACTGACACCAACACTAGACGATCACTATACCCATCCCATACCAATACCCATCCTTCAGTACAACACTGACACCAACACTAGACGATCACTATACCCATCCCATACCAATACCCATCCTTCAGTACAACACTGACACCAACACTAGACGATCACTATACCCATCCCATACCAATACCCATCCTTCAATACAACACTGACACCAACACTAGACGATCACTATACCCATCCCATACCAATACCCATCCTACAGTACAACACTGACACCAACACTAGACGATCACTATACCCATCCCATACCAATACCCATCCTTCAGTACAACACTGACACCAACACTAGACGATCACTATACCCATCCCATACCAATACCCATCCTTCAGTACAACACTGACACCAACACTAGACGATCACTATACCCATCCCATACCAATACCCATCCTTCAGTACAACACTGACACCAACACTAGACGATCACTATACCCATCCCATACCAATACCCATCCTACAGTACAACACTGACACCAACACTAGACGATCACTATACCCATCCCATACCAATACCCATCCTACAGTACAACACTGACACCAACACTAGACGATCACTATACCCATCCCATACCAATACCCATCCTACAGTACAACACTGACACCAACACTAGACGATCACTATACCCATCCCATACCAATACCCATCCTTCAGTACAACACTGACACCAACACTAGACGATCACTATACCCATCCCATACCAATACCCATCCTTCAGTACAACACTGACACCAACACTAGACGATCACTATACCCATCCCATACCAATACCCATCCTTCAGTACAACACTGACACCAACACTAGACGATCACTATACCCATCCCATACCAATACCCATCCTTCAGTACAACACTGACACCAACACTAGACGATCACTATACCCATCCCATACCAATACCCATCCTTCAGTACAACACTGACACCAACACTAGACGATCACTATACCCATCCCATACCAATACCCATCCTTCAGTACAACACTGACACCAACACTAGACGATCACTATACCCATCCCATACCAATACCCATCCTTCAGTACAACACTGACACCAACACTAGACGTCTAACTATATCCATCCCATACCAATACCCATCCTTCAGTACAACACTGACACCAACACTAGACGATCACTATACCCATCCCATACCAATACCCATCCTTCAGTACAACACTGACACCAACACTAGACGTCTAACTATACCCATCCCATACCAATACCCATCCTTCAGTACAACACTGACACCAACACTAGACGATCACTATACCCATCCCATACCAATGCCCATCCTTCAGTACAACACTGACACCAACACTAGACGATCACTATACCCATCCCATACCAATACCCATCCTACAGTACAACACTGACACCAACACTAGACGATCACTATACCCATCCCATACCAATACCCATCCTTCAATACAACACTGACACCAACACTACACGATCACTATACCCATCCCATACCAATACCCATCCTACAGTACAACACTGACACCAACACTAGACGATCACTATACCCATCCCATACCAATACCCATCCTACAGTACAACACTGACACCAACACTAGACGATCACTATACCCATCCCATACCAATACCCATCCTACAGTACAACACTGACACCAACACTAGACGATCACTATACCCATCCCATACCAATACCCATCCTACAGTACAACACTGACACCAACACTAGACGATCACTATACCCATCCCATACCAATACCCATCCTTCAATACAACACTGACACCAACACTACACGATCACTATACCCATCCCATACCAATACCCATCCTACAGTACAATACTGACACCAACACTAGACGATCACTATACCCATCCCATACCAATACCCATCCTTCAATACAACACTGACACCAACACTACACGATCACTATACCCATCCCATACCAATACCCATCCTACAGTACAACACTGACACCAACACTAGACGATCACTATACCCATCCCATACCAATACCCATCCTTCAATACAACACTGACACCAACACTAGACGATCACTATACCCATCCCATACCAATACCCATCCTTCAGTACAACACTGACACCAACACTAGACGATCACTATACCCATCCCATACCAATACCCATCCTTCAGTACAACACTGACACCAACACTAGACGATCACTATACCCATCCCATACCAATACCCATCCTTCAGTACAACACTGACACCAACACTAGACGATCACTATACCCATCCCATACCAAGACCCATCCTTCAGTACAACACTGACACCAACATTAGACGATCACTATACCCATCCCATACCAATACCCATCCTTCAGTACAACACTGACACCAACACTAGACGATCACTATACCCATCCCATACCAATACCCATCCTTCAGTACAACACTGACACCAACACTAGACGATCACTATACCCATCCCATACCAATACCCATCCTTCAGTACAACACTGACACCAACACTAGACGATCACTATACCCATCCCATACCAATACCCATCCTTCAGTACAACACTGACACCAACACTAGACGATCACTATACCCATCCCATACCAATACCCATCCTACAGTACAACACTGACACCAACACTAGACGATCACTATACCCATCCCATACCAATACCCATCCTTCAGTACAACACTGACACCAACACTAGACGATCACTATACCCATCCCATACCAATACCCATCCTTCAGTACAACACTGACACCAACACTAGACGATCACTATACCCATCCCATACCAATACCCATCCTTCAGTACAACACTGACACCAACACTAGACGATCACTATACCCATCCCATACCAATACCCATCCTACAGTACAACACTGACACCAACACTAGACGATCACTATACCCATCCCATACCAATACCCATCCTTCAGTACAACACTGACACCAACACTAGACGATCACTATACCCATCCCATACCAATACCCATCCTTCAATACAACACTGACACCAACACTAGACGATCACTATACCCATCCCATACCAATACCCATCCTACAGTACAACACTGACACCAACACTAGACGATCACTATACCCATCCCATACCAATACCCATCCTTCAGTACAACACTGACACCAACACTAGACGTCTAACTATACCCATCCCATACCAATACCCATCCTTCAGTACAACACTGACACCAACACTAGACGATCACTATACCCATCCCATACCAATGCCCATCCTTCAGTACAACACTGACACCAACACTAGACGTCTAACTATACCCATCCCATACCAATACCCATCCTACAGTACAACACTGACACCAACACTAGACGATCACTATACCCATCCCATACCAATACCCATCCTTCAGTACAACACTGACACCAACACTAGACGATCACTATACCCATCCCATACCAATACCCATCCTTCAATACAACACTGACACCAACACTAGACGATCACTATACCCATCCCATACCAATACCCATCCTTCAGTACAACACTGACACCAACACTAGACGTCTAACTATACCCATCCCATACCAATACCCATCCTTCAGTACAACACTGACACCAACACTAGACGATCACTATACCCATCCCATACCAATACCCATCCTACAGTACAACACTGACACCAACACTAGACGATCACTATACCCATCCCATACCAATACCCATCCTTCAGTACAACACTGACACCAACACTAGACGATCACTATACCCATCCCATACCAATACCCATCCTACAGTACAACACTGACACCAACACTAGACGATCACTATACCCATCCCATACCAATACCCATCCTACAGTACAACACTGACACCAACACTAGACGATCACTATACCCATCCCATACCAATACCCATCCTACAGTACAACACTGACACCAACACTAGACGTCTAACTATACCCATCCCATACCAATGCCCATCCTTCAGTACAACACTGACACCAACACTAGACGTCTAACTATACCCATCCCATACCAATACCCATCCTACAGTACAACACTGACACCAACACTAGACGATCACTATACCCATCCCATACCAATACCCATCCTACAGTACAACACTGACACCAACACTAGACGATCACTATACCCATCCCATACCAATACCCATCCTTCAATACAACACTGACACCAACACTACACGATCACTATACCCATCCCATACCAATACCCATCCTACAGTACAACACTGACACCAACACTAGACGATCACTATACCCATCCCATACCAATACCCATCCTACAGTACAACACTGACACCAACACTAGACGATCACTATACCCATCCCATACCAATACCCATCCTACAGTACAACACTGACACCAACACTAGACGATCACTATACCCATCCCATACCAATACCCATCCTTCAATACAACACTGACACCAACACTACACGATCACTATACCCATCCCATACCAATACCCATCCTACAGTACAACACTGACACCAACACTAGACGATCACTATACCCATCCCATACCAATACCCATCCTTCAATACAACACTGACACCAACACTACACGATCACTATACCCATCCCATACCAATACCCATCCTACAGTACAACACTGACACCAACACTAGACGATCACTATACCCATCCCATACCAATACCCATCCTTCAATACAACACTGACACCAACACTAGACGATCACTATACCCATCCCATACCAATACCCATCCTTCAGTACAACACTGACACCAACACTAGACGATCACTATACCCATCCCATACCAATACCCATCCTTCAGTACAACACTGACACCAACACTAGACGATCACTATACCCATCCCATACCAATACCCATCCTTCAGTACAACACTGACACCAACACTAGACGATCACTATACCCATCCCATACCAAGACCCATCCTTCAGTACAACACTGACACCAACACTAGACGATCACTATACCCATCCCATACCAATACCCATCCTTCAGTACAACACTGACACCAACATTAGACGATCACTATACCCATCCCATACCAAGACCCATCCTTCAGTACAACACTGACACCAACACTAGACGATCACTATACCCATCCCATACCAATACCCATCCTTCAGTACAACACTGACACCAACACTAGACGATCACTATACCCATCCCATACCAATACCCATCCTTCAGTACAACACTGACACCAACACTAGACGATCACTATACCCATCCCATACCAATACCCATCCTTCAGTACAACACTGACACCAACACTAGACGATCACTATACCCATCCCATACCAATACCCATCCTTCAGTACAACACTGACACCAACACTAGACGATCACTATACCCATCCCATACCAATACCCATCCTTCAGTACAACACTGACACCAACATTAGACGATCACTATACCCATCCCATACCAAGACCCATCCTTCAGTACAACACTGACACCAACACTAGACGATCACTATACCCATCCCATACCAATACCCATCCTTCAGTACAACACTGACACCAACACTAGACGATCACTATACCCATCCCATACCAATACCCATCCTTCAGTACAACACTGACACCAACACTAGACGATCACTATACCCATCCCATACCAATACCCATCCTTCAGTACAACACTGACACCAACACTAGACGATCACTATACCCATCCCATACCAATACCCATCCTACAGTACAACACTGACACCAACACTAGACGATCACTATACCCATCCCATACCAATACCCATCCTTCAGTACAACACTGACACCAACACTAGACGATCACTATACCCATCCCATACCAATACCCATCCTTCAGTACAACACTGACACCAACACTAGACGATCACTATACCCATCCCATACCAATACCCATCCTTCAGTACAACACTGACACCAACACTAGACGATCACTATACCCATCCCATACCAATACCCATCCTACAGTACAACACTGACACCAACACTAGACGATCACTATACCCATCCCATACCAATACCCATCCTTCAGTACAACACTGACACCAACACTAGACGATCACTATACCCATCCCATACCAATGCCCATCCTTCAGTACAACACTGACACCAACACTAGACGATCACTATACCCATCCCATACCAATACCCATCCTTCAGTACAACACTGACACCAACACTAGACGATCACTATACCCATCCCATACCAATACCCATCCTACAGTACAACACTGACACCAACACTAGACGATCACTATACCCATCCCATACCAATACCCATCCTACAGTACAACACTGACACCAACACTAGACGATCACTATACCCATCCCATACCAATACCCATCCTTCAGTACAACACTGACACCAACACTAGACGATCACTATACCCATCCCATACCAATACCCATCCTTCAGTACAACACTGACACCAACACTAGACGATCACTATACCCATCCCATACCAATACCCATCCTACAGTACAACACTGACACCAACACTAGACGATCACTATACCCATCCCATACCAATACCCATCCTACAGTACAACACTGACACCAACACTAGACGATCACTATACCCATCCCATACCAATACCCATCCTTCAGTACAACACTGACACCAACACTAGACGATCACTATACCCATCCCATACCAATACCCATCCTTCAGTACAACACTGACACCAACACTAGACGATCACTATACCCATCCCATACCAATACCCATCCTACAGTACAACACTGACACCAACACTAGACGATCACTATACCCATCCCATACCAATACCCATCCTTCAGTACAACACTGACACCAACACTAGACGTCTAACTATACCCATCCCATACCAATACCCATCCTACAGTACAACACTGACACCAACACTAGACGATCACTATACCCATCCCATACCAATACCCATCCTACAGTAGAAGACTGACACTCTCTATACGTCTAAGCATTTACCTGGGATGATGATAATTTTCTTCGTGACTTTCTTTTTCGTTGCTTGCTTCCGCTGAAAAAGAGGCTATTTTTGTAAATAGTTGCTAATATATCTCCACAAAGTACGTTGCTCTGCACATACTGCCTCTGGGCGATCTACTTCGATTACAATAAGCACATTTGCCTATTTGCAATATTGACTAATACATCGATTGATACATGTAGTACGTAGGTCTACTATTCATACATGTATACCTGCTATTGCCGTCTGCCTTGGATGCTGTCCTGATGGTAACTATTGTTCCAATACACACACCTAACATTGACCACAATGATGTTTGGTGTGAACTTAACATGAATAACAAGAGGCCTCAACATGACTAACGTTGTAATGGCTTCTCTGGCCGCCTGCTGGCACACGTGGCCCAGCTAGTCATGCTGCAAATGAGCGAGAATTCCGTTGCAGACAGACCGCACGTCTCTGTGAAGAAACGTTTGCCAACGTATGTCTTCCAGTCACACCGGTGGTGACAACATAACGCCAAGACTAGCCCGTCTACAAACCTAAAACAGACAACATTAACAGACTAAGGGTTAACAATAAAAAGCTCCAGATATTGAACATGGTCAACCTAATAGAAACCTACATAGCAGGGTCAGAGGCCTAATAGAAACCTACTTAGCAGGGTCAGCGGTGTAAGTATTTTCAGCTTAGCAAATATATTCCAGTTAAGATTGGCTGAGACGCTTTAACCTCTGCATGAACTCAAAAGGTCATTAAGGTAGAACGCGGGATCACCGTGGCGCTACCTGGCGAATGCAACTTATATGTGGCCGTTTTTCGACTTTTCGAACATTTTTTCGCTACGAAATCGAAATATTATTACAATGTACATACAGGAAATAATATAAACTAAAAATATCAATACTTTTGGCCAATTTTTTTTTCACGTTTTTTTATGCCGTAAGTGACAATGCTGTTTTCATAGGGGGTTCAGTTGGGACGGTTCAAGCTCACATTGCAAGAAAACTAGCCCGAAAACATATCAATATTATTGTATTATTCTTCTAAGTACATAACAAAGTACTCCTTGCGCAAAAATCAGGATGTTTTACAGCCCTGTTTTGTTTTTACAATAAAAAATAAGTGAAAATATCTGAAACTCCCATAGACCGCCATGTTAAAGTGTAATAGGGGGGTGGGGTGCTTCGACCTCACTTTTTGGAAAAAGTAGCCCGAAAACAACTTTATTATTACTGCGTTGTAATAAGCATATACATCTTTATATAGATGTATCTGGTGAAAATTTCACAATCTGTTACCGTAAGTTTTGAAATGTAGCATACTACCTTAACAAGATTAAAAACACGCCAACAAGAAATGCTGAATCATAATTTTACATCACAAGTTGTGTCATGATGTAGTCCGCATCACAACTGTCTAGTCTGCATCATGACTGTCACTGTCTAGTCTGCATCATGACTGTCTAGTCTGCATCATGACAGTCTAGTCCGCACCAGGATTGTCTAGTCCGCTTCATGACCGTGTAGTCCGCATCATGACTGTCTAGTCCGCTTCATGACCGTGTAGTCCGCATCATGACTGTCTAGTCCGCATCATGTCTGTGTCTAGTCCGCATCATGACCGTCTAGTCCGCATCATGACTGTCTACTCTGCATCATGTCTGTCTAGTCTGTATCATGTCTGTCTAGTCCGCATCATGACTGTCTAGTCCGCATCATGACGGTCTAGCCCGCATCATGTCTGTGTCTAGCCTGCTTCATAACTTTGTGTCTAGTCTGAATCATGACTTTGTGTCTAGTCTGAATCATGACTGTCCAGTCTGAGTCATGACTGTCTAGTCTGAGTCATGACTGTCTAGTCTGAGTCATGACTGTCTAGTCTGAGTCATGACTGTTTAGTCTGAATCATGATTTTTGTGTCTAGTCTGCATCATAACCTTATCTCTAGTCCGCATTATGACTGTCTAATCTGCATTTATAACTTTGTGTATAGTCTAAATCATAACTTTGTATATAGTCTGCATTATAACTTTGTGCAGTCTACATCGGAACTTTGTGCATAGTCTACATCGGAACTTTGTGTATATTCTGCATCATAACTGTGTGTATAGTCTGCATCATGACTGTGCATAATCTGCATTATAACTTTGTGTAGTCTAAATCATAACTTTGTGTAGTCTAAATCATAACTTTGTGTATAGTCTAAATCATAACTTTGTGTATAGTCTACATCATAACTTTGTGTATATTCTAAATCATGGCTGTATAGTCTGCATCATAACTTTGTGTATAGTCTGCATCATGACTGTGTAGTCTGCATCATAACTTTGTGTATAGTCTGCATCATAACTTTGTGTATAGTCTGCATTAGAACTTTGTGTATAGTCTGCATCATAACTTTGTGCATAGTCTGCATCATAACTTTGTGCATAGTGTACATCATAACTGTGTGTATAGTCTGCATAATAAGTTAGTCTACATCATGACTTTGTGCATATTGTAATGGTCTGTCCATGTCTACAGAACATCATGTGGCACACTGTGGTACGTGTGTCAGTGCATGCCTTTTTACTTCATCATGTCTTACTCCTAATTCTTGCAAAATTATAGTTTTGCATCCAGGTCATGTATTCGGTAGATCCGTTGTGCTCGGTAGATCCTTCATGACTATATTGTAGCCTATCTAGGCTTAAATCAGTCTTTAATGCGATCAGTAGTTTCAGTATATATAATGCTTTATTCTTTTAACCACCGCTGATGGTTCAATATGCTAGGGTATCGCCTACTCTTCTAGTGGTTATTGTGAGATATTATAGTTCCGAACACAGCGGCGCGCGAAGTCCGAGTGATTCCTCTCAAAAAGAGCCAGTCATAATCTCATGGTGTCACGATCGATACAGGCCTGGTTTAAAGCGAATCTTACTGCTGCCGATAAGCAAAATCATCCCCCACTGTCGTATACATGCCGTATCAGCCATGGAATAAGGGAAGCCCTGGCAAACGGGCTTTTTTATAAAGTGTTCAAGCCATCAGGTATGAGGACATGTATCATCCCAAGACTACTTCACTGCGGCAGATCGGCTATTACGTTACCGAAGGCCTTGCAGTTTACAACACCAATAAGACACGGTCCTGTCTCCGAATTGAGCCCACGTCCTGCAGCAACTACACGGGGGCAGCCTGCTGATCACTCACCCCCCTGTGCGTGTACCAGCGCTTTCTTCACCAAGCATGCCAGTCTCCATCAAACATCTCAGCATCAGATCTAGCAGAGAACGCAAGACGTTCCGTGAGTCAAAATTAACATTCACATAGATGGTCACCCTATCGCTTTATTAACTACTCGACACTCCCACGCCCAGCAATCAATTAGTAGTTTGAGTAGTTTGTTGGACCCAAGGGTTACACACCAATAGAAACCATCCCCATGTTAAGTAATGCAAAAACCCAAATTTTCAACCCCATGCTAGAAAAAAATCGGTAACCATGTTTGACTATATGGGCCATAGGAAATTATAGAGCAAGTATCCAACTTTATTTTTAAAACAAACAGAACATAGGTTCACGTGCGATATTTTTAGCTACAGCCCATAGTATGACACCCCCCCTAGCGCGACCCGCCGAACATTAAACACCCAGCGAATCAGCATGTGATGAGGTCGATCGAACCACGCACCCGTAACATCCGCAAGAATGATTAAATACGCCACAGATTAATGCAACAGGCAGTAATCTGGCCAAACATTAGTGAAAGAAACAATGTATACAAAGACAGAAATAACCAGTAACCATATAACCCTGATATACGATATTTGAGGCACCACTTGACGGTACATACTTTTCTACGCACGACCTATTGGTGTGTAACCTAAAGTGACGTCAATAGGTAATAAATGGGCGTCTCAAAGATTAAAACAAGTTGGACGTCACTAGCTCTAATATTAACGGAGGTAGACGAGAATAAGATTTCGTTAAAATCACCTTGAACTTTGATATGCCAATAACGGACTTGACCGAGCTATTTTAGATATCTATCAGTTTGACAACCATAACAGTTAAATTGCGTAACCAAAAAAATAAATAAATAAACAAATTTACAAACCGAAATGACCGATGTGCATCGTTATAGATAAACGTGGATTGTTCTTGTACGATTGTTGTGCCACCACGCGGTATGAAAATGACTTACTGACCTGTTGCGCCACCGCACAAGTGCTTTCCTATTCCAACCAGAGGCCGGGTACCTTCCTTAAGACCTTCCACCTTCCCTAAGCGAAAAATACACAAAGAGTGCCCTACGTATATCCTTTGCTGAAAGTATCATTACAACAATGCATAAATATTATTGTTTTATGCTTAACATGATATGCCAACGAAACCAAAGGTTTGACTAATAAAATGGCCAACAAGTTTATTGGGTTGTTAGCACGGTTGGAAGGGCCCGGTTTGGGCTGTTATCATACATGGAATGACATTTTGGTGTTTTATGCCCCTTTTGTGCGCATGACGACTATGAAACATATAAAGTTGGCCATTCACATGCGAATTCAGTATTGATAACCTCTTAAAATAAATAATGTTTAAAAACACACATACAAAGAGATTTACAAAAGATCCTACCCAAATCTAAATGTTCGATGTCGATTTTTAATCTGTCAAAGCTTGGTCCTTGTTGACTACCTCTGTGGTAGCTATCCATCTGTAAATATATAAAACCAATGCTGTGTAGCAACAATAAAATTTACCAATGTAGTTATATCTTCCGTGCTCGTAATACCCCCAGCCACCGGTCGCCTTGATAAGCAATAAATTAGATCTAACATCTTGTTCATGTCAAACGTAAATATAGATATATATTCAAACTTACCTTATAACGTACGCTGCCCTTGTCGACCAAGTAGTACCGATTGTTTATGGCACCGGTCAAGGCAAGTTGCACCCAGTGCGACAGACCACCTGTAATCACGGAATCATGAGAATCACGGCTCAGTGCCGCAAACTGTGTTTATCCTAGCCACACCCCATTACTCGATAATAAACGTCTGATGAACGTATGTCTAAATACTGCATCTTAATTCGCTGTCGCTAATCCATTAAAGATAAAGGAAAGAGCGGCATGGCGTGCGTTTGCCCCGGGTGACTTGTCACTTTCTCTGGCTTGGCTGGAGCTATCATGACAATCAGACTCCCTTGAACAGGGGTGTAATCAGCATGCCAATCAAGTTGTTTCAGACAGGAGCTTGCATAATTTCTGTTTTGGACATGAACGCACCAGCAGAACAACGACTCTTCTGAACCAGATTGATAATTACATTATGTTGGATTTAGCTGGATTAACCATAGCAATTACACGATTTTCTACTTGGCTGGAAACAGCGTCACAATTATTACCCTGTGGGCTTGGCTGGCAACAGGTAAATTTTTGTTATTATTTTGGATTTGTCTAGAACAATTTTAGTAATAAGTGTTCTTTTGGACTTGGCTGGAACCATCTTAATAATTATTACTCCTTTGAACTTGGCTGGAACCAGTATAACAAGCACTATTTTGGATTTGGCAGGAACCAGCAGCATGATAACCATATTTGGTGGAATTGGCTGGAACCAGCAGCATGATAATTATATTCAGTGGAATTGGCGGGAACCAGCAGCATGATAATTATATGCGGCGGAATTGGCGGGAACCAGCAGCATAACTATATTCGGTGAAATTGGCTGAAACCAGCAGCATAACTAAATTCGGTCGAATTGGCTGGAACTAGCGGCATGATAATTATATTCAGTGGAATTGGCGGGAACCAGCAGCCTGATAACTATATGCGGCGGAATTGGCGGGAACCAGCAGCATGATAATTATATGCAGCGGAATTGGCTGGAACCAGCAGCATAACTATATTCGGTGGAATTGGCTGGAACCAGCAGCATGATAACTATATTCGGTGGAATTGGCGGGAACCAGCAGCCTGATAACTATATGCGGCGGAATTGGCGGGAACCAGCAGCATGATAACTATATTCGGTGGAATTGGCGGGAACCAGCAGCATGATAACTATATTCAGTGGAATTGGCGGGAACCAGCAGCATGATAATTATATGCGGCGGAATTGGCTGGAACCAGCAGCATGATAATAATATGCAGCGGAATTGGCTGGAACCAGCAGCATGATAATTATATGCGGCGGAATTGGCTGGAACCAGCAGCATAACAATATTCGGTGAAATTGGCTGAAACCAGCAGCATAACTAAATTCGGTGGAATTGGCTGGAACTAGCAGCATGATAATTATATTCAGTGGAATTGGCGGGAACCAGCAGCCTGATAACTATATGCGGCGGAATTGGCGGGAACCAGCAGCATGATAATAATATGCAGCGGAATTGGCTGGAACCAGCAGCATAACTATATTCGTTAGAATTGGCTGGAACCAGCAGCATGATAACTATATTCGGTGGAATTGGCTGGAACCAGCAGCATGATAACTATATTCGGTGGAATTGGCTGGAACCAGCAGCATGATAATTATATTCAGTGGAATTGGCGGGAACCAGCAGCATGATAATTATATTCAGTGGAATTGGCGGGAACCAGCAGCATGATAATTATATGCGGCGGAATTGGCTGGAACCAGCAGCATAACTATATTCGGAGGAATTGGCTGGACCCAGCAGTATGATAATAATCTTCAGTGGAATTGGCGGGAACCAGCAGCATGATAATTATATGCGGCAGAATTGGCTGGAACCAGCAGCATAACTATATTCGGTAAAATTGGCTGGAACCAGCAGCATGGTAACTATATTCAGTGGAATTCGCTGAAACCAGCAGCATGATAACTATATTCGGTGGAATTCGCTGAAACCAGCAGCATGATAACTATATTCGGTGGAATGGACTGGATCGAACCAGCAGCATGATAATTATATTCGGCGGAATTGGCTGGAACTAGCAACATGATAATTATATTCAGTGGAATTGGCGGGAACCAGCAGCAGGATAATTATATTTGGTGGAATGTTCTGGACCAGCATGATAATTATACCCTGTTTAATTGGCTGGACCAGCATGATAATAACTCTTTTGGTTTGACCAGAAGCGCTATGGTCATGCTGGTTTTGACCAGTTGGACTCCAGCAATCTCCGACTCTCGGCCTCAACTCAATCTGAAATACCGTCTATTAAAGTAATATATTCTGTAATCTTTGTATTACCAACCTCTTCTCCATGTCAAATAAGTATACTCTCTCTTGAATTTAAATCCTGAAAACTTGTGGGCTATCCAGAGAGAAGCAACTTTGTTCACCGGAGCAGAAGTCGTTGACAGGCTTTATATCCCTGCGCGCCTGTTCGCTATTCTGTGTGATGTCGACCGCGGCTCGCTAAGACGTTCGCGCGAGATATAAATAAACAACGCAGTTTTACGTTGAAATTGTTGTTTTACAGAATCAAAGAGATATAAAACATATGCATCATAATTTTGAGATACTTTTAGTCTTGATTCTAAAATGTAAAAAATTTAAGATGGCCCATGTAAGTAGGCTGCTTTAAAGAAACCGCCAGCCTGGTCTCTAACGCTGCTCTATCGTTTTCGTATAATACCGTATAATAAGTCTCTATCATCCAAATTACAGAATTTACCGTCCTGTCTGTAGCTCACAATGAATATAGAAGTGACCGTCAGCCACGATTTAGTCGCTTAACCAGGCAGCAGCCCTTTTTGGAAGTGTGTCGGCGATTGACTAATCAGGAGGCCATACTCTAATTACATTCAAACCGCAAATAAGGCTTACTGTGTGAGCAAAACAAGAGCGCGTGGTCATCGCTAATATAAATAGCTGCGATTTTAACTCCAATCATGGTTTTTTAACGGAAACAATCGGCGCAAGACGCATATCAATTTGTTTGATGTTATTTTCCATGAAACACTAAGACCATGGTCGACTGCGCGGCTTGGAACTGCCGCAATTCATCCGTAAATCGCGGCCCTGATCTCTCGTTTCACGCGTTTCCGTTTCCTAAGGGTACCTCCACTGTAAAGAGTTCCCTCTGCAAGATAACTTCCAGTTCTAACGTAAGGGGGCGCCACATGAAGAGTCACAATATACATCACTTGTTCCTGCAAAATGGCGCGCTGTTCGACATTGATGGGGGCAGGTTACCTTAATTTGTTTTCTCCTTGGTGACTGACATGAAGACGAAGGTGGTACCTGTTTTCGTACTGACCTGCTACGCACGGTATAAGGGACTTCACAAGACTAGTCAGCATGGTGTGTCTATGACCGACATAATCCATACGGCTCAATTGAGGCGTGGCATCGTCGCTTCAAAGTCAAAACAAATTATGACACTGTTACAGTTTGGCCTATCGTCCGATTTCCCCCAAATAATGAGAATACCACTGTCTAGGGCAACTTACCCTTCCCAGCTCCAAATTCAATGAAACTTTGATTTTTTCTCAAGAGGCCAAGTCTGTCCATATGACCTATCAACGAAGCCTGAAACAAGATTTCAGTACCGCTTTATTCGATCATCCTTGCAGTTTAGCATATAGAAACTTACTAAAAGGGCTCAGGGTGACAGGTCCGACCAGGATGGGGTTCAGGGTGACAGGTCCGACCGGGATGGGGTTCAGGGTGACAGGTCCGACCGGGATGGGGCTCAGGGTGACAGGTCCGAACGCGATAGGGGGGTTCAGGGTGACATGTCCGAACGCGATAGGGGGGTTCAGGGTGACAGGTTCGACCGGGATGGGGGGGGGGGGTCAGGGTGACAGGTCCGACCGGGATGGGGTTCAGGGTGACAGGACGGGATGGGGTTCAGGGTGACAGGTCCGACCCGGATGGGGCTCAGGGTGACAGGTCCGAACGCGATAGGGGGGTTCAGGGTGACATGTCCGAACGCGATAGGGGGGTTCAGGGTGACAGGTTCGACCGGGATGGGGGGGGGGGTCAGGGTGACAGGTCCGACCGGGATGGGGTTCAGGGTGACAGGACGGGATGGGGTTCAGGGTGACAGGTCCGACCCGGATGGGGCTCAGGGTGACAGGACGGGATGGGGTTTAGGGTGACAGGTCCTACCGGGATGGGGTTCAGGGTGACAGGTTCGACCGGGATGGGGGGGGGGGGGTCAGGGTGACAGGTCCGACCGGGATGGGGTTCAGGTTGACAGGTCCGACCGGGATGGGGCTCAGGGTGACAGGTCCGACCGCGATGGGGCTCAGGGTGACAGGACGGGATGGGGTTCAGGGTGACAGGTCCGACCCGGATGGGGCTCAGGGTGACAGGACGGGATGGGGTTCAGGGTGACAGGTCCGACCGGGATGGGGTTCAGGGTGACAGGTCCGACCGGGATGGGGTTCAGGGTGACAGGTTCGACCGGGATGGGGGGGGGGTCAGGGTGACAGGTTCGACCGGGATGGGGGGGGGGGGGGAGTCAGGGTGACAGGTCCGACCGGGATGGGGTTCAGGGTGACAGGACTGACCGGGATGGGGCTCAGGGTGACAGGTCCGACCGGAAGGGGGCTCAGGGTGACAGGACTGACCGGGATGGGCTTCAGGGTGACAGGTCCGACCGGAAGGGGGCTCAGGGTGACAGGTCCGACCGGGATGGGGTTCAGGTGACAGGACTGACCGGGATGGGGCTCAGGGTGACAGGTCCGACCGGAAAGGGGCTCAGGGTGATAGGGACTGACCGGGATGGGGTTCAGGGTGACAGGACTGACCGGGACGGGGTTCAGGGTGACAGGTCCGACCGAGATGCAATACGTTTATGCGGGATAATAGCCGGGGTTCATGTATGACGTAAGGTTAGTAAAACATGAAGCTAAATGACATCAGTCGGCGGTGACCCACCTGCTGTTGGATATGTTTCTGTGCTACCACACCGTTTGTTGATTTGGCCGCTTCTTCGCGCAGTACACCGTGGAATAATGTGGCAGACTTCAGACTGGTCACATGTTCTGAAAACAGATCACGTTCCTGTATCTTATTGTAATAGAATATAATAATGTGATATAATAATGTCGCCAATAGCAGTGTAAATACAACTGTTGGCGAACGGACACAATGGCGTCATTCAGGAATGGTTAACTGGTCTTCCGTGCGTTCTTAGTCCAATGCTGTCTAGCAGTGTTGTGGCGAAATATAGTGGTTAAGAAAGAAAGAATATTTTAAAAAGCTACCGTGCAGTTATTCTTCGCATTGATCAGTGCCTACAGGTTTCTCTGAATAGCAAGAGATCGCAGCGTAAATCTTCACCTGCCCCGTCGTGCATACAACCAGTAAGTATTCTGACCTGTCCGACAAGTAATTCGACTGTCGCGGGCAATCCAGCAGTCGGTTATGTCTCTCCCTGATCTCCAAATGTCACTTTTAAGCAGTGTGGGGAGCATCGAATGTTGCGCAGATTCAGAAGGTGCAACTACTGACATCGATGACCAGATAGTAGTAATATTTCCGAGATAATGCAAGTAAAGACAGACATCGTACGGGTCACTGACTCTTTACATATTTCAATACAAGAGTCACATCCCAGATCACATTGCAGCGAGGAAGAGCGGGTCGAGAAGTAAACACACCACACTGCACTCCGATGCCGCAAACAAGTGATGAACTGGCAGACTTGGCTGTATTAATACTACTGTAACCTAATCCGCCATGGTAGAGATCGGATAGAAACTCCAAAAACACTATTACAGAGGGACGATACGGATCATTTTCCCGTTGGCAACAAAAAAAAAGTATCCATTTTTGGAAATATGTCCGATATTGCTTTTTGGTTCCATCCCTCCATGAGGCAATGACGGGATCGGCAGGGTGTCCCGGTATGTCTTTGCTTTCAAGGCATCGCCGGATATCTTGAAAGCGGTGAGACGCATGAAGGGGAGGAATTTAACCCCGGTCTTCACAGTACCATCTGCAGAATGTGCGGTCCCGTGGGCAACAATCTTGGAGCCTCCACCACCATGTGAAGCAGGCGACTGAACAATGGCTGAGTTGGCCAGAGCGGGCGACAACAGTCATGTCGGCAAGGCCCTGTGTCACTTTGTTCAATGTTGTTCTTTGTTCAATTTTAAGAAGAAGTAATTCGGATCTGGACGCCAACAAACATACCGCTCTATTTCTTTGTTCAGTCTGGAAGCAAACAAGTCCACAGTAAATGGGCCCAAACAACGGGAGAGCAAACTGAAGAATTGAGTGTTCAATTGCCATTTAGTTTCTGTTGAATGTTCCTTTTGGGATGCTACATCATCCTTGTCATTACAAGCCCCTGGTAAATGATCAGCACTAAGCCAGAGGCCCATAGCCAAATGACACGAGCTAAAGTATTTAGCATGGGTTTGCGACCACCCATGTTATTAAAGTAAGACACTGCTATGGTATGGTCCAGTTCCATTTTGACATGACAATCTGACAAATTGTGGCAAAAACATTGCAAAGTCCAGAGTGCAGCCAGCCCGTAGAGATTTCCCCACATACACCACCCCAAGCGTCAAACGAGAATTGGCATGAATCAAACGCCTGCTGCAAGTGGTGATGTTGTCAGGCAGGCCACAAGGTCAAATCTGATTTGGTTTTGGCAGTAATGGTAATGAAGGCATCAACAATTCCTCTGTGAACTGATGATTGGTAAGACTTCTCCTTGATGGGAGCAAATTCTACACCATGCTCCGCAGCCACCATATAGCCCATGGCTTCTGCCTAATGGTACACTCATCTGTGTCAAGCAACTTTTGGCATTTATGCTTCAGAGTGAGGGCTTTGTGAGGGTGATAATCATTTGCAATGAATCAAGAACAAAACCCAAGAAAATTATCACTTGGGTGGGGATGAGAATCAACTTGTCAGGGTGAATTGTGAACCCCATTTGGTCAACCAAAGCAACTATCCTTTACATTAATACAACAGTCGTCAAACGTTTCTTCCTGTAAATAGCTGTCATCAATGTAAACCGAGTTAACATGTCCTTGCTTTCGTAGGAATGGCAGGTGAAGGTGAAGGTGTCCTACCTTCATCAATTTAGTAAATTTGCGAGGCGCTTCCATTTTGGCGCTATCCATTTTGAAGAGATGATATGTCACACTGATTAAGCTTCTTCAAATCTAAGATGAGGCGGCAGGTATTGTCCCGTTTTTTTCGGAGAAAAAATATTGGATATATTGCCCAACTGAGGGTTCAGTCGCCTCAACAACTCTTTGCAAGCAACCTATCACATTCCTGTTGAATAGTTGTGACCTCAATTGCAGTGAAATAAATAGGGGATGGAAGATTCGGTTGCGTAAAAACTGTGTCAAAATCAATATGGACACCTTTGACCCAAGCGATGCCAATTTGTCACTGACGGGCTGGCTCACAGCCGCAGGGGGCTTGAAAAAGTGTTCAAGACTGGCCAGAACCTCATCTGGCTCTACTTCCGGTAGGGGGTTGAGGTCGTGAGCGAGTTCAGGAAGTCATGGCGAGATTCATTGTTAACTATACCGGAAATAACATCACTTTTCATTCAAGGAGCGTCATGTGAACTAATTTAGAAATTATGCATATCTGAGTAAGCTACATACAGTTAGAACTATGATCTGCCATGCATTAGGCAGGTTATAATACTCACCAGCGTGTAGCCGTTGCACGGAAGAAGCCAGCTGTATGACATTTTCAGCCGGTATACTTCTAATGCTAGCCTGAAAGTAACAGCAGCAACACATGTCACCATCCGCTGTAAGACAACGATATTCACCTCTCATTGATGGCACAATGAGGTAATGAGATATATATTACATATAGACACATCCTTCACTACTGATTCCAGATACATGTTTGTCCAATGGGTGCAGGGTTTCCACAGGAAACATGGAAAAAATTCCCTGGTTTGTCCCTGAGCCATTGAAAGTTTCCCTGAGTAACCGCAAAATATGTGGCCTCCAACCTCCCTGATAGCCACACCTACACCACCAAATAATTGCCCTTAAATGATATAATACACCATCAAAATAGAATACTCGTCAATTTTATTCAGGAGCATTATTAGAAATATTGGCCATAACCCATAGGAGTTAATACATCACGAATTAATCAGAGACGATCATTCGACGTTGCGTGACGTAAATGTAGGTTCCCCTTTGAATCGAAATCGAACACCTACGGTTTTCCTCCTTTCTCAAAAATACCCATTCATTTGAATATTTGCATAACCAATTATGCCAATTAACCGGAACCTGCATCTACATCCCTTGGTGCTAAAATTACGACTTTTGTTCAGAGTTGATGCCAACGTTTGTAGATTCGGGACTAAAACGTGTCACACTTAATAACCACCCAGATTACTCCAATATTTAGTCTTCTGTGAGTATATTATGCTAATTTTACGAACAGGGCTTTAACGTCACACATACGCTATTGCGTAAGTGTTCAAGATCAGGATCATAACTTATGGCATAAGATCATTTATAATGACGTTTTCTTGAAAATGAAATTCTCTGCATGGGAATTTTGCCTGTTTTTGTTGACGTGTGGGGACCCTGGGGTGGTAACCAATAGGGGAGCACAGATGTAAAGTGAACACTACCTTGTTACAGGGATCAGCGCCGTCCAGGGAGCCAGCATTTACCTCCTTGGTGAAATACACCTGAAATACATGTCTAAGTTTGTCATAGACCTTCTTGTAAACTATTGAAAGCTAGCCGCCAGGCTCGCTCCGCTCGCGGGACGTCTAGCGTTCGTACTAATAAGCGAAAGAAATAACAGTAGGACTATTTTGTTTGTACAGAATACTCAAATTGCGGCTAAAGCACGCTAATAAAGGAAAATCAGACCAGTAAAACTAAGGCCCAAGCTCATACATTGATTGAGTAAAGAAAAGGGGGTTGATTGAGTAAAAAAAGGGGCTGTTTCCCGCCCGTCGTTCGTCATTTAACGTACCTTCAGTGGACAAAATTTGCTACTGATGGGAAGTTGTGGACGCGAGACAGTACGGGATTTGTTTGTTTTGATGACGGTTCGGGCGATAATGCGTTGGGAAAAATATTATTACTGTTGGCACCAAGCCAGGTAGCCCCACACAGACATGGCCACAGCAGGGCTCGAACCATCGACCCATGCGCCGTTTTGAATGAGAGCGGGGACGGAGAGGAGGTTGGACGACTAGGTCGGGGACAAGGAGGTCGAATGAGGGCGGGGACAGAGAGGAGGTTGGACGACTAGGTCGGGGACAAGGAGGTCGAATGAGGGCGGGGACAGAGAGGAGGTTGGACGACTAGGTCGGGGACAAGGAGGTCGAATGAGGGCGGGGACAGAGAGGAGGTTGGACGACTAGGTCGGGGACAAGGAGGTCGAATGAAGGCGGGGACAGAGAGGAGGTTGGACGACTAGGTCGGGGACAAGGAGGTCGAATGAAGGCGGGGACAAGGAGGTCGAATGAAGGCGGAGACAAGGAGGTCGAATGAGAGCGGGGACAGAGAGGAGGTTGGACGACTAGGTCGGGGACAAGGAGGTCGAATGAGAGCGGGGACAGAGAGGAGGTTGGACGACTAGGTCGGGGACAAGGAGGTCGAATGAGGGCGGGGACAGAGAGGAAGTTGGACGACTAGGTCGGGGACAAGGAGGTCGAATGAAGGCGGGGACAAGGAGGTCGAATGAAGGCGGGACAAGGAGGTCGAATGAGAGCGGGGACAGAGAGGAGGTTGGACGACTAGGTCGGGGACAAGGAGGTCGAATGAGGGCGGGGACAGAGAGGTCGAATGAGGGCGGGGACAAGGAGGTCGAATGAGGGCGGGGACAGAGAGGAGGTTGGACGACTAGGTCGGGGACAAGGAGGTCGAATGAGGGCGGGGACAGAGAGGAGGTTGGACGACTAGGTCGGGGACAAGGAGGTCGAATGAGGGCGGGGACAGAGAGGAGGTTGGACGACTAGGTCGGGGACAAGGAGGTCGAATGAAGGCGGGGACAGAGAGGAGGTTGGACGACTACGTCGGGGACAAGGAGGTCGAATGAAGGCGGGGACAAGGAGGTCGAATGAAGGCGGAGACAAGGAGGTCGAATGAGAGCGGGGACAGAGAGGAGGTTGGACGACTAGGTCGGGGACAAGGAGGTCGAATGAGAGCGGGGACAGAGAGGAGGTTGGACGACTAGGTCGGGGACAAGGAGGTCGGATGAGGGCGGGGACAGAGAGGAAGTTGGACGACTAGGTCGGGGACAAGGAGGTCGAATGAAGGCGGGGACAAGGAGGTCGAATGAAGGCGGGACAAGGAGGTCGAATGAGAGCGGGGACAGAGAGGAGGTTGGACGACTAGGTCGGGGACAAGGAGGTCGAATGAGGGCGGGGACAGAGAGGTCGAATGAGGGCGGGGACAAGGAGGTCGAATGAGGGCGGGGACAGAGAGGAGGTTGGACGACTAGGTCGGGGACAAGGAGGTCGAATGAGGGCGGGGACAGAGAGGAGGTTGGACGACTAGGTCGGGGACAAGGAGGTCGAATGAGGGCGGGGACAGAGAGGAGGTTGGACGACTAGGTCGGGGACAAGGAGGTCGAATGAAGGCGGGGACAGAGAGGAGGTTGGACGACTAGGTCGGGGACAAGGAGGTCGAATGAAGGCGGGGACAAGGAGGTCGAATGAAGGCGGAGACAAGGAGGTCGAATGAGAGCGGGGACAGAGAGGAGGTTGGACGACTAGGTCGGGGACAAGGAGGTCGAATGAGAGCGGGGACAGAGAGGAGGTTGGACGACTAGGTCGGGGACAAGGAGGTCGAATGAGGGCGGGGACAGAGAGGAAGTTGGACGACTAGGTCGGGGACAAGGAGGTCGAATGAAGGCGGGGACAAGGAGGTCGAATGAAGGCGGGACAAGGAGGTCGAATGAGAGCGGGGACAGAGAGGAGGTTGGACGACTAGGTCGGGGACAAGGAGGTCGAATGAGGGCGGGGACAGAGAGGTCGAATGAGGGCGGGGACAAGGAGGTCGAATGAGAGCGGGGACAGAGAGGAGGTTAGACGACTAAGTCGGGGACAAGGAGGTCGCATGAGGGCGGGGACAGAGAGGAGGTTGGACGACTAGGTCGGGGACAAGGAGATCGAATGAGAGCCGGGACACGGAGGTCGAACGGTGGGCGTGGGTAGTTTGATGTGCATGACCCTGTAAGGCTAACGACCGGCTTGACAACATGGCAGGTAATACCATTTGCACTACAGTGGTCCCCGCGTTATACGATTTCTGTTCTGCCAGCCCGAAAGGAACGTATAACGGAGGAAGTCGTACAATACACGACTTCGCAATTATACGCCATCTTGGAAAAATCGAGACTGGCGCAAAGAGTTCGGGGAAATATTTTGGTGTTATCTTGACTTTTGCAAGGCATGTATAAAATTAATGAGCATATCTAACTTGTATCCAGATTACGTAACTTTTCCGTTACATAGATGACATGTTTAAGTGTGTACAAAATACGTGGTCATGCGATGACGCCATCTTTACATGTCGCAAAGACCAAAATAATACCCAGAATGCATTGCACATGCAGTGGCGCCTCACAGTGGAATAATTTGAACTATGATTTGCGAAGTCGTCTATGGAGGGACCGTATAATGCAGCTAGGGACCACTGTATATCGTAACCTTACTGGCTTTAAGTCTTCCCTTGAATTACATTTCTTCAAATGTTTCTGCAATCCCTCCTCGTAACAGGTGCTGTTGGTGAACAAAGAAACGAGAATGTATCAGACATGGGGTAATCATAATCAGTAATCGATTGTAATCGATTAAATTTTTCAAGTAATCGTAATCGATTGCATTGGTTTTTAAGGCAATGTAATCGTAATCGTAATCGATTACATTGCTAATGTAATCGTAATCATGATTACTTTTGATGATTACTTTGCTATGTTCACTGGGGCTGTTGGATCTTCAATTGATCGTCATACTTTCCATGTCGCCTGTATCATATACGGAAACTCGCCACTGCAGTCTTACTGTAGAGATCCGACCATCTTCGAAACCACCCTGGCCCTTCCTGCCCCACCCGACAAATAACCAGACATAACCAATTAAGCTGGCTGGGGGTGCCACATTCTAATCCCCTCATTATCTTGTTTGCATTGGATAGCTAGAAATAGTCCAGAGCGACTTAGGGGTCTATATGTTGGGAGCAGGTAGGTGGGTGGGAGCTGCGATGGGTAGGTAGGTAGGTGGGGGCTGTTATGGGTAGGTAGGTAGGTGGGGGCTGTGATGGGAGGGTGGTAGATGCTTGTGCTATTTTTCTCTATATAGATTGATTGGAAGAGGTGTTGTTATAAAACGAACTCGATTCGGTCAGGACTGGTGCACGGCGATGTATAGTGTGGTGGCTGGACTAGATTCCCTTGTGTCATATATCTGTGTGGCTTCCTTTAGTTCCATGGTATTTAACAAAGAGGTAATAAGTTTTTACGCGGGACACCTCCCTCTCCGGGGAGAATCCTAAAGTTCTAATGTTTAAATGAATCCAGCAAGATAAAGGTGCGATTATCCGTCAGTGTTGTGTTTTTTATTTCAATTACGTCGAAAAACAGTCCATGTAATCACGATTGTAATCATGATTACATTGAATGTAATCGTAATCGATTACTTTCATATTTCCTGTAATCGTAATCGTAATCATGAAATTCCCAAGTAATCGTAATCGTTATCGATTACATTTACAATGTAATCACCCCATGCCTGGAATGTATATGAACAATTCTTATTGATTTATCTAAACATTATAAGCTTAATAAAGTAGTTAATTTATATCGGTTGTATCATGACCAAGCCATCTTGTTAATGGATAATAAAGGCCTGCCACCACCTCTTTCCTACCAATAATTTGTTAAAATATTTCAAAAATAATACTTACTGTTTTGGGTCCAGCGGGCATGGAATCCTTTTCTTAAGTAAATCATTCTAAAATAACAAGACTTTTTCAATTAAATAACAAAAATTAAATAGCAAAGCAGGGTATTGTCATTTACGTATGTGTGGGAACACGAAAATGTACCTATAGATGTCTTTTTGGAAGAAAAGAATACTTTGGGGGGCTGTATGTTTTGGTACAGCACAAATGTTTTTGTATCCAAGGTTTTTTGGTGCACCCCATTTTGTCTGGAAACTCCTAAGAGAATGAAGAACCCACAAGAAACAGTAACAAATAGAGGCGAACCGTCCCCCCCCCCCCCCCCGTCGAAACAACAACGTCAGACATCTGCAGAGGTAAAGGACACACCCCGAAGAGAGGGATTACTTCCAGTTGGACGACTTCCACTTGGACGACACCCCATTTTGGTACTTCCAGTTGGAAGACTTCCAGTTAGACGACATTATATATAAATACGTTAGGTATCGCGAAATAAGCAATTCATATAGATGCATCATGGTTAGTATGACTATTTGAGAGTTTTGCAGATAAAATTAGGACAGTTTGAAGAAAAGTACAAGCATTTTCTCGGCATGTCGTCTAAGATTTAGCGTCACTCTGTTGTTGCCGACCGCCATTGCGTTGGGGTCGTGTTATTCTTACAAAGAGGTGTGAACGACACCTGCACCCTTTGATGTTCAAGATGGAATATTGGCGGCCGTCCCGCTTTCACACCTCTTGAATTAAACCGTTGAGACCTCCAGCTTGTAAGTTAATAATGTTTGATGTGGCTTGTGATTGACATAACGGAATACAATTCTTATTACACGTTTTATTGACCACTGATAAACATATATTTCAGTTGCGAAAACATATGTAGAAGAAATAACTGGGATATATCCAAATATGACACAAGTATATACTCTATACGGTTTTGAACATCAGTGGTATATCCACATGTGACATAATAATACACTCTTACATACTATGTTCTTAGTAATTGTGCACAATGTGCCGCACGTGACGAAGATAATCCTCGCTGTTGAGGTCTCCAGATGTGAATCTGATTCAGCCGGTTGAGCCGGTCCAGGCGGTCATCAATCTGTTTATACTTCAGGCGTCTGGACTCTGGGGCGACTCTTTCGCGGATGACATGGACATAATCAAATGATGTTGACAGTTGAGTGCAATTAGGAAAATACACTTCAAAGCCGGAGGTGTGAATTAGATAGATTTGTTTGTGCCACATACATTTTCACAATTGAAATATATGTTTATCAGTGGTCTTTGTCCAATAAAAAGTGCAATAAGAACTCAATTGTATTCCGTTATGTTAATCACATCAAACATTATTCACTTACAAGCTGGAGGTCTCAACGGTTTAATTCAAGAGGTGTGAAAGCGGGACGGCCGCCAATATTCCATCTTGAACATCAAAGGGTACAGGTGTCGTTCACACCTCTTTGTAAGAATAACACGAGACCAACGCAATGGCTGTCGGCAACAACACATGCAGTGACGCTAAATCTTAGACGACACGCCGAAAAAATGATTGTACTATTCTTCAAACTGTCCCAATTTTATCTGCAAACATCTCACATAGTCCTACTAATCATGATGCATCTATATGAACTGAGTATTTCGTGATACCTAACGCATTTGTATATATTGTCGTCTAACTGGAAGTCGTCCAACTGGAAGTACCGAAATGGGGTGTCGTCCAAGTGGAAGTCGTCCAACTGGAAGCACACCGAAGAGAGACTTGGAGACAAACCCACATCAGGCTCAGGACACCACCCCCGGTTGTAAGGAAAAACTCTCTCTGATAAAATCAAGTCTATGTCATTTTGCCAAAAAACATATATATATCGGGTGTATTAGTTATCATATGAGATAATGAAATAGTGTTTTGTAATTTCATCGGTTTAGATCATTGTTTGCATCACCATTATTATACATGGCAGGTAGCATTACTTTTGCCAGCATGAATGTTAGAGGTATAATTGACAAAAGCAAACGTGCTGATATTTTCAATTTTCATTTTTTCAGTTCATATAAAAGCAATGCTAGGGGTACGGCCATACTGTTCAATAACAACTTTGAGTTTAATGTTAAGGAAGTGATAACTGATACGGAAGGCAACTATGTCGCCATTGATTTAGATTTTATGGGTCAATCGATAACAGTGGTATCAGTGTATGGGCCAAATACACACCCCTGCCTTTTTTGAGCACATATCAAATCGGATCAACCAATTACAAAATGCTTCTATACTACTATGTGGTGACTGGAATCTTGTTCAGAATTTTGAATTGGATACGAAGGGATACTCCAGACAAAACAATGTAAAAGCTAGCAAAGTTGTAAATTCTATGTGTGAGGAATTTGACTTGGTGGATCCGTGGAGATCACAAAATCCTAGCGCCGGACGTTTTACTTGGAAGAGTGGGGGCAGACCCAAAAAATATGCAAGGTTAGATTTCTTTCTGGTAACCCCAGATCTACTGGCAAATATGGTGGATATAGATATAAATATAAAATACAGATCGGACCACTCGCTAATTAGGTTTGCGATCAATGACTCCGCAGAAAAAAGGGGAAGAGGTTTTGGGAAATTAAATGTCTCCCTTCTGAAGGATAAAAACTATGTCGAAATGGTAAAGGGGAGCAAGTGGTTGAGCAATACGCCCAGCCCGGAGAAATTTTAGAAGATCACGATATAAAGCTAACGGTTAATGATTCATTGTTTTTGGACGTTTTGAAGATGGAAATAAGAGGCAAAACCATATCGTATGGGTCATATAAGAAACGTCTAATGAAAGAAAGAGAAACAAAGCTAGGGAATGAAATACGTCAAATGGAGATAAAAAAGGAATAAAGAAGAAGGCGGCAGAGAAAACATGCTAAACGAAAAGAAAGACCAACTTTACGACATAAGAAATGACAGACTAAAGGGTGCGATAGTGAGAGCGAAGATAAATTTGTATGAAGATGGCGAAAAGCCTAGTAAATATTTTTGTCAGTTAGAAAAGCGAAACTATACTAGTAAACTCATAACCAAGTTACAGATAGAAGGTCGTGAAATTAGTGAGGCCAAAGACATACTAGATGAACAATATAACTTTTATAAGAACTTATATGCCACTGGTAAAAACACAGTGGAATACAGAAACTGCAGTATTTTTATCCGACGAAAATGTCACCAAAATTGAAGAATCAGAAAGGTTATTTTGCGAAAGTGTTGTAACAGTGGAAGAAATTAAACAGGCTTTGTTAACTATGAACAACGGTAAATCGCCAGGATCGGATGGTTTCCCATGTGAATTTTACAAAAAAAATTGGAATGATATGGGCCATTACCTGACCAGGAGCTTGCAGTATGGCATAAATGAGAAGCTTTTGTCCATAAAACAACGCAAGGGAATCATTACTTGTATACCGAAGCCAGGAAAACCAAGGGATCTCATGAAAAACTGGCGTCCTATTTCTTTATTGAATTGTGATTATAAAGTGTTATCAGGGCTATATGCCTCACGCTTAAAGCATGTTCTACCCAAAGTTATAAGCTCGTACCAAAAAGGGTTCTTAAAGGGCCAGTTTATCGGGTGAAAATACTCGTCTGATCTATGATGTGATGGACTATCTTAACTATACAAAACAGGCAGGTTTACTTTTATGGATAGATTTCGAAATGGCATTCGATACGGTTGATTGGGAATACATTAATAAAACTCTACTTGTTCCAATTACTTTATAAAGATGCCGAAAGTTGTGTGATCAATAATGGCCATTCTTCCAGATTCTTTAAATTGGGAAGAGGCTGCCGACAGGGGGAACCCTTATCCCCATACAGATTTATTCTTGCCATAGAGCCATTTGCTCAAAAGCTAAAAAGGAGTCCAGATGTCAAAGGTATTCAAATAGGAAACAAGAGCATACTGCTTGGTCAATATGCAGATGATACTTTTCTGCTGCTTAAGGATGATGAACGATCGATAACAGCGGCGTTGAGGATCTTTAGACTATTCTATTTGTGTTCTGGTTTTAAAAAGAATAAATATAGATAAGACGCAGGCAGTGTGGCTTGAGTCCAAAAAGAATTCGGAAACTAGATTATGCCAGGGTTACCTGATACAATGGGTCAAGAGGTTTAAATTACTGGGTATAGTTTTCGACACAAAAATGGTAAAGGTGCTGGAAAACAATGTTGAGAGTAAGGGTTTGGAAATGAAGAAAATATTAAGAATTTACAGATCGAGAAATCTATCAATACTGGCACAATTAACTGTTATAAAAACATTGGTTATCCCCCAAATCATCCATATTTTGTCAATTATACCATCTGAAAAGATAATAATAGAGAGAATGCAGCATACTATAGATGATTTGTTGTGGGATGGGAAAAAATCAAGGATCTCCAGACGCTTGCTAGTCCAAAAATATAAAGACGATGGGCTAAAATTGACCCTCCTAACAACGTGAATACACTCTCTGCGAGTGTCGTGGATAGAACGTCTCGACACAACCGAAGGGAGCTGGCAACATGTGGCGAAATGTATTCTAATGAAAAAAGATACGTCCTTAGTTTGGGGTCTAGATCCATAATCCATCTTCTGGCAGGTGAGGGGTGTCACAAATGCGTTTTGGAAAGAAGTCCTTGTAGCATGGGGTATATATAGAGACATATGTTATGCGGAGGGAACAGACATGTATTATACCTTTTGGAATGCCAGATATCAAAAAAATCTTAATGTTAAGAAATATAAAACACAGCTGGTTGCAAATAACTTCCGGTTGGTCATGGATTTATTGGAAAAGGACGGTTCCCCACTATCACATAGGTGATTTATAGAAAAATGTAGGGTGGAAATTAATTTCTTAGACTACCTCTGCTTGAGAAACGAAGTACTTCACACGTGGTTTGGCAAAGCTGGAAACATAAATAATCCACCAAGTGATCGAACGGACCCAGTTTTGTCTGAGGTCCCACGGGTTTATTGGAAAATGATCAAAGATATAAGCTTAGTAGCAAACAGGAAGATACGATGGGAAAACCTAGGAACTACAATAGACAACAAATGGATAGATATCTTTTCTCTATCGTTTAAGTCTACTACTGAGAATAATTGCCGGAGCTTCCAATATAAGATATTGCAAAGAATCACTGCAACAAAAAAGTATTTGAAAATGTGTGGCATCAAGGAAAGCGAAGTTTGTGCATTTTGTCAAATAGAAACAGAAACGATAGAGCATTTATTTTGGGATTGTCCAGTTGTACAGCACTTGTGGGAAACTTTTATTACTTACCTCCAACCATGTATTGACATATCAAAGCTTATTAATAAGATGAACGTTCTTCTGGGCATAACAGAACAGGAACATTTATTGGTAGACCACATGTGTATAATGGTTAAAAAGTATATATTTGCCGCACGATGTAAAGATAAAGGTTTAGTTCTTCCAGCAGTGATAAGACAAATCAAAAGGTTATATAAATTAGAAACTTCAATTCTTCCTAAGGAGACCAATTTAAGAAAAAATATTATAACAAGTGGAAGAGTGTAAAAGAACTGATGGTAAATTAAATGTAAGTTATTATTAGACTTTGCATGTACGCTCTGTTTCCTTTCATTCTGTATGTATGTTATAGTTATATATTATGTATATGTAGCAAAATGACTGTTACTGGATAACCACTAAGGCGATATCAGTTATACAGCTTATTTATTAATCCCCACCCCCCTCACTTCCTCTTAGCTGACCAATTTAAGAAAAAAAAGGGCCTGCAGCTCTGAGTAACCTACATTTGTGACACCTCTCCCCTCCCCATCCTTCTTGACCCATCGTCTTAGACTTAAAGTAGATGTCATATGTGGTCAGCTTATGCTGGTTGTGTTGGATTTGTATGGCAAACTAGTTTAGTTGGTCATGTTACAGGGCTAGCATTAGTACCTGCCAAGGTTGGCCAGCTGGTTAAAATGGTTGTTGCAGTCACATGATCAGTATCACCCAAATAGCAAATCAGCATTGAAGCAAGGGACTGAATCAATAGCCACAGCTATCTTTTAACATTGTGGCTACTCGTATCTGTCTGTATTAATAAACCATGCAACTCTTTGTGCAGCACATGGTCACATGACCAACCAAACAATTACTAGTGGTGGAGCCCCATAGCGATGGGGAGGGGTAGGCATGGGGAAGGGCCACATATATATGTTGTATACAGCTACCTGGCCATCTTATATGTTTTTATATAAATTTCCTCTGCAGCGATATTTTAGAGGGACAAATCCTCATAGCAAATTTGCCTAGATATCAAATAATGGCTTTAGTTTGTATACTGCATAGGCATCAATTACGCTAAAGTTGAACCAGCAAAGATATTAATTGGAATAATAGAAAATTATTAATCTAGGTCTAGATGTATGTAGATGTATGTATGAATAAAGTCAAAATCATATATGACATAGTGACATTTTAGCCCATATTTTTTGCCCCAATCAATTGGAAAATCGCTGATGTGAGAAAGCAACACAGTGCAATTTTAATGATACCAAACTTATATTTCTACTGCAATGTTATTCCTTTTTATGACACAAACAAATATTTGTACTGCAATGTTATTCCAATATTTCTTCATGCTGACACTCCATTGGCAGCAGACACATCGTTGAAAATAGACGTATGCTTTAGTATGTTTGCAAAAGGGTGGGGGGTTTTGAGCCGCAAGCCGCCAGTGAGCGGATTAGTCTGCACCTCAACAATTGGGGTTGGGGAGCAGCTGCATAGGGGGGTTTGGCTCGTTTTCTTGCCCGGTGCTGAGCATCAAATTTTGGGGAATCTGATTTCACCCAATTTCATCTATGATTGCAACTCTTATTTAATTTCTGGTTTTTGACCATTTACTGGTGGCTAACTAATGTAAAACAATCCATAACACAATGCCACAGCCTTTGATAACTTGTTAAAATGTCCCTATCTGGCCTTGTTCAATTCGACTTTCCTGCCTTGCCTTAGTTGCTTCTGGAACTGGTAGCCTGCTTTGATAACAACCTCTTCTGACTCCAGAAGTCACATTGGCATGTAAGAAAATCCTGGCTTCTTTTTTGGGGCCCAATCCAGCAAACACAAAATGTTTGCACAATGTTGGCTTTTGGTTGTAATCATGTCATCTCAAAGTTGACATCAGGACATCAGGAGGCCATCTGTAGCGGTTGTCACCTGCGCGCCGGCAGTCACGTGATCTGCCGAAATGACTGTCCTGTCACCCTTTTTTTTTCACCCAGCTTTAAATGTCCTATTCTTGGACATTCAATATTGCTCTCCCTAATTCTTGGGGATTCAGGATTTAGAGGGGGTATCCCGCCTCTGCCCCTATATATAGTGGTAGTAGTACCAGTGACATTAGTGGTTTCATAGTAGTAGTAGATCTATAAGTAGCACTGCATGGTGGTCATTTCAAGTTGAATAAATTTATTGTTAAAGCAATATGCGTACATGCGCCATCTCAAATTTTTTACATTTTAGAATCAAGACTAAAAGTATCTCAAAATTTATGATGTTTTATATCTATTTGAGTCTGTAAAACAAACATTTCAACATAAACTATACAGTTTATTTATATTGCTCGTAGATGTGATAGCAAGCCGCAGCCGATATGACACACAAAATAGCGAACTGCAAACAGGCTCGCAAGGATATAAAGCTGGCCACCAACTTCTGCTCCGTTGTCGCTCAGGATAGCCCGCAGGCTTTCAGGATTTATATTCGAGACAAAATGTACTTATTTGACTTATGGAGAAGAGGTTATTAATACAAAAAATTACAGAATATATTGATTTAAAACTCTTTAAGTTTCAGTTATCTTTCACTGCCTAGGCTATAGTACTAAAGAATCGATCTCACCAACATTGTAAACACTCCACAATAGCCTCAATGTCACTCTGGCAAGAAAGCATGCGAGTCGTGGTGAGAGTGACTCGGCTGATATGCCATTTGGCCATTCTGCATTGCATTCAATAGAGTTGTACTTCACTTAATAATGGCTAATTTAGTTCAACAAATTAAACATGGTCCACTCGTAACTTGGATATGTCGCATATAAATGTGGCTACACAGAGTCTAGCGTGGCTGGACCACAGGCACAGTAAATCAACTGACACAGAGGGGGGGTAGGGGTTGGGGGTCTGCACCGCCTACTAAAATAAGAAGTTATCTAATTCAGCCTGATGCTCACCTACCCCTCCTCGCTTCAAACCCCTGAATCCACCTCTTACCACCTTCGTCTCATCCCCTCAATGCTGTGATGTATAAATGAGTTGCGAACGCAGTTGTTTGACTGAAAAGGAAGATCAAGTAACTTATCCAGGAATTATCCTTTGTGTCAGTCGATTTACTGTGCCTGTGGTCCACTCGTAACTTGGATATGTCGCATATAAATGTGGCTACACAGAGTCTAGCGTGGCTGGACCACAGGCACAGTAAATCAACTGACACAGAGGGGGGGGTGGTTGGGGGTCCGCACCGCCTACTAAAATAAGAAGTTATCTAATTCAGCCTGATGCTCACCTACCCCTCTACGCTTCAAACCCCTGAATCCACCTTTTACCACCTTCGTCTCATCCCCTCAATGCTGTGATGTATAAATGAGTTGCGAACCCAGTTGTTTGACTGAAAAGGAAGATAAAGTAACTTATCCATGAATCATCCTTTGTGTCAGTCGATTTACTGTGCCTGTGGGCTGGACTAAGTTACACCTAATTTTGTGTCTTGTAATTTTGTGACAGTGAATTGTTGAAGCCTACAGTAAAGTTAAAATCAATTAAGTTATAACTTACCCCAAGAACATGGGCATGTTCTACACAATACTGTTTTCCAGATGGCGGCGTACTCTTACAATATCGTTTCTTTTTGGGTAGGTAAAAACGACAGCGTTCAGCAAGTTCAGAGGTACCGTCAGTTCTCGCCGGTGAGACGTCAACCTCGACATCATCGTGACACCGCTTTGATCCTTGCCATCCTTGGCCTGGGGCAGACATTCCGAATAAATCGCATGCGCTAGTCACTGACTGTGACAGTGACAATGGGCCTGGCTTCCACTCCTGGCTTCAGTTTAGTCTGTGTCACGGACTTACGGCAGCCCATCCGGCAGCCAGCTTTGGGCGCTGTGTGAGAGATTATAGGAGCATATAGCTCCGTCACAGAGCCTTGTTACAAATAACAAGTTCCCTTGAACAACGCCACAAGGTTGGGGCTAAGGAGCATAGGGCTAGCGCGCGCCGGAGTCTGCCACTTACCAGCTTACGGGAATGCCAGTTAAGTTCTGCCATTTACGCTTATGTACGGTGCTCGGTTTAGGGGTGTGCAGAGAACTCGCCACAAGACGAACTCGCCACAAGATAACTCGCCACAGCCCCGGATAACTCGCCACACTTTTGGGATAACTCGCCACACTCGACAAGTGAACTCGCCACACCTACGGGTGTATCCAAATATATCGAACTCGCCACACCTACGGGTGTATCCAAATATATCCAAATGTATCCATATGTATCCAAATGTATCCAAGTGTATCCAAACGTAATTATCCAGATAAGTTCAGTTTTAATGTGTCTTGGTGAAGGCCGATTTCTGAAATGACCCCTTGATGGAATATGGAGCCCAGTGCGGTTTTGTTTCTGTCACAATATGGCTTCGCCCAAAGTGCCATGTGGGCGTGATATGCCGTGAAGTCGGCGATGTTAGTCGATGTGGCGGCCAGGGAGGATGGGGGTAGTAGGTAGCAGGGGTGGAAAAAGTGTTAAGCCGTTAACACCGGGAGAATCAGGAGTATACATCAAAGTGGTGCGACATGTTATTAATGTTGACATCACGTAGCCTGGATTCCCTGATTCCTCCCTCGCATGTATATACCAGCAGACCCGTTAACACCGCGAGAATCAGGAGCATACATCAAAGTGGGGTCACATCTTATTATTGTTAATATCGCATAGCATGGTTTCAATTTGAGATGCGGGAGGTTGGGGGAGGGGGGATCGCAAGCAGGCATTAGAGAGAACATACTGCATGGATGTCGGCTATTGGATTAATTCGCGATTCTCTTCATTTTTAATTCGCGTGGCCAGCTATGCATACGGCACGGCAATTTCTTCAGACAATGAGATGCTAGCGACAGGGGGCGGGGATGGTCGATGCACGCATTTGAAAAAACATATTCCCTTTAACTCCGTTAGAATCCGGAGGATACATCAAGGTGATGTGACCTGTAAAGATAAAGATAAAAGTTAAAAGTTTTATTTAACGTCGTTATGTAAATGACTTGGTATGGTCAAGGAGGTATGGTCTCCTTGATTCTGCTCTCGCATGTACATAACAGCATTTTCATTTTTAATTCGCAGCTATGATTGGAAATGTCGAACTCATGTTGTAGATAGCGTGTTGTAGTATGTACAGATGGGATTAAGGAATTAATAAATGATAGCAACTAAGCATTGTTGATTGCGTTCTGCATTAACTACACGATTCGCCCCAACCCACAACGCTAATTAATATTAATATTTAAAGTTTTCAATAAGTTTATCGTTGAAAAACTAAGTTTATCGTTGAAAAACTAAGTTTATCGTTGAAAAACTAAGTTTATCGTTGAAAAACTAAGTTCTATAAAAAGTTGTAACTTTCTATAAATCGATTTTATTAAAAGTTTGAAATTTCAAATACACTTTTCATTATGTCCGGTGACTCCGTATAAGACACCTTATAAGGGAAACTCACAAAAGTCTTACGTAGCCCTTAGCCTACCCAGTGAACAGTAAATCCCGCAAAAGCCGCGACGCAAATCGCATCACTTGAAAACAAAGCAAAATCCATCGTCTTTCGCAGACCAACGTAACTGAGAACAACTGACGAAAATGACCTCTACATTGTATCTAATAGCAGTTCCCATGGTCATCATGCCCTTTCATAATATTTTTCATTGTACGTACGAAATGAGGTGTTGATTTATGTTAAAGTAACGAACGGACTGACCTGGGTTACGTTAGGAAAAGTAATTTAACAAATTAGATTTTCGCTTAACAATGACGGTAACTAATAAATTTGGATTCTTTGGAAACTAAAACTTTTATTAAACTGCAACCCACTTCTGAGTAATCATTAATTAATGATAAAAATTGCACGCACCGATCAATGCAATAGCGTGAAATTTGCCCTATACCAATATAGAATTGACAGCATAAAACATTGTTGATTGCATTTTGCAATAACAACGTGATCCGCCCGAATCCGCAAAACTAATTAATTTTTAAATTTACCGCCATTATGTACTGACCGATTGTGACATTGTCTGCAAAAGTAATAGGCGCTTATGTGGAACACAATATACATAAGTAGAATGTACGTGATCGTCGTAGAAGTTCATGGCCAAAACCATTAAATTAACTGCTTAACATCTTACATTTGTCACAGTAATTATGAAGTTTCACGACCTACCAAGATGTCAACATCCACAATATTTCTTGGGGAACCAGGTTAGGGACCAGTTATTTCTTGATATTTGTCGCTGAGCCTCATGACTGCATAATATATAACTACAGCGACTTCGCCCAATATAGCAAACACGCCTGACTGAATGAATCAATATGGCGACATTCCAACAGCGAAAGCGCTTCCCTCCGATCTGGCGGAACCCCCGCCGAATTTAATGAGATAATAACCAGTATACTAAGCGAAATAACTATAGTACCAAAAAGGCCTCAATAGTAATATAATAATCCTGTGACGATTTAACAGGAGGTGTGGCGAGTTCACCACGAGATGTGGCGAGATGTGGCGAGTTCACCGGTCCGTTTGTGGCGAGTTCTCCAAAGTGTGGCGAGTTCTCTTGTGGCGAGTTCGTTTTGTGGCGAGTTATCTGTAAACCCGGTTTAGGACATCGCGATATTTTTTTTTGGAGCACGACTTATTTTTTTTGACAAAAAAAAGACCACAACGACTTCGTCGCGGAACGAGTTATTTTTTTATCAAAAAAGAAACTCATTTCAAATTTCGTAGCAGAACGAGTTTTTTTTTTCAGAAAAAAAAAGTCATTCCGAACTTCGTCGCGGAACGAGTTTTTTTTTGTCCCAAAAAAAAGTCATTCCGAACTTCGTCGCGGAACGAGTTTTTTTTTTTCAAAAAAAAAAATCATTCCGAACCTCGTCGCGGAACGATTTTTTTTTTTTTTTTTAAGTTGCATGTCGAGTTCTTTCCCGCCAAAACAAAACCCAGGCGTAATTTATATCAAAATTTGCAGAAAACTCGATTGTTTCATTCTATAAATTCAGAAACCTGATAAACATCGCCGTTTCGGCTGTGGTGTGGCAAACGTGTCTATCCCGTGACACCACAGAACTCGGTCGCGACAGTGCTACTTATACCAAAGCATCGCGAAGCAACCAAACTGATGACGTTTACCCCTAAAATGAAAACTTGTGGTAAATTAATATCACGGACAAGGCTAAGAGACATTATTTGGCAGTCTAGTATGGGTGGAGTATAGATAAAAGAAGTCTTGAATGATTCAAGGACTGATTCTTATATGTATTTTGACCTCATTAGTTTTGGCGGGAAAGAGCTCCACATGCAACTTTAAGTCATTCGAAAGCCGGGGTGGTATCCCGACTTTTTTTTTTGTCTGAGCTTTGGCGCGAGGATGGGAAGCGACTGAAGAATGTAGGTAGGTACACACATGTACACGCTGTAAGGAACGTAGTGACTCCGCCCCCCAACCTCGGGGGGGGGGGGGTGGTGGCGGCAAATGCGGTTGTCAAGCAGCTACTGAGCTGGTTACGTGAACTCTTGGCTACCTTCCAAGTCAGCCCGATTGTCGCCAAAACAATGGGAGAGTGTCTACACAGCGATCCAGGTCATAGCGTGAAGAGCTGGGAGCCGCCAGCAAGAAACATGGTAAGGATGTAGCTTTTGTACAATATATTAAATTGTTCTCGGCAACAGCGCCATATGTTTGGGGCTAGTAAGGAGCCTATATAAGATTTGAAACCGGTGATTTTATCTGCTCCAAAAATATAAAATCACTTGATATAAAATCAATTGAAACCGGTGATTTTTTCTGCTCCAAAAATATAGAATCACTTGATATAAAATCAGTTGAAACCGGTGATTTTATCTGCTCCAAAAATATAAAATCACCGGTTTCAATTCTCTTTCAAATGGGTAATGGGAAATGGACATGTCTTCCTATTTCCTTTCGCCTATATCAAATGGGTAATGGGTTAAGATAATCTTTCCTTCACCCATTTCCCATTGCAAAACGAAAACGAAAAATGGAGAAACAAACCCATTACCTATTTCTCATTTGAGTGGTGACTAGCGTACGGAAAACGGGGAACAAGGCAGGACGGGGGCAGGGTGGGGTGTGAAGGTGGGAAGGGGGGGGGGGGCGTGGGGGTGGACGTCGCGTGCTTGCGTGGTCTTGAAAGTTGTGACGTCAGACAGGAAAGACCTTGACCCTTGACCCAGGTTGCTGAAATATAATCAATTTTAAGATACGACCTTAAGTAATCTTTGTGTCAAAGATAAGTCACGTAGCTTATAGGTGTCTATGTTTTGACCTCCTAGTAATTTTCAAAAATGTCCTATCTTTTACCATCGGGCAGGTTTTGCGTTGCCATGGAAACAAAAAGTAACTGTGCGATCAGGATGATTTTTCACATACGGTACTTGAGTGGAACCCTTAATGTCCCTGCAAAGTCTCGTAACAATCGCATTGAGATTTGAGGAAAAAAATTGTTGTAGAAAATTTTGTGTTTCTAGCTGTTATATTAAGCGAGTTAGGCAGGGAAATGTGTTTTGGACGTATGACGACACCGTGACGTTGACGTTTGACCGATTTTACCCGGCAAGAAACTTGACCTGAGATTAGACTTCTGGCATCTGTTGGCGAAGTTTCACAAAGATAGCTGCAACTGGTCGACAGTTATCGTGACGACAGACAGACAGACATACACACACACACACACACACAAACAGGACTGACTCACATGATGGCGATTTTCGCCATAACAAACGAACGAAGTGATAGATACCGTAAAATCGAATATTTTACGTCATAATAAAACACCTTGTTGCGATGTCCTAAACCGGGCACCGTATATCTGACAAGTGAATTTAAAATACAACATGTCCCAGCCCGAGCTGCTCGATCTAATCACCAGCATGGTATCGCCCCCGGGATGTCGCCGCTCCATACAAACCCGCTCGATTTATTATTTTTCCCGGAAAACCCGCTCTATGTAAACACCCCCTCCCCCCCCCCCCCCCCTCTCCATTATCAATATCAGTTTTATCTTTATGTATCACAACTGTCCGCTCCATAGGGGCAGCTTTTTCATCACGAATATCCGCCCTCTCAGGCATCGAGGGGCACCCGTTACACCCTCTACCAGTTCTGTGTAATAGTGCCCCCCCCCCACTTCCCCCCTGCGAATCTCCTGTCTTGGGGCGCCAACGCGGTCGCAGTGGCAGTCAATTAGTTTGCAACTTCCAAGGCCACGCCAGCACGCGCCGTCCACTCTCACCCCTACATACATACACGGACTATAATTTTAGCGGAGTTTGCGTAACACTAGAGATTGCTACGGAAGCTCGTTAGGGCCATTCGATTTTTTTTTTTATTGATAAATATTGTTTAATATTCAAACCGGGAATAAATGATTCGAACCGGATTTAAATGATTCAAACCGGGTTGAAATGATTCAAACCGGGTTTAAGTGATTCAAACTGGGTTTAAGTGATTCAAACCGGGAGTAAATTATTCAGACCAGGTTTAACTGATTCAAAGCGGGATTAAATTATTCAAACCGAAAATAAATGATTCAAACCGGGTTTAAATGATTCAAACCGGGAGTAAATTGTTCAAACCAGGTTTAAATGATTCAAAGCAGGATTAAATGATTCAAACCGGGTTTAAATGATTCAAACCGGGATAAAATGATTCAAACCGGGAATAATTGATTCAAACTGGGAATAATATCCTATTCCCAGTGCACGAATAATTATTTTTCTCTATTTTTCTCCATTTCCAGTTCGCGGTGAAATAAAAAGCCCAGTCCCGAGGAACGGAAATACCCCTTGCAGCCCTGAGTAGAGCGCTGGTATTGATACATGAAGCAAATGTATACGTCAGCTGCGTGTTAATTTACTACGCCGAAGTGGAGCCATTAAGGGAGTTACGGCGAAGTATATTAACACGCAGCTGACTGACGTATACATTTGTTTTGTGTATCAAATCCAGCGCTCTGATAGCTTCGAACCACCCCCTCCTTGGTTCGGTACCCCAAACCTCACACCACCCCCAGGCAAGTCTAACAGAACACGATTTTTTAAAGAAGAAATGCGCAAGTGCTACCATAGGTGACGGGATTGATCTTTTGGACGTCACTTGTTTACGTTGACGCTTCGTGTTTGAATATTAAACAATGTTTATCAATAAAAAAAAACGTGAATGGCCCTAACGAGCTTCCGTAGATTGCCCTTTCAGAAGTGAGCGCCACGTTGCGGTTGGCTGTGAACGGAGCTCCACCTAGCGAATGGGCTGATGGGAGCTTGCAATTCGCTGGGAACCAGCCTGCCTGTCCGTCCGAAACAGACGTATGGCGTATGCTGCGAGTTGCAACCGATTTGCGACCAGCACGAAACAGCTGTTCAGTGCATGAGCGCTTAAATCCATTGATCACTCGTAGGCCCTCATGAGTAAAACAGAAATTGACCACATACACTGTTCCGTGAAGGCTGACCCTGTACAACTCGCCGGCATCTCGTCGGTCTAGCGGGCCCTAGGTATATAATTCTAGCTATACACTTTACCCTACAGGGCCATCAGCAGTATTTTATTTACTGCATCAGCTATCACAATAACTTTAAATTAAATGTCCAATGTCATTGCCAAAGCTTAAGCTTATCACTTGCACTCCTTGACCTTGTACACATTGTAGGTCTGAGGTTAAGACTAAGAAGTGTTTACAATGAAAAGGTCATTGTATATATTTTTTGTTGCCGTCACCTTCGAAGATAGAAGTCAGGGAATTCACCTCTATCACTAAGCTGCTAATGTAAGTATCAGACCACTATATCAGTACCGTAAACTGTCTATTTGAAGCCGCATACATATTACAAGCCGCACCTTAACTTTAGCCTCAAAACCGGGTTGGCAGGCACCCAGAACCGTTTCCGGAAAACTACATATTATAAGCCGCACCTAGACTTTGGCCTCTTGACCCCCCTCCCCCCCCCCCTGTATCTCTGCTTAATCTTGTCCTGCCAATGAAACCAATTAATTGTTTATACAAGCAGTCGCAATTATACTAACAACATTCACCTCTCTCTCTCCGATCACAGCTCTTATCAAATGTCACACCAGTGGCTGGCTCTCCTGGCCCCTACCAAGCCAATTAATTGTTTATACAAGCAGTCGCGACTACTAACATTTACCTCTCTCTCTCCGATCACAGCTCTTATCAAGTGTCACACCAGTGGCTGGCTCTCCCGGCTCTAACTGCATGTTTATAAATCACTGTCATACCTACACAGTATCAAGTTTCTGTCTGGCACAATTAATTTATTGCATTTAGTGCGAGGCTGGTGGCAGCTGTATCAATTCACACCACCTGAAACCTGGCCTCTGATCATTGGTCTACAATAAGTAATAAATAACACAACCGTAAGTAGCTCATTCTGGGCTAGCGTTAGCATTCACCAATAGCCATTTGGTGAGAAAATTCGGGATTTGGTGATAAGAACTTCCTGGACACTCGCCAAAATGGCGAATATAAAATTTCAACTACAAAAACATAACCAATTTATAACCAATATATTTGGCTAATTTTGGCTAATGTTTTTCCACGGAATTAGCCAAATTGGCTAATGAAAAAAATATCCTAGCGCGAGCCCAGTCATTGTCAGCCTAGATTGCCATGGTATCACAATGCTGGGGAAAAGAAAATCTTACGACGCAGCTTTCAAGTTGAATTATCTCCCGACTTGTTGACTTGCATGACGTCGTGATGCAATACATTATTTTGGCAACACCAGTAATTTTTGTATTACCACCCCCCCCTCCTCCCCCCCCGGCTTGTCTCACCACGCTCACTTTAAATCGGCAAAAGGCCCTATTTAAAGCTGCAGCCTAACTTGCGACTCAAACCAGGGGAGTGGAACCTCCAACTTCCTAATATAAGATGCGACTTCAAATAGGCAGTTTACAGTACTATCCCAGCAAATATGCAACATTTGCACCACATTGGTTTTTGCTTGTAATCACGAAATCAAAGTTAATATTTGGACAGTATTTGTCACAAACATATTTTCTAGTTTAAATTCTATAAAAATAAAACCTTTGCTATTTGTAGTGACTAATAAAAATTGGCTGCATGTACCAGTTGTTATAAATATTAAATGGTGAAAAGTCGGGATTAGACATTTTCACAATGTTGTGACGACGTTACCTGAAAAGTCCAACATCATGAAAACTTATAGAATTTATTATCTTTGACAGTCATGCTGCTAATTAATTCATCATAGGTCTATACGCATTTGTTGTTCACAGAAGGCACAATTTTAATACTGGACTGATTATTTAACAATGTTAAGCTGAAAACACATACATTTTCACGTTATTGCAACCAAAAATAATGTCAATATTGTCATGATGTTGCTGGGATATGCCATATAGTTCCTTGTCTAAAATAGCATTGTTTCATATGAGACGCTTATGAGTTGCATATCAAGCTTTTTCCAGCCAAAACTAAAGAGATCAAAATACAAATAAAAATCAGTTCTTGAATCATTCAAGATTTTTTTTTATATATACTCCACCCATGCCAGACTGCCAAATAGTGTCTCTTAGCCTTGACTATGAGATAAATTTACCACAAGTTTTCATTTTAGTGGTAAACGTCATCAGTTTATGCACTTCACGTTGCTTTGGTATAAGTAGCAGTGCAGCAACAGAGTTCTATAGTGTCCCAGGATAGACCCATTTGCAACACCACAGCCGAAACGCTGATGTTTCTAAATTTATAGAATGAAACAATCAAGTTTTCTGCTAATTTTGTTACAAAATTTGCCTGGGCTTAGTTTTGGCAGGAAAGAACTCGATAAACTTATGCAACTTCAATTACAATAATTTTCTACCTTGGAAACCTATTTCTGCGCTTAAACTAACTTATATATATAATTAAGTCTTCTACCATAATTTCTGGGGTATAAGTGACACCAGTGTATCAGTCTCATCCACTGAGTTTTGAGAAATATTTAGACTTGAGCCGTATATAAGTCGCACTGGTGCATAAGTCACACTTTTGGTGTGAGATTTACCCATGTGTTGAAGCACTCTATGCATCTATATGACAGGGTGGTTAAAATAAGTTGGCTGCAGTATGCATGTACTTCCACCGTTCTGCCTTTGCGGAAGCCGGACTTGATAGTCTGACATGTGCCCACCATTGTTAACTATTCCCGTAATTGCATTTATCTCAGTGCTCCCACACTATCTAGGTTATGGTCACATTGTGACTGAGGGAGGTTATGGTCACACAGTGGCTGAGGAGGTTATGGTCACACTGTGGCTGAGGGAAGTTATGGTCACATTATGACTCAGGGAGATTATGGTCACATTGTGACTGAGGGAGGTTATGGTCACACAGTGGCTGAGGAAGGTTATGGTCTCACTGTGGCTGAGGGAGGTTATGGTCACATTGTGACTGAGGGAGGTTATGGTCACATTGTGGCTGAGGGAGGTTATGGTCACAGTGGCTGAGGGAGGGTATGGTCACACAGTGGCTGAGGGAGGCCATGGTCACACAGTGGTTGAGGGAGGTTATGGTCACACAGTGGCTGAGGGAGGTTATGGTCACACTGTGGCTGAGGGAGGTTATGGTCACATAGTGGCTGAGGGAGGCCATGGTCACAGTGGCTGAGGGAGGTTATGGTCACATTGTGACTGATGGAGGTTATGGTCACATTGTGGCTGAGGGAGGTTATGGTCACACAGTGGCTGAGGGAGCTTATGGTCACACAGTGGCTGATGGAGGCCAAGGTCACACAGTGGCTGAGGGAGGTTATGGTCACACTGTGGCTGAGGGAGGTTATGGCCACATAGTGGCTGAGGGAGGCCATAGTCACATTGTGACTGATGAAGGTTATGGTCACATTGTGGCTGAGGGAGGTTATGGTCACACAGTGGCTGAGGTAGCTTATGGTCACACAGTGGCTAATGGAGGCCAAGGTCACACAGTGGCTGAGGGAGGTTATGGTTACACAGGGGCTGAGGGAGGTTATGGTCACATAGTGGCTGAGGGATGTTATGGTCACACAGTGGCTGAGGGAGCTTATGGTCACACAGTGGCTGATGGAGGCCAAGGTCGCACAGTGGCTGAGGGAGGTTATGGTCAAACAGTGGCTGAGGTAGGTCATGGTCACATATTGAATGAGGGAGGCCATGGTCACACAGTGGCTGAGGGAAGTTATGGTCACACATTGACTAAAGGAGATAATGGTCACATTGTGACTGAGGGAGCTTATGGTCACACAGTGGCTGAGGGAGGTCATGGTCACACAATGGCTGGCGGCGGCCATGGTCACACAGTGGCTGAGGGAGGCCATGGTCACACAGTGGCTGAGGGAGGCCATAGTCTCTTTGTGGCTGAGGGAGGTTATGGTCACAGAGTGGCTGAGGGAGGTTATGGTCACACAGTGGCTGAGGGAGGTTATGGTCACAGAGTGGCTGAGGGAGGTTGTGGCCACATTGTGGCTGAGGGAGGTTATGGTCACACAGTGGTTGAGGTAGCTTATGGTCACACAATGGCTGGCGGCGGCCATGGTCACACAGTGGCTGAGGGAGGCCATGGTCACACAGTGGCTGAGGGAGGCCATAGTCTCTTTGTGGCTGAGGGAGGTTATGGTCACAGAGTGGCTGAGGGAGGTTATGGTCACACAGTGGCTGAGGGAGGTTATGGTCACAGAGTGGCTGAGGGAGGTTGTGGCCACATTGTGGCTGAGGGAGGTTATGGTCACACAGTGGCTGAGGGAGGTTATGGGGACATTGTGGCTGAGGGAGTTTATGGCCACATTGTGACTGAGGGAGGTTATGGTCACACAGTGGCTGAGGGAGGTTATGGTCACACAGTGGTTGGGGGAGGTTATGGTCACACAGTGGCTGAGGGAGGTTATGGTCACACAGTGGCTGACGGAGGTTGTGGTCACACAGTGGCTGAGGGAGGTTATGGTCACACAGTGGCTGAGGGAGGTTATGGTAACACAGTGGCTGAGGGAGGTTATGGTCACACAGTGGCTGAGGGAGGTTATGGTAACACAGTGGCTGAGGGAGGTTATGGTCACACAGTGTCTGAGGGAGGTTATGGTCACACAGTGGCTGAGGGAGGTTATGGTCACACAGTGGCTGAGGGAGGTTATGGTCACACAGTGGCTGATGGAAGCCATGGTTACACGGTGACTGAGGGAGGTTATGGTCACACAGTGGTTGGGGGAGGTTATGGTCACACAGTGGCTGAGGGAGGTTATGGTCACACAGTGGCTGACGGAGGTTGTGGTCACACAGTGGCTGAGGGAGGTTATGGTCACACAGTGGCTGAGGGAGGTTATGGTAACACAGTGGCTGAGGGAGGTTATGGTCACACAGTGGCTGAGGGAGGTTATGGTAACACAGTGGCTGAGGGAGGTTATGGTCACACAGTGTCTGAGGGAGGTTATGGTCACACAGTGGCTGAGGGAGGTTATGGTCACACAGTGGCTGAGGGAGGTTATGGTCACACAGTGGCTGATGGAAGCCATGGTTACACGGTGACTGATGGAGGTTATGGTCACACAGTGGCTGAGGGAGGTTATGGTCACACATTGACTGAGGGAAGCCATGGTCCCACAGTGGCTGAGGGTGGCCTTGGTCACACAGTGGCTGAGGGAGGTTATGGTCACAGAGTGGCTGAGGGAGGTTATGGTCTCACATTGGCTGAGGTTCGTTATGGTCACATTGTGGCTGAGGGAGGTTATGATCACATTGTGGCTGAGGGAGGCATGGTCACATTGTGGCTGAGGGAGGCCATGGTCACATTGTGGCCGAGGGAGGTTACGGTCACATTGTGACTGAGTTATGAATGATATGTTCCTATCTATTTTTTAAGATTGTTTTTATATGTAAGTTATTCGATCATCCTTTATAATACTGTCCTGCAGTACATTCCCATCGAAAGTCGAAAATGAACATTTTTAAATATAAATGTAATATATGCGTTTACCCTTTATAGTACAATGCTGTATGATATTCCCATGCCTTTCTTGAAGCTGCATGATGCATAACATCAGTATACTATAAGCTAACAAGCATCTTCTTATTGACAGTGATCGCGTTATACAGTATCTATGTAATGAGTTTTTACCAGAGATTATAAACCCTGTGTGGCATGAGCAGGGATGCATATCGTCTCAGATTGTCTGTACCTTGTATCCTTTCAGAATAGAGCTTTAGACTTGGCACACAAGTGAAGGTAATTGAGTACCCTTCGACTCCATAAAGAAGATCACCATGGAGCTGGTGCTGATAATCCAGATTACATTCGTCTTTGTTATCTTTTGCTTGACCTTCTTCTGCATGTTGCTACCGATGAAGATCGTGTCACCAGATAGGCGCGGCGCAGCAAATGACCAGTCGCAGCGCATCATCAGCTTCTGCAACTGCTTCTCAGGTGGTGTCTTCCTCGGCACATGCTTCTTACAACTCATCCCTTTCATCCAAGTGAAGTTTGAACAGGTCTTCAGGCACTTACCCGCCTCCTGGATGGAATTTGCGTCGCCTGTAACCCAGCTGTCGGTGATGTTGGGTTTCTTTCTTATCTTGGTGACGGAGCAGCTGGTGCGGATGTGCCAGGAGAGGCGAGTTGGGACAGCTGGGGCTCAACGGCCATCTAGCCAACAACATCTGGTCAACATTTCCACGGAACACAGCAGCGATGACGAAGATGACCTTGATGGTGAGACTGATGACAGCGAAAAGGGTCTGCTTGGAGAAGCGCAAACCATATTGACCAAGAAGCCAAATACTCTCGGGGAAGTAAACGTGCATGCTGAAGCAGTGGAGACCGCGTCGGCGGACCATCGCGGCCCATTCAAACCCACCAAAGATAGGACCACAAAGCGTCCCAAAAAACGCGTCTGCATTGGAAGACCAAACAATACTCAATATGATGACGAACAGTTTACTGGTCATAGTCACGGTCACAGTCATGGTCACGGTCACTCGCACTTGGCAGACATCGTAAAAGACGACTTTGGCCTGCGCTGCCTGCTGCTTTTGGTGGCGCTTAGTCTACACTCCTTGTTTGAGGGAATGGCTCAAGGTCTTCAAGATGAGCTTTACAAGGCCGTCACATTGTTCATCGGTATTGCCGTGCACGAGGTACTCGTCGCTTTCGCCATCGGCGTCAGCTTGGCGCAACAGAGGCTCCGGCTGGCCACTGTCATCAAAATGTGTTTTATATTCAGTTTGACCATCCCATTGGGCATGGCGCTCGGTATGGGACTTAATGGGCTGCACAGTCTAGCTGGCCAGGTGGTGTCGGCAGTCATCCAGGGATTAACGGCAGGGACATTTGTCTACGTTACTTTCTTGGAAATTCTACCTGCGGAAATCAACAGCAAGAAGCACAGGATGCTTAAAGTGGTCTTTATTTTCTTCGGTTTTGCCGTGATCGCATGTCTGCGGTTTGCAATGAGAATGGACGACGTTAGCGCCATCCAGACTACTTCCGGATGAGGCAACGGTCAAAAAACAATAAAAGAGAGGTAGCAAACAAAGTAGAGATAGACTGAGCTCCTTTGACCTTCGTCTTTGGCGACAGCTTGTATCATCGTTAAGCACACATGTGGAGATGAAATTTCTACATCATTGCTAACTTTAATATGTGCCAGACGTCAAAAGGTGCGATATAAACAAAGCGAATAAGCAAATGAGCATATGTACGATAAGAATTCGTGGATTGGTGTACCAGTTTGTGACTTTATGAGATTTACCAGCACAGTGTATTAATAACTGGTATTGGTATTAGCTAAAGTATATTAAGGCGTTTTCTTTGGGGATTAGACCACTTAAGTATGTTGAACCTATGTCGTTATGTACACATTTGAGGTAAATAAATACGACAGCTAAAAATTCTTAGTCCTTGGGCATGCATGATAGACAAGATTTTGCAAAAGATTCGCCTCTAACTGGCAGTGCTAATTAAACGAGCATATCTGGGGTACCTGTACCTGTTACTGGTTTATGTCATAATTGCACAACGTATATGGGGAAATTTGAATTTGAAATTTCACACCGAAGAGCCCGTTTTTTTGCTCTGTGGTAACTGGCGTGCCAGCCAAAAGTTCCCTGTGTAGCGTAAGAAATGCGGCTCTTAACACTGGCGCATGTGGTCGTCGGCATCTAAATGTGTGAGTTCAAAGAGTGTTCAGGCTGTATTCATGTAACTTTATTTAATTACTTCTGGTAGCACTACATATAAAATCTTCGCCAAACCATTCGTGTTGCATTTCTGCTTGCGCCGGCGGTGCAGTCGTCCCTTCCGACTTTGCCCGAACGTGTGCTGGCGGTACTGTCACCCCTTCTCACCATATCCGAGCGTGTGCTGGCGGTACAGTCATCCCTTCTCACCTTGCCCGGGGGAGTGCTGGCGGTACAGTCATCCATTCTCACCTTGCCCGGGGGAGTGCTGGCGGTACAGTCATCCCTTCTCACCTTGCCCGGGGGTGTGCTGGCGGTACAGTCATCCCTTCTCACCTTGCCCGGGGGAGTGCTGGCGGTACAGTCATCCCTTCTCACCTTGCCCGGGGGTGTGCTGGCGGTACAGTCATCCCTTCTAACCTTGCCCGGGGGAGTGCTGGCAGTACAGTCACCCCTTCTCACCATGTCGAGCGTGTGCTGGCGGTACAGTCACCCCCTCTCACCATGTCCGAGTATGTGCTGACGGTACCGTCACCCTTCTCACCTTGCCTAGGGGTGGGCCCGACGGTACAGTCACCCCTTCTCACCATGTCGAGCGTGTGCTGGCGGTACAGTCACCCCCTCTCACCATGTCCGAGCGTGTGCTGGCGGTACCGTCACACTTCTCACCTTGCCCAGGGGTGTGCTGGCGGTACAGTCACCCCTTCTCACCATGTCCGAGCGTGTGCTGGCGGTACCGTCACACTTCTCACCTTGCCCAGGGGTGTGCTGGCGGTACAGTCACCCTTCTCACCTTGCCCGGGGGTGTGCTGGCGGTACAGTCACCCCTTCGCACTATGTCCGAGCGTGTGCTGGTGGTAGAGTCATCCCTTCTCACCTTGCCCGGGGTGTGCTGGCGGTACAGTCATCCCTTCTCACCTTGCCCAGGGGAGTGCTGGCGGTACAGTCACCCCTTCTCACCATGTCCGAGCGTGTGTTGGTGGTACATTCAACCCTTTGCACCTTGCCCGGGGGAGTGCTGGCGGTACAGTCACCCTTCTCACCTTGCCCGGCGGTGTGCTGGCGGTACAGTCACCCTTCTCACCTTGCCCGGGGGAGTGCTGGCGGTACAGTCACCCCTTCTCACCATGTCGAGCGTGTGCTGGCGGTACAGTCACCCCCTCTCACCATGTCCGAGTATGTGCTGGCGGTACTGTCACCCCTTCTCACCTTGCCCGGGGTGTGCTGGCGGTACAGTCACCCCTTCTCACCATGTCCGAGCGTGTGCTGGTGGTACATTCAACCCTTCTCACGTTGCCCGGGGGGAGTGCTGGCGGTACAGTAATCCCTTCTCACCTTGCCCGGGGGTGTGCTGGCGGTACGGTCACCCCTTCTCACCATGTCCGAGCGTGTGCTGGTGGTACAGTCATCCCTTCTAACCTTGCCCGGGGGAGTGCTGGCGGTACAGTCATCCCTTCTCACCTTGCCCGGGGGAGTGCTGGCGGTACAGTCATCCCTTCTCACCTTGCCCGGGGGTGTGCTGGCGGTACAGTCACCCCTTCTCACCTTGCCCGGGGGTGTGCTGGCGGCACAGTCACCCCTTCTCACCTTGCCCGGGGGTGTGCTGGCGGTACAGTCATCCCTTCTAACCTTGCCCGGTGGAGTGCTGGCGGTACAGTCACCCCTTCTCACCATGTCGAGCGTGTGCTGGCGGTAGTCACCCCCTCTCACTATGTCCGAGTATGTGCTGGCGGGACCGTCACCCTTCTCACCTTGCCTAGGGGGGTGCTGGCGGTACGGTCACCCCTTCTCACCATGTCGAGCGTGTGCTGGCGGTACCGTCACACTTCTCACCTTGCCCAGGGGTGTGCTGGCGGTACAGTCACCCTTCTCACCTTGCCCGGGGGTGTGCTGGCGGTACAGTCACCCCTTCGCACTATGTCCGAGCGTGTGCTGGCGGTACAGTCACCCTTCTCACCTTGCCCAGGAGTGTGCTGGCGGTATAGTCACCCCTTCTCACCTTGCCCGGGGGTGTGCTGGCGGTACAGTAACCCCTTCGCACTATGTCCGAGCGTGTGCTGGTGGTAGAGTCATCCCTTCTCACCTTGCCCGGGGTGTGCTGGCGGTACAGTCACCCCTTCTCACCTTGCCCGGGGGTGTGCTGGCATTACAGTCACCCCTTCTCACCTTGCCCGGGGGTGTGCTGGCGGTACAGTCACCCTTTCTGACTGCACGGTGGTGTGCTGGCGGTACAGTCACCCCTTCTGACCATGCCCGACCGTGTGCTGGCGGTACAGTCAACCCTTCTGACCGTGATTGAACGTGCGCTAGCGGTACACTCACTCCTTTTTACTATGTCCGAGTGTGTGCTGGCGGTACAGTCACCCTTCGCACTATGTCCGAGCGTGTGCTGGCGGTACAGTCACCCTTCTCACCTTGCCCAGGAGTGTGCTGGCGGTATAGTCACCCCTTCTCACCTTGCCCGGGGGTGTGCTGGCGGTACAGTAACCCCTTCGCACTATGTCCGAGCGTGTGCTGGTGGTAGAGTCATCCCTTCTCACCTTGCCCGGGGTGTGCTGGCGGTACAGTCACCCCTTCTCACCTTGCCCGGGGGTGTGCTGGCATTACAGTCACCCCTTCTCACCTTGCCCGGGGGTGTGCTGGCGGTACAGTCACCCCTTCTGACTGTGCACGGTGGTGTGCTGGCGGTACAGTCACCCCTTCTGACCATGCCCGACCGTGTGCTGGCGGTACAGTCAACCCTTCTGACCGTGATTGAACGTGCGCTAGCGGTACACTCACTCCTTTTTACTATGTCCGAGTGTGTGCTGGCGGTACAGTCACCCCTTCTGACCATGCCCGACCGTGTGCTGGCGGTACAGTCAACCCTTCTGACCGTGATTGAACGTGCGCTAGTGGTACACTCACTCCTTTTCACTATGTCCGAGTGTGTGCTGGCGGTACAGTCACCCCTTCTGACTTCTGCGAGTGAAGTGTTGACCATTCATATTTCTGGGAATTTTTATGTTAAAGTTGCATGTCGAGTTCTTTCCCGCCAAAACTAAGCTTAGGCGAAATTTATATCAAAATTTGCAGAAAACTCGATTGTTTCATTTTATGAATTCAAAAACCTGATAAACATCGCCGTTTCGGCTATGGTGTGGCAAACGTGACTATCCCGGGACACCACAGAACTCGGTCGCGGTACTGCTACTTATGCCCTGCTCACATAGACTAAGACTGGTAGGCCGACGTCAGAGTTCGCCCACGCCACCGAGTTCTTCAACTTTCCCACCGAGCTTTCATAGTTTTAAAAATCGGCCGAGCTCGGCCGAGAGGTCGGCCGACCTAAGGAAATTGGCCGAGCTCGGCCTGGTTTTAATGTCTGCATTAAAACTGGAAAGGTCTCGGCCGAGCACCTGAAATGAGCCACCGAGCAGCAATGCTCGGCCGAGGTCGGCCGAGGTCACGGCCGATTTGGGGCCAATTTCCCCCTTTTCAGCTCGGCCGAGGCGTCGGTGGGTCTATGTGAGCAGGGCATTATACCAAAGCATCGCGAAGCACACAAACTGATGACGTTTACCACTGGAATGAAAACTTGTGGCAAATTGATATCACGGGCAAGGCTAAGAGACACTATTTGGCAGTCTGGCATGGGTGGAGTATAGACAAAAGAAGTCTGGAATGATTCTAGGACTGATTCTTATTAGTATTTTGACCTCTTTAGGGAAAGAGCTCGACATGCAACTTTAAATAAGCGTACATCGGAAAATCGCCAATGTATATAATGTACCCACCCTCCCTTTGTATGCGGGGAAATTCTCCTTTTAATTCATCGTGACCTGGGAATAAAGAAATTTATTCATCGTGATCTGGGAACACTACCCCCCCCCCCCTTTTGATTTTAGGTAGGACAATAGTAGAAAATACGGCCCAAACAGGGACATTCCGAGTTCTCGACGGGAGAGACCAGAAACGGATATATACAAACAGAAGCATGAATATGATGGCGATTTTCGCCATAACAAACGACACCAATTCATAGTACGACGATTTTCGTTATAATAAAGAAAGGCACAGCGGGCGCCTAGACTTTTTCATTGTCTCCTGCGATATCCCGGACAATGAAGTCTGATATCGCTCGTCACAGTGCGCTCGTGGGTACAGAACGGACCACTCGTTAGTCAAGATATGGAGGCAGATATCAACAGAATCGGTGTAAAGGTGTTTGGAAACTCAATACATCTATTCTCCGAGATGTGCAGTTTGTATTGTGTATAAAATGTACGGGCGAACACCGGGAGTGAACACATCTGCCTCACTTTTTTTCGAAGTGTTAAAAATGGAAATCAGGGATGCCACTATTTTGCTATTGCTAGCACAAGAAAAGGATGACGCGAAAGAAAAAGATATAGAGAAATTTGAAACAAACAATCGAAAGGCGCCGTTATACGACGAGCAAGAGCTCAATACTATACGGAAGGCGAGAAGCCAACCCGTTTTGTTCGGTGATTTGGAAAAGAGAAATTGCATTAACAAAGTTGTAAATAGACTAGAAGGATTTCCGTCATATATCAGTCCGTCCGTTTTCTTGCACAGCCTGTGTTCTTTTGTCTGTCGCGTACGTAATATTTCGTCCTGTAACTTGACCAATCGATATGTCAAAATAGCTCGGTCAAGTTCGTTAGCGGCATATGTCGGTTCAAGGTCATGGTCACAGTGGCATCATTTGTCCAACACATTACCATGGCAAAGTTTTTCTCCCCGATTTCGACGATTTATCTCCAAAATATATCGAAACCTATAAGCCACGCGCCTCATCTTTGAAACATAGCTTACCCTAGATGGTATCTCAAAGTTTACATTTATCCGGCGACCTAGGTCATAGGTCAAGGTCACGACCTTGACCTATGACCTCATATGTCGAGTGGTTGTAGCTCAAACTGATCACCAAAGTTGTCCTGGTGTACAGACGTGATGCGGCATGTACGGAATCTGGTCTCAGCTTAAACCCGCGGTGCGCGACGTAGACTTGCTAGAGCGCTAAGAAGTTGGTGGTTTGAAACTTTTTCAGTTCTGAAGCTAACGCTTTGATAAAAATACACATATTGCCCTTGGGATCCCTGGCGTTTGCGTGTGTGAATACTTTTTTGCAATATTTCTCTTTATGCATTATTTGTTATATGGCAACACGCATCACATCACATAAAAAATTGAATTAGGTTCGTGTTTGTACGTGCGTATTGACGGGGAGGGAAGGAAGAGGTGTTTCGTTGGGTTGTGTCCATCTGTACGTGTGTGTGCGTGTGTCACCGGGATCTGAGGGGTCAAATATGAATCTGAAGGGTCAAATCGGATGGTGCGGGGTCAATCGGGATCTGAGGGGTCAATCGGGATCTGAGGGGTCAAATCGGGATCTAAATGGGTCAAATTGGGATCTTAGGGGTCAATCTGGATTTAAGGGGTCAAATATGGATCTGTGGGGTCAATCTGGATTTGAGGGGCCAAATATAGATCAGGGAGGTCAAATCTGGATCTGAGAGGTTATATCTGGATCTAAGTGGTCAAATTTGGATCTAAGTGGTCAAATCTGGATTTGAAGGGTCAACCTGGATCTGAAGGGTCTAATCTGGATCTAAGGGGTCAAATGTGGATCTGAAGGGTCAATCTGGATATGTGGTTCTGAAGAGTCAATCTGGATCTAAGCAGCCAATTTTGGACCTGAGAGGTCATATCTGGATCTAAGTGCTCAAATCTGGATATAAGGGGTCAAATCTGGATCTGAAAGGTCACTGGATCCGAAAGGTCAAATCTGGATCTGAGGGCCGATCAAGATATGAGGGGTCAAATCTGAATTTGAAGGGTCAATCTGGATCTGAAGGGTCAATCTGGTCTGAAGGGCCGAATCTGGATCTGAGGGGTCAGATATTTTAGTGATATATTAGATAACAAGGATAGAATGTATAGCTGGCCAGAGTTTACGACTGGGCTTAAACTGGAAATGAATTACATGGACTATCTTAATTTGACACATTGTATTCCATACATACCGGGATCAAGAACGCACTTACCAACTTTTTCAAAGCCTGTAAGCGCGTAGTGAATGAAAGTTATAACAAGTTAGGTTGTCTATTGAGTGTTCACAAGCACAATGAGATAAAGTTGGAAAAATAAAAGTGAGAAAAATGAGAAATAGTAGTTAGGGTCATGGCATACACTGTTGACGAACGAGCACGTGACTTCCAATATAAATTTCTCCACAGATTAATCCCTACCAATAAGTATCTGTACAGATGTCGTATCACTGACACGGACAAATGTGTATTTGATAAAAAACCTATATAAACCATAGAGCACCGGTTTTGGCATTGTGACTAGTGAATCGACTTTTGAAGAATATTACAGTATGGTTGGGACAAATAATAGAAGATGATAAATACACTTGGGGGAATTTCATATCGAAACAGTGATGCTTAGTATAATAATTTCAGGTAACGATCTCATAGTCCTGCTCAACCATGTTATTTTGATAATTAAGAGGTATATATACCGATGTTAAATGAGGGCTTCGGTTCAGAATACACCCATCGAAGTAATGTATAAACACGAAGTATACGAATAACGCAGTCGGCCTGTGCCATTACAATGACGCGCAGGCCACAGGTTGCGGCCATGTGCTAAAAATAATCCGGCCGCGCGCTATGGGCCAGCTGTCTTTCTCGACCCGCATCCCGCTCTGCCCGACCTTGACCCCGGACCGTGACGTGCCGCGAGCTTGTCAAGTCTGGCTTTAGTCGAGCCTGCCAGTCAGATGGCAGGGCTTTAGCGCTGCATGGCTCCTGCGCGATTCGTTATTTTGGCTTGTTAGCGTCTTGCTGGGGAATCTAAGGTATCAAAATGTCAACCTGGTGTGCACCGAATTATAGGACGAGACCGTCAAGCATAACTTGAGATTGAAGACGAAAATCGGGGTTACGTGACCAATTTTAAGAGATACATGGCTGCTCATAGGCGCTGGTACCCAACGCGCGAGAGGGCCATGGAGTACAACCGATATGTGGCCGGGAATGCTGGGGGTGTCTGTGTATCGTGTATACGAGTTCCCATAGGGTAATATGTTAATGGCCAATACGTGAAATATTAGTCTGATTAACTGAAAATTGTGAACGCTATAGCGAGTTTCTTTCTTTCAATGGTTAGGCAACTTTAACAAAATGCCTGTGACCTGAGATTTGACCTACATGGCCGATTACGAAGATTGATCCATAGGATCGGGATTTACCCCTAGGATGTGGATGTCATGTCTTACGCAAGGCGTCGGTTGTCTGATTTGTCCCCTTCATCGAGAAATTGAGTCGTTTTCCAGCCTAAATGCAGGATTTTAATTCGGTCGAGCTTATGGAACACCGATTGCTGGATTTCGTATAAAAAAAAGACTGATCGAGCGGGTTTGGGGACTTCTGAAACAGTAGCCCACATGCGCGACACGCCACTTTGGCGTAGTGGATAAGGCTTTCGACTTTGTGTATGAAGGTTGGGTGTTCAAACCCAGCTTGGGGTTATTTTTTTTATTTATTTTTTTTGTTTTGTTGCTGGAAACACATTTCGGTTGTTATAAAAGAAACATTCGGCCCGCGGGCGTCACTTTTTGAACATAGATTGCAAAGGGCTAGCGACAACATTGGGGTATATAGGCCGAAACGTCATCTCGATCCGTCTTCAAGTGGCCGCATCGAGTCTTTACAATGGGATTGGCCATGTTAATGTTTGATTATTTCTTTGCGTCCAAACTACTGGTTCGATTTCGATGGCATTTGGCACACATGATGTTAGTAATATGGGTACATATTCCACGACATATAGGTAATCTACCTGCATGCATGTAGTCACCGCAATTTTGTATAATTTTTATTAGGTTACAATTTGATTATCCAATAACTCAAAAACTATAAATGTGAGGTGAAATCTGAGACCACATTTCTTTTGTGCCTCTCTCAGAAGAATACTTTGCGACAAACCGTGGATCTCAATATTAACGGAGCTACGAAGAAAAACATGATTCGTGACTTTGACCTTGTTGTGACCTTGACCTTGGAAGCGTGACCTTGATCAATATAGTGCTTTGGCCCAAATACTAATGTCATGTCTCACGCAAGGTGTCGTTTGTCTGACATGTCCCCTTCATGGAGAAATTGAGGAGGCCTGGTTCCCGCCAAAATGCTCCCATAGGGTCCCATGTTAAAATTTGGGAATTTTTAGCAGGAAAACTATTTAGGCGATTTGCACAAATGAAAGACGGTATAGAAAGTACTAATGAACCCAATACGTGAAATAATTTGCAACGTGATTAAATGGAAACTGCGAACGTTATAGCAAGTTTCCCGCTTTTTGGTCCTATCTTTCAATGGTTAAGCGAATTTCGAAAAATTCCTGTGACCTTGACCTTTGACCTGCACGGCCCCTCTACGAACTTGGCCTGACGGTGGGCCGTGGCATTGTCTGTGCAAAAGGAGGAGTCGATATCTCAAACTTTATAAACAAAATTAAAAAATCCAAAATTTCTAATTTTCAACTGCCTGTGGCGCGAAAACTTTTCATTCTACGTCAAATCTGATCTCAGTAATGAGAAAGATTTGGAGGAGCTGAGTATTTTGATACTGATTGGGGTTCTCTAGCTGCAAAATTAAGAGAGCTAGAGCGGAAAATGTGTTTTGGACGTATGACGTGATCGTGACGTAGACCTTTGAGTTGTAATTGCCCATCTACGAACTTGACCTGTCGATGGGCTGTCGGAATGTTTTGGTAAAAGAAGAGAACGATATCTTTAGGCACTCGAGAGATAATGCTCCGACAGACAAACAGACAGACACACACACAGACAGACAGACCGAGACGGTCAAGCAAAGCTTGAGAAGGAAGGTTTGTTACCATCGATATAAAAAAAACGTCATTGTCTCAAAATTGTATGACTAAAGGGGATTGGCCGAGCTATGAAATATTATTTATGTTCTATCTTAGACTGGGGGTCCAATCCCCATCTTTTTTTGTCTTTCGGGGGAGGAAAAGGGGGTGGCATTAAGGGCACCATAGGTCGCTACGGTACCTGGCTGTACCTTAACACCTTGAATATCTTATATCTAGGATTAGAGGGATTAGAATATGAGGGGGGGGGGGGAGGTGCTAACATCAGAGACTGATCATGATCCCAGCATGGTTATACCGTGTTTACAACTCCCGCGCGGCGGCCCAAGCACAGACCGCGTGACGCTCTCCCACTGGCTGAGAGCGCAGAATCTAGGTCAACATGTTGGCTCAGCCGAGCCAGAGAGGCTGCTATTTTGGGAGCGTTCTGTTGCATTGTAAGTGGCAGAGGTTCTCCGTGCGCTTTAGTAATATCGGAAACGGGTGGTCACAACGTTGTTTATGGAATAAACTAGGTAAATGCCGTCATATTTTCTGGACCGAAGGCCTCCTTTAATGAAAAGATTCTCTCCCAAATCGAAAAGGGGTCACGTCCACCAAACTGTCCACATGGACAGACAGAATGGTGCACCTCCACCAAACTGTCCACATGGACAGACAGAATGGTGCACCTCCACCAAACTCTCCACATGGACAGACAGAATGGTGCACGTCCACCAAACTGTCCACATGGACAGACAGAATGATACGCGTCCACCAAAGTGTCCACATGGACAGACAGAATGGTGCACGTCTGTGAGAGCCCAAAACGTCCGACCACCCAAAACGTCCTACATAGCTAAGAACCACCGAACAGTTACATTTGACGTTTCAATCATTCACAATATGGCGATATGAAACCGTGATATACGCTCGTTTTGTATCTCTTAGATAGCAATGAACGAATAACACTCGAGGAAAAGCTCGAAGGGGTGAGGGGGGGGGGGAGTTTAAGTGTGGGGCGGTGCATAACAAACAAAAAATAAGCGTTAGCGGTATTTTTTCAGCCTTAATTGGAGTCTTTGCCCTCTTTTGAACTTGTCACACCCTCCGGCCGTAGATCTATCAATTAAAACAATAACTATGCAGGGTCGGGACCACCTTGAGGACATGGACAAACTCTGGTCACGGTTCTTGTGATATATTTATTCGTGGATGCTCGGGTTGTACCTAACTGTGCATTACGTTGTAGGTGTCAAATCCTGATCCTGGCCCGTTTTGGGCAGTCGGACGTTTTGGGCTCTCACACACGTCCACCAAACTGTTCACATGGACCGATAGGATGATGCACGTCCACCAAACTGTCCACATGGACAGATAGAATGATGCACGTTCGCCAAACTGTACAGATAGAATGATGCACGTTCCCCAAACTGTCCACATAGACAGATAGAAAGATGCACGTTCACCAAACTGTTCACATAGACAGACAGAATTGTGCACGTTCACCAAACTGTCCACATAGACAGATAGAATGATGCATGTTCACCAAACTGTCCCCATGGACAGAAAGAATGATGCACGTCCACCAAACTGTCCACATAGGCAGACAGAATGATGCACGTTCACCAAACTGTCCCCATGGACAGACAGAATGGTGCACGTCCACCAAACTGTCCACATGGACCGATAGAATGATGCACGTTCACCAAACTGTCCCCATGGACAGACAGAATGGTGCACGTCCACCAAACTGTCCACATGGACCGATAGAATGATGCACGTCCACTAAACTGTCCACATGGACAGACAGAATGGTGCACGTTCACCAAACTGTCCACATGGACAGACAGAATGATCCACGTTCACCAAACTGTCCCCATGGACAGATAGAATGATGCACGTCTACCAAACTGTCCACATGGACAGACAGAATGATGCACGTCCACCCAACTGTCCACATGGACAGATAGAATGGTGCACGTCCACCAAACTGTTCACATGGATAGACAGAATGGTGCACGTCCACCAAACTGTTCACCAAACTGTTCACATAGACAGACAGAATAGTGCACGTTCACCAAACTGTCCACATGGACAGACAGAATGATCCACGTTCACCAAACTGTCCCCATGGACAGATAGAATGATGCACGTTCACCAAACTGTCCACATGGACCGATAGAATGATGCACGTCCACCAAACTGTCCACATGGACAGACAGAATGGTGCACGTCCACCAAACTGTTCACCAAACTGTTCACATAGACAGACAGAATAGTGCACGTTCACCAAACTGTCCACATGGATAGACAGAATGATCCACGTTCACCAAACTGTCCCCATGGACAGATAGAATGATGCATGTCCACCAAACTGTCCACATGGACCGATAGAATGATGCACGTCCACCAAACTGTCCACATGGACAGACAGAATGGTGCACGTCCACCCAACTGTCCACATGGACAGACAGAATGGTGCACGTCAACCAAACTGTCCCCATGGACCGATAGAATGATGCACGTCCACCAAACTGTTCACATGGACAGATAGAATGGTGCACGTCCACCAAACTGTCCACATGGACAGACAGAATGATGCACGTCCACCAAACTGTTCACATGGACAAATAAAATGATGCATGTCCATCAAACTCTCCACATGGACAGACAGAATGATGCACGTCCACCAAACTGTCCACATGGACCGATAGAATGATGCACGTCCGCCAAACTGTTCACATAGACAGACAGAATGGTGCACGTCCACCAAACTGTTCACATAGACAAACAGAATGGTGCACGTTCACCAAACTGTTCACATAGACAAACAGAATGGTGCACGTTCACCAAACTGTCCACATGTACAGACAGAATGATGCGCGTCCACCAAACTGTTCACATGGACAGATAGAATGGTGCACGTCCACCAAACTGTTCACATAGACAGACAGAATGGTGCACGTCCACCAAACTGTTCACATGGACAGATAGAATGATGCACGTCCGCCAAACTGTTCACATGGACAGACAGAATGGTGCACGTCCACCAAACTGTTCACATGGACAGACAGAATGGTGCACGTCCACCAAACTGTTCACATGGACAGGTAGAATGGTGCACGTCCACCAAACTGTTCACATGGACAGACAGAATGGTGCACGTCCACCAAACTGTTCACATGGACAGGTAGAATGGTGCACGTCCACCAAACTGTTCACATAGACAGACAGAATGGTGCACGTCCACCAAACTGTTCACATGGACAGATAGAATGATGCACGTCCGCCAAACTGTTCACATGGACAGATAGAATGGTGCACGTCCACCAAACTTTCCACATGGACAGATAGAATGGTGCACGTCCACCAAACTGTTCACATAGACAGACAGAATGGTGCACGTCCACCAAACTGTTCACATGGACAGATAGAATGATGCACGTCCGCCAAACTGTTCACATGGACAGACAGAATGGTGCACGTCCACCAAACTGTTCACATGGACAGATAGAATGATGCACGTCCGCCAAACTGTTCACATGGACAGACAGAATGGTGCACGTCCACCAAACTGTCCACATGGACAGATAGAATGATACACGTCCACCAAACTGTTCACGTGGACAGACAGAATGGTGCACGTCCACCAAATTGTCCACATGGACAGACAGAATGGTGCACGTCCACCAAACTGTCCACATGGATAGACAGAATGGTGCACGTCCACCAAACTGTACCCATGGGCAGATAGAATGATACACGTCCACCAAACTGTTCACGTGGACAGACAGAATGGTGCACGTCCACCAAATTGTCCACATGGACAGACAGAATGGTGCACGTCCACCAAACTGTTCACGTGGACAGATAGAATGGTGCACGTCCACCAAATTGTCCACATGGACAGACAGAATGGTGCACGTCCACCAAATTGTCCACATGGATAGACAGAATGGTGCACGTCCACCAAACTGTCCACATGGACAGATAGAATGATACACGTCCACCAAACTGTTCACGTGGACAGACAGAATGGTGCACGTGCACCAAACTGTCCACATGGATAGACAGAATGATGCACGTCCACCAAACTCTCCACATGGACAGATGGGTCTTGTTTATTTTTGTTCTGAACACAGAATTAACACCAGTTGTAAAGGAAATAATCAATTAATGTATTAATATACATACATGACAATAATTCACATGAAAATTCGTATTTTAGTGCGCTCAAAGTCAAACATCAATGCATTCTCTTAGTCTGAACCCCTAACGCATCCTTAACATCGTTATGTTATGGCATGCAATAACCTTCGATGGGTGTGCAGAGACGGTATCATAGGAAGCGCGGAGATCAGATGCTTAATAAAACGTAGAACACATGACGTGTCCTTGTTTTTCCGTGATTATACAAGCGTTACGTGTGATGACGCCATCACATTGTAATAGGGGCTTAATGTGTGCCTATAGATACAGTTACGAACAGTTAATCGATAATCGTAAAAATAGTATAGAATGAATGGTTAGCGGTAGAAGTCTTTATGGTAGCATTGCACAGAACTGTGCAAAGCCACCACATCAGTATGATATATATGGTATATCAAATGGAAACGATTTACTATTAAAGTTCTACATCATGGTAGGTCATAGGTTAGTTAACAAATTACGATTACGTTGTGAAAAGTTATGTTAGTTGTCAACAAAGGCAACATAAGTCTTGCCACATCGTATTCTTCGGTGACGATTAGAACTGTTAAGCTTAGTTATTCAAGCGTTGCGCTCCCATCTATTCGGCTGCCCTCAATCCCGTACGTGGGTAAGTTAGGTCAACACATGGGCGTTGCAAGATTTCCATGCTTGTTGGCATAACAAACGACTACAGATTTCACGGGCCCGCTTTTGTGTACTACTTCGGTTGCGTCCTCTTGCAGAATAACGCGTCAGCCATGACCTCCAGCGGCGTGCATGGCTTTCAGACCACGTTGCCAGGTATGTCAGGGTCCGGGTGATATGCGCCGTTAAAGGTACCGGGTTGGTTCACATTACTCTCTGACTTGGCGGACGGAATGAGTGCCTCTTCTTCCTGCATCACACCCCTCCGTCGGGCAATGTAGTCCTCGTAACACTCGATGGTGAGCGTGCGGCGCGATTTGCGTTTGCGCACATGCACCAGACCAAGGATAACGAGGAAGAGAATGTAGAGGCTGAGGAATATGACGATGTAGTGGACGTCGCTGTTCCACTTGGCGTGACTGGCGGCGTGGTGGTGGTGCTCCTCCACCGGGTGTGAGTGCGCCACGTCGCTCAAGGGCCTCAGATCCGGCGCATGCGCGTCAGTAGCCGTGACAGTAGTGGTCTGGGACCACCACGTGGTACTGTTGTGGTGAAGTCTCGTGTGAACCATGCCGTAGGAGCTATGCCTGGTCGGGTCCTCTGGCAAGTGGTACATTTTGGAATCATGCCCTCGATGCCGCATAGCGTGCTCTTCAATCATTGAGAATTAAGACGGTCAAATGTCATGGGCGCACAATCTGAATCCAGACTACTCCCCCGTAATTATCTTGTCATCGCCTTGCTGTCAAAGTCCTGAAATATAGACATTATTGAAACAGGTAATAAAATAATGAAGGAGAACATGCGTTAACGCTTCCCATACAGCAGTTTTGTCGTGAGAAAGATCTAAAATCGTTCATGCGACAATCATATGTTAAGGACCTTATTGCATAAATATACATTTGCTATACATACAGGAACCGATAACGATATGTTTTAGAGACGGACCGACCGCTACTGTGAGTAGCGTTGAATCATTGGTCACTATAGTGCCAATGAAACAAATGCGTTATTAAAAGTTAATTTCTAGTCCAGTCCAGATAACCCTGATGACATATATCGTCAAAAATACACACGGCGTGTTTCGGGTCAGAAAACTGATTCCCGTATGTGTTTGTCATGCGTGCGTCTGCATGCAGTTGGTTCAGGTACCCGGCTTCAACGCTCAGGAGCTCTATGGTATTGTTATTCACAGAACAAAAACATGTCTCTATAAACTTTCCTTTGAGTATAATGACTTATATTTCACTAGGGCTAGACTAAAAACAATTTAAGTTGTCCTGCCTGTGTTTACTGGCCGTTCGGCATGGCGGGTTGCTTCGCAACAAGGCCCATGTCACGCGAGTGCGCTCAGATTCGCATTGAAAGGACAATCCCCAACGGATAAAACGTTATTCATACCCTGTCAAATATAGCCTATATTCCTGAATTAGATATTTAATATCTCCAGACAAAATAAGTTTGGGAAAGATCATTCTTTCCGCACTGAATAGCATCAACAATCCGGGAATGTTGCCGTCTTATTTTTTAAAAGGTACCCTTTAGTAGTCAAGAAATTTATATACACAAATTTTAGTAATTTAATAAAATGATGGCATTGTGCTTGTTCTGTGAATAACAATACCGTAGAGCCAACCTACACCTGACAAAAGAGGAGGGGGGCAAGAGGCATTTGCGTTCCTCGGGATTGGGCTTTGCACTTCACCGTGAACTGGAAATGAGGAAAATAATTCTTCTTGAACTGGGAATGAGAAAAATAATTCTTCTTGAACTGGGAATGAAGAAAATAATTCTTCGTGAACTGGGAATAGAGTATTTATTAGCCGACCGCCGTGATCAGGGATTTTCATTAATCGTGAACTCGGAATTTTAATACTAAATAACCGTGAATCGGAAAATCGTCAATTTAGTATCATGTATCTGCCCTTCCATCGCATGCGGAGAGTTCTGCTTTTAATTCACCGTGACCTGGGAATAAAGAAACTTATTCTTCGTGATCTGGTAACACGACCACCCCTTGCCCCCTCCCCCAAAAAGAAACGTTGAAACCGGGCACCCCGGGAACCCTGTGAACAAACTCCATGCGCATGCATGGCAAACGAATGCGGGAATCGGTTTTCTAACCCGAAACAGCCAGTGTCTACTTTTAAGGATAAATGTCGCCAGGGGTATCCGCACTCTGCCGGCAGAGGGAGCTCGTTCCTCATATCACCTCTGCCCCACGTCACCGCCCACTTCACGGTTTACCCAAACGGTCCTGGGGTCAGGAATGGTTTTAGAGGGTTTTCTAGATTGAATATTGAATTTTGGATGGAGAATGAAAAAAAAAATTGACATTCCGTTGTCGAATGATCACAATAGAAGAGTTAAGCCAGAAAATATTTCAAAATAACATGTGGTCAAAGTACAAAACGCTTCATGCCTTTGACCTCGACCGCACTCGAAAATATAGTTCGAAAGTAACATGGCGTTATTTTAATCAAACTCGTATGCATTCGTCAGGTGGAGTACCAATGGTACAGTAAATGCTAAACAGTGGTGTATTTGATGCCAAACTGCGAATTTGTCTTCGATTAGATTCATTTCAATTTTCGCGTATGAAGGATAATTCTGATGGTTAAATTTGACTTGGGGCAGAGGGACTATGGCGTAAGCTTAACGCCCTCGGCCGGGAGATCGAAGTGTCCATTGTAGCATACACACCTTAGATCCTTGATAATGATAAAAGCACACATAGCTTTGTTCTTAGACTACTTAGTACGCTTTAACAGATGTGACCCTTTCTGAAACCAGAGTTTTGGCGACAACCTGGGTTCCATAAAGGATACTAGCTATTTGCACAAGTAAATGTTTAGATTGTCACATGCATTGATGCCTGGCAATGATTTGCATACCGCCAGCCATGTTATTGGTCGTAGGAGGGCGCTGCAGGACAGGGAGCTTTAACCGATGAAATGGCCATGCCAACTTGAAGGGTTTCCTGCATATGCGTCACTGTTGCATATTATCGTTCATTGAAATGAAGATCGACGGATCTAGCGCATGGCATTTAAACTAAGACATCTAAACTGCCAACCGGCCATTTATAACTGATCGGTGCCGTTGGTTGATCTCGTTTTCGTCAATGTCATATAGTACACAAACCTATGGTAATATTCTCCTGGCGGCGTGATATTCGGTAGGTCGATGCGGCAATATTTCCCCGATCCTACCACCTGGGACATCCACGGAGACCAGGACAGTCGTGCGCTGACGTCCCTGTGCCCTTTGCTGTGTCGTTGGGCAGACCATAAACAAAATGGCGTCCAATATCACGCTGTATAGGCTGGCGCAGTCGCATCTCATTTGAACGTGCCAGCAACTACTGATGCGGGCGTTCACTGCTGATGCTGGGACCGCGACGGTGAGGCTAGCTGCCATGAAATATGTAGTGTTTAACATAATGTCCGGCAGCGGCCTTCACCTTGCGGCTATCCAGGCACTGCCGACACAGAGCGATCAATACGGCTTTCCCAACGGTCGCAGCAACAGGACTGCGCCGTGTTCGCAGCGGTGTCCTCGGCTTAGGGTGAAGATTGACAGCCAACCAGGGTCTTACTCATTACTCATACGCCTTTTCCCGTCCATTCCTAATTTACAGACTGCAGACTGATAGACTGACATAGCGAGAGGTTGAGAGACTAACAGACTGATATGGTATGAGTTTGAGAGACTGACAGACTGACATGGCGAGAGATTGGGAAACTGACAAACTGACATTGCGAGAGTCTGAGATACTGAAAGTTTCACATGGCGAGAGGTTGGAAGACTGACATTGCGAGAGGTTGAGAGACTGACAAACTGACATTGCGAGAGGCTGAGATACTGAAAGTCTCACATGGCAAGAGGTTGGAAGACTGACAGACTGACATTGTGAGAGATTGAGAGACTGACATACTGACACAGAGAGAGGTTGAGAGACTGACATTGTGAGAGATTGAAAGACTGACAGACTGACACGGAGAGAGGTTGAGAGACTGACAGACTGACGTGGCGAGAGGTTGAGAGACTGACAGACTGACATGGCGAGAGATTGGGAAACTGACAGACTGACATTGTGAGAGGTTGAGAGACTGACAGACTGACATAGCGAGAGGTTGAGAGACTGACAGGCTGACATTGTGAGAGGTCCAGAGACTGACAGACTGACATGGCGAGAGGATGAGACTGACAGACTGACATTGTGAGAGGTTGTGAGATTGACAGACTGACATTGTGAGTGGTTAAGGGACTGACAAACTGACATTGTGAGAGGTTGAGACTAACATGGTGAGAGGTTGATTGGTGGGTTGGTTATTATGGACGCTTTAACCACTTTTGGTCAAATCACGCCAATGGGAGAAGGAAGGGAGAGTGGAGCCATGTCCCCGGGGGTAACCCCCTACTTTTTACGAAAAAAGACATGGGATCTTTATCCTGCGACCACATAGACATGGCCACAGCAGGGCTCGAACGACCGACCCACGTGCCGTGAGGCTCTCAGGTGACCAGAGCACTCAATGCGAGCGCTCTAGCCCACTGAGCTGTCGCGCCGGCCCCTGGTGAGAGGTTAAGGGACAGACAGACCTGGCTAGTGGTTTAATTGTTACTTAAAGTGTTAGCGGTTGAGTAATTTATTCGTTACTGCTTTTCATGTAGATTATTTAATTATTAAAGACTTGACATTTCTACTATTGTGTGGGGGATAATTTTTTGGTGCCGCTGAATTTCCTACAAACGCAGCAAAGTTGGGGCTGTTCCGCAAAATTTAAAGCAAATTATGCTTGAAAAGGACTTGGATTTTACGACATATATGCATTCATGAGATAATTTATTTATCCCAGCAACGGATTCTACTTCTAACAAAATGTAACGGGAAATCCGAAGAGAGGTTCACCATCTCTTTAAATGTCCAGAGTACGAGATGCATCGCGAGACACTCGTGTCTGATTTATCGTGTTTAACATTGCATGGCATCAATATACATCCGGACAGCAGGAATGAATTTGATATCCTTAGTGTATTGTTATTCTTCGGTAGCCCCGATCTGTGTTTTGAAGACAACGTCGCTTTATTTAGGGCAACTCAGTTATTCATCCGTAACTCAGCCAGGTTTTCTTGCTAACTGTCATTGCGAACTTATCATATATTGATTATCTCTCTGAGCATCTTCACTTCATATATTTGAATTGATAAATCCCTTATAAGTCCTTTGACATTTATCAAATGGTATAATCTGACCCGAAGATGGGAACGGTAACAAATCTACACTTGAAAAAAAAAACTGTACTGGACACTTGACAATTATGATAAAATCAACATTGGATACTGGAAAGAAATAAGCGCCCAGTCGCCTAAGCTATATGGATTAAAGCAATATAATTACATGCGCCATCTTAGATTATTTACACTTTACAATCAAAACTAATAGTATCTTAAAATTATGATGCATGTATTATTTATCTCTTTGAATCTGTAAAACAACAATTTTAACATAAAACTACGCGGTTTATTTATATCGCGCACGGACATCCTAGCGAGCCGCGGTCGACATCACACAAAATACCGAAGGGGCCTCAATAAAACGCGGAATACCTGCGAAATCGTGCGAAATACTGCGGAAAACTTCGGAATTTTCGCCGTGAAGCGGTTTTCCGAAGTTTTTCGCGTTTTATGATGACCCTACCGAACAGCGAACAGGCGCGCAGGGATATAAAGCCGGCCACCAACTCTTCTGCTTCGGGAAACAAATTCGCTCTCTCCGGATAGCCACGGGCTTTCAGGATATAAATTCAAGACAGAATATACTTATTTGACATGGAGAAGAGGTTGGTAGAACAAAAATTACGGAATATATTGCTTTAATGGTGAATATTTGTAATAATTCATACACATGGGCTTCGGCTACTATAAAAGGACGAGTCGCCAGCGATATCGACAAACGCGTGCCGGATACGCTTCTTGGCGGGTTAATCTCAGATTTATAATAACGATGTTGTCACTAAGTGTGCACTACTATCCTTCACTGATGTGACCCCAAAGAGCATAAACACAAACATATATCGGACTCACAATGGAGGAATATGTTAATGGTAAAATCAGAAAGACGTTACATCAGCTTATATGAGCGGAGATAAAAACATACCCTGTAAATGATGTCTATAATAGTTTATTGTTGTTGACATTGTACATATTAATTTGTGACTGTTCAGGGAGTGCGGCCATTCCACATATGGATGAAGGTGCCGCCCTTGAAACCAAAACCTCGACCATCCTTTCCCAAAACTAAAAAAAAGTCAAGTCATAAATGCCGTAGACTGACGTTTCAGCCAATATTTTCCGCGAATTTGCCTCGATCGCTCTGCAAATCACTGACATGAGAAAGCAACACTAGAGAAATATTCTTTGTGTCATAAAAAAAGGATAACATCGTAGTACAAACGTAAGTTCGGTATCATTAAAACGTCAGTCTACGGCATTTATGACTGACTCTTTTCGAGCGCTTGCGGTACGAGGTCTCCTCCCTTCACTGCACTAATCAAACAGAGAAGTAACAAAATGCCGTCACTCCCCAATACTTAGCTGCACTACGTATAGTGTAATAATTGTTTAAAGAAAAAGCAGGTACAAAGGTGGCGACTAGGCCTATATGTCTAGTGTTCTCGCCACACGAAAGTTGTTCAATGATTTGGTAATTACTCTAACCCGAAAGTTCACTGGACGCATTGTGTACATATAATATACACTCTGAAATTACATAATTGTTGTCTAGCACCAGCGCACATAATAACATGACAATGAGACTTTCAGGCAGTCGTTCAGCCGATCGCAGCGTGTAACCGACTGACCAGCTGTGCTGCTATATGTATTGCTAAGCTGTCTAATTACGCCATGGGACCTGCCCAGGCTGGGCCCAGAGGAACTATACCGCGTATTTTTCATTTCAAGTTCAGCCGTGATATCGCATTGCTTTGTGCTCTTTACGATCTGACTACACTTCTGACGGGCGCGCAGAGTTCTACAGTGTACGCTTCAATATTCACAAACACAACCAAACCTGAATTTTAGCGAGATAAGCAGAACATCCATACTCAACATGGTACCCACAGCTTCCGACAACTCATAGGGTAATCCCAGCTTAAGACACCTTATAGGGTAATCCCAGCTTAAGACACCTCATAGGGTAATCCCAGCTTAAGACACCTCATAGGGTAATCCCAACTAAAGACACCTCATAGGGTAATCCGCGCTTAAAACACCTCATAGAATAATCCGAGCTTAAGACAGCTTATAGGTAATCCGAGCTTAAGACACCTCATAGGATAATCCCAGCTTAAGACAGCTCATAGAGTAAGCCCAGCGTAAGACACCTCATAGGGTAATCCCAAATAAAGACACCTCATAGGGTAATCCCAGCTTAAGACACCTCATAGGGTAATCCCAGCTTAAGACACCTCATAGAGTAATCCCAGCTTAAGACACCTCATAGGGTAATCCCTGCTTACGACACCTCATAGGGTAATCCCAGCCTATACACCTCATAGAGTAATCCCAGCTTAAGGCACCTCATACGGTAATCCCAGCTTAAGACACCTCATAGGGTAATCCCAGCCTATACACCTCATAGAGTAATCCCAGCTTAAGGCACCTCATATGGTAATCCCAGCTTAAGACACATCATAGAGTAATCCCAGCTTAAGACACCCCATAGGGAAATACCAGCAGTATGTACTACGCAGGACAGCCCACGGTTCCGCTTTTCCCTACAACTCAACGAAACTATATTACACATGAAGTATATTAACTTGTCGGTGGTCACCTACCACACAACTAACTCTGCAGCCTTGGTGATGAGGCAAATCTGAAAACTATCACTAAATAAACACACAAAAATACATTTGTACATAAGTATTGGTCGGGCAAAAGTACACAATTCACTTTACAGAAAACAAAAAGAGCAATTACCGCTATTTACATCGATCATGCAGTCGGTAAGTCACTGATTGAGGGCTGCACATGTGTGTACAGCAAAGAACTGCATTATTGTGCGCAACCAAATGTCGCAACAACGCAAACGAAAAACACGTGATAAAGGACGTTTTTGTTCAATTGATGACATTGTGTTTCGCAGTGAACTATCGTCACGACCCCGATAGCCACCGTGTCGGCCGTCCAGCATTCAACAGTCACGACCCCCATAGCCACCGTGTCGGCCGTCCAGCACTCAACAGTCACGACCCCCATAGCCACCGTGTCGGCCGTCCAGCACTCAACAGTCACGACCCCCATAGCCACCGTGTCGGCCGTCCAGCATTCAACAGTCACGACCCCCAGAGCCACCGTGTCGGCCGTCCAGCACTCAACAGTCACGACCCCCATAGCCACCGTGTCGGCCGTCCAGCACTCAACAGTCACGACCCCCATAGCCACCGTGTCGGCCGTCCAGCACTCAACAGTCACGACCCCCATAGCCACCGTGTCGGCCGTCCAGCACTCAACAGTCACGACCCCCATAGCCACCGTGTCGGCCGTCCAGCACTCAACAGTCACGACCCCCATAGCCACCGTGTCGGCCGTCCAGCACTCAACAGTCACGACCCCCATAGCCACCGTGTCAGCCGTCCAGCACTCAACAGTCACGACCCCCATAGCCACCGTGTCGGCCGGCCAGCACTCAACAGTCACGACCCCCATAGCCACCGTGTCGGCCGTCCAGCACTCAACAGTCACAACCCCCATAGCCACCGTGTCGGCCGTCCAGCACTCAACAGTCACGACCCCCATAGCCACCGTGTCGGCCGTCCAGCACTCAACAGTCACGACCCCCATAGCCACCGTGTCGGCCGTCCAGCACTCAACAGTCACGACCCCCATAGCCACCGTGTCGGCCGTCCAGCACTCAACAGTCACGACCCCCATAGCCATCGTGTCGGCCGTCCAGCACTCAACAGTCACGACCCCCAGAGCCACAGTGTCGGCCGTCCAGCACTCAACAGTCACGACCCCCATAGCCACCGTGTCGGCCGTCCAGCATTCAACAGTCACGACCCCCATAGCCATCGTGTCGGCCGTCCAGCACTCAACAGTCAGGACCTCCATAGCCATCGTGTCGGCCGTCCAGCACTCAACAGTCACAACCCCCATAGCCATCGTGTCGGCCGTCCAGCACTCAACAGTCAGGACCTCCATAGCCATCGTGTCGGCCGTCCAGCACTCAACAGTCACAACCCCCAGAGCCACCGTGTCGGCCGTCCAGCATTCAACAGTCACGACCCCTATAGCCACCGTGTCGGCCGTCCAGCATTCAACAGTCACGACCCCCATAGCCATCGTGTCGGCCGTCCAGCACTCAACAGTCACGACCCCCATAGCCACCGTGTCGGCCGTCCAGCATTCAACAGTCACGACCCCCATAGCCATCGTGTCGGCCGTCCAGCAGGCCCCGGGTGTCGTCGTCAGGCCGCAGCGGGGAGGTGGGCTCTGCGAGCGCCACGGTTGCCCGAGGTGGCGGCAGGCTGCCTTGACCTGACGGACCCCGGCGTGCGAAGGGGGAGCCCTGCTGGTGTATGTTGGGTTTGGTCAGCTGCACAGTGTCGGTGGGACCCTCGTTATAGGCCTTGTTCAGGTTGTTTAGGGCTGAGACCGAGGTCGGGGCGGGGGCAGGGGTGGGGGCGGGCACCCCGAGGCCCTCCTCCCGCCGATTACCCTGCTTGATCCGCTCTATGGTGTCGTAGTCGTCGTCCTGGTGGTCGTTGCTGAGGCGGCTGGCGTCGAGGAGGCCCACCTGCACGGGGTCCACCTCCTCGTAGTCATGGTGCACCTGGCCCTCCCCACCCTCCTCGTAGTGCTGCCCCGCCCAGCCCTCCTCCCCCTCCGGGGCCTCGGGCAGCGGACCGGGCCGTCCACGACCCTGCCCCCCTCTGGCCGGACAGCTGGGACTGGGCTGGATCTTGTACTTGTCGAAGTTGAGGGTCGTCGGGGGCCGCTGACCATCCACGCCGTAGTAGTCGGTGTCCACGCACGAGCCTTCCATCACGGACAGGTCCTTGTAGTTGTCGATGTCGTCGAGGGGGTCTGGGTGGGGCGGGCGGCGAGCGCTGACCGGCTCCAGGTACCCCGCCGCGTCCTCCGACCCTTCCGCCCCCTCGCTGTACATGCTGCTCGGGTTGCGGCCGATCCCGGAGTCGGACAGGCGGCCAGGGTGGCGGCCCGCCTGACCGCCCGCTGCCACGGTGTGCTCCATGTTCTGGTACTGCCCTGGAAACCATACAGCAACCACAGCAACACCTTTACTACATACCACGGACAGCCGGGCGCCCCATATAATGTAAAGCAGCTAGGTGGAGAACAATAAGTGTAACTAGGCATAGGAGAATCCTTAGCTTGAATGATAGCTTGAAGAATGCAATTTATCACAGACATATCAACAGCGATATGCATGTACCCTTGGCATATTCACACCGATACACATGTATCCTTGGCACATCAACATCGATACACATGTATCCTTGGCATATCAACATCGATACGCATGTACCCTTGGCATATCAACACTAATACCCATACATCCTAGGCAAATCAACACTGATAGCCACCGTGTCGGCCGTCCAGCACTCAACAGTCACGATCCCCATAGCCACCATGTCGGCCGTCCAGCACTCAACACATGTATCCTTGGCATATTAACACCTATACACATGTATCCTAGGCATATTCACACCGACACGCATGTATCCTTGGCATATCCACACCTATACACATGTATCCTAGGCATATTCACACAGACAAGCATGTATCCTTGGCATATCCACACCTATACACATGTATCCTAGGCATATTCACACAGACACGCATGTATCCTTGGCATATCCACACCGACCTGCATGTATCCTTGGCATATTCACACCGACACGCATGTATCCTTGGCATATTAAAATCAATACACATGTATCCTTGGCATATGAACACTGATACACTTGTATCCTTGGCATATCAACACCGATACACATGTATCCTTGGCATATCAACAGCGATACACTTGTATCCTTGGCATATCAACACCGATACGTATCCGTGGCATATCAATCCCGATACCCATGTATCCTTGGCATCTCAACATCGATACACATGTATCCTAGGTGTATTCACACCGACATGCATGTATCCTTGGCATATCCACACCGACACGCATGTATCCTTGGCATATTCACACCGACACGCATGTACATATGGTATATTAACACCAATACAAATGTGTCCTCGGCATATCAATACTGATACGAATGTATCCTTTTCATATCAACACTGATACACATGCATTCTTGGCATATAAACACCAATACACTTGTATCTTTGGCATATCAACACCGATACACTTGTATCCTTGGCATATCAACACCGATACGTCTCCTTGGCATATCAACACCGATACACATGTATCCTTGGCATATCAACACTGATACGCATGTATCCTTGGCATATCAACACTGATACACGTGTACCGTTGGCATATCAACACCGGTACACCTGTATCCTTGGCATATCAACACCGACACGCATGTATCCTTGGCATATCCACACCGACACGCATTGTATCCTTGGCATATCAACACTGATACACTTTACCGTTGGCATATCAACACCGGTACACATGTATCCTTGGCATATCAACACCGACACACATGTATCATTGGCAAATCCACACCGACACGCATGTATCCTTGGCATATCAACACCGATACACATGTATCCTTGGCATATCAACACCGGTACACATGTATCCTTGGCATATTCACATCGACACGTATGTATCATTGGCATATTCACATCGACACGTATGTATCATTGGCATATTCACACCGACACGCATGTATCCTTGGCATATCAACACCGGTACACATGTGTCCTTGGCATATTCACATCGACACGTATGTATCATTGGCATATTCACATCGACACGTATGTATCATTGGCATATTCACACCGACACGCATGTATCCTTGGCATATCAACACCGGTACACATGTATCCTTGGCATATTCACATCGACACGTATGTATCATTGGCATATTCACACCGACACGCATGTATCCTTGGCATATCAACACCGGTACACATGTGTCCTTGGCATATTCACATCGACACGTATGTATCATTGGCATATTCACACCGACACGCATGTATCCTTGGCATATCAACACCGGTACACATGTATCCTTGGCATATTCACACCGACACGTATGTATCATTGGCATATTCACATCGACACGTATGTATCATTGGCATATTCACACCGACACGCATGTATCCTTGGCATATCAACACCGGTACACATGTATCATTGGCATATTCACATCGACACGCATGTATCCTTGGCATATTAACACTGATACGCATATATCCATGGCATATCAATACCACGCGTATCTTTGGACACTTAGCATGCACATGTACCGGACATTTGACAAATTATTCATTCCTCACATAATCAGTGCAAAATGTCCAGATCACATTCGGTATTTACGGTCAGTGAGTGCTGAAACAGTGTGTCTCTTACAACTACATCCATGCGAAGGCGGTGCAAAGACAACGAAATACTGGTCTCAATGTGTAACTAGGGAACACCCGACAGCCCGGGTCTCATGCTGTAACTAGGAAACACCTGTCAGGCCGGGTCTCATAGTGTAACTAGGGAACACCCGTCAGCCCGGGACTCATACTGTAACTAGGAAACACCTGTCAGGCCGGGTCTCATACTGTAACTAGGAAACACCTGTCAGGCCGGGTCTCATACTGTAACTAGGAAACACCCGTCAGGCCGGGTCTCATACTGTAACTAAGGAACACCCGTCATGCCGGGTCTCATACTGTAACTATGGAACACCCGTCAGCCCGGGTCTCATACTGTAACTAATGAACACCCGTCAGGCCGGGTCTCATATTGTAACTAAGGAACACCCGTCAGCCCGGGTCTCATACTGTTACTAAAAAACACCCGTCAGCCCGGGTCTCATACTGTAACTATGGAACACCTGTCAGACCGGGTCTCATACTGTAACTAAGGAACACCCGTCAGCCCGGGTCTCATACTGTTACTAAGGAACACCCGTCAGCCCGGGTCTCATACTGTAACTAATGAACACCCGTCAGGCCGGGTCTCATACTGTAACTAAGGAACACCCGTCAGCCCGGGTCTCATACTGTTACTAAAAAACACCCGTCAGCCCGGGTCTCATACTGTAACTAGGAAACACCCGTCAGGCCGGGTCTCATACTGTAACTAAGGAACACCCGTCAGCCCGAGTCTCATACTGTTACTAAAAAACACCCGTCAGCCCGGGTCTCATACTGTAACTAAGGAACACCCGTCAGCCCGAGTCTCATACTGTTACTAAAAAACACCCGTCAGCCCGGGTCTCATACTGTAACTAAGGAACACCCGTCAGGCCGGGTCTCATACTGTAACTATGGAACACCCGTCAGCCCGGGTCTCATACTGTTACTAAGGAACACCCGTCAGACCGGGTCTCATACTGTAACTAAGGAACACCCATCATGCCGGGTCTCATACTGTAACTATGGAACACCCGTCAGCCCGGGTCTCATACTGTTACTAAGGAACACCCGTCAGCCCGGGTCTCATACTGTAACTAATGAACACCCGTCAGCCCGGGTCTCATACTGTAACTAAGGAACACCCGTCATGCCGGGTCTCATACTGTAACTATGGAACACCCGTCAGCCCGGGTCTCATACTGTTACTAAGGAACACCCGTCAGCCCGGGTCTCATACTGTAACTAATGAACACCCGTCAGGCCGGGTCTCATACTGTAACTAAGGAACACCCGTCAGCCCGGGTCTCATACTGTTACTAAAAAACACCCGTCAGCCCGGGTCTCATACTGTAACTATGGAACACCTGTCAGCCCGGGTCTCATACTGTAACTAAGGAACACCCGTCAGCCCGAGTCTCATACTGTTACTAAAAAACACCCGTCAGCCCGGGTCTCATACTGTAACTAGGGAATACCCGTCAGCCCGGGTCTCATACTGTTACTAAGGAACACCCGTCAGCCCGGGTCTCATACTGTAACTAGGGAACACCCGTCAGACCGGGTCTCATACTGTAACTAGGGAACACCCGTCAGACCGGGTCTCATACTGTAACTATGGAACACCCCTCATGCCGGGTCTCATACTGTAACTAGGAAACACCTGTCAGACCGGGTCTCATACTGTAACTATGGAACACCCGTCAGCCCGGGTCTCATACTGTAACTAAGGAACACCCGTCATGCCGGGTCTCATACTGTAACTAAGGAACACCCGTCATGCCGGGTCTCATACTGTAACTATGGAACACCTGTCAGACCGGGTCTCATACTGTAACTATGGAACACCCGTCAGCCCGGGTCTCATACTGTAACTATGGAACACCCGTCAGCCCGGGTCTCATACTGTAACTAAGGAACACCCGTCATGCCGGGTCTCATACTGTAACTAAGGAACACCCGTCATGCCGGGTCTCATACTGTAACTAAGGAACACCCGTCAGGCCGGGTCTCATACTGTAACTAGGAAACACCTGTCAGACCGGGTCTCATACTGTAACTATGGAACACCCGTCAGCCCGGGTCTCATACTGTAACTAAGGAACACCCGTCAGGCCGGGTCTCATACTGTAACTAAGGAACACCCGTCATGCCGGGTCTCATACTGTAACTAGGGAACACCCGTCATGCCGGGTCTCATACTGTAACTAGGAAACACCCGTCAGACCGGGTCTCATACTGTAACTAAGGAACACCCGTCAGACCGGGTCTCATACTGTAACTATGGAACACCCGTCAGCCCGGGTCTCATACTGTAACTAAGGAACACCCGTCATGCCGGGTCTCATACTGTAACTAAGGAACACCCGTCAGGCCGGGTCTCATACTGTAACTAGGAAACACCTGTCAGACCGGGTCTCATACTGTAACTATGGAACACCCGTCAGCCCGGGTCTCATACTGTAACTAAGGAACACCCGTCAGGCCGGGTCTCATACTGTAACTAAGGAACACCCGTCATGCCGGGTCTCATACTGTAACTAGGGAACACCCGTCATGCCGGGTCTCATACTGTAACTAGGAAACACCCGTCAGACCGGGTTTCATACTGTAACTAAGGAACACCCGTCAGCCCGGGTCTCATACTGTAACTATGGAACACCCGTCAGCCCGGTTCTCATACTGTAACTAAGGAACACCCGTCATGCCGGGTCTCATACTGTAACTAGGAAACACCTGTCAGACCGGGTCTCATACTGTAACTATGGAACACCCGTCAGCCCGGTTCTCATACTGTAACTAAGGAACACCCGTCAGCCCGGGTCTCATACTGTAACTAAGGAACACCCGTCAGCCCGGGTCTCATACTGTAACTAGGGAACACCCGTCATGCCGGGTCTCATACTGTAACTAGGAAACACCTGTCAGGCCGGGTCTCATACTGTAACTATGGAACACCCGTCAGCCCGGGTCTCATACTGTAACTAAGGAACACCCGTCAGGCCGGGTCTCATACTGTAACTAAGGAACACCCGTCAGGCCGGGTCTCATACTGTAACTAAGGAACACCCATCAGGCTTACAAGAAAAGCTGGCGACTCACATTTGATCAACTCACATTTGGACTGATTGGACGAGACGGGCAGCATGGTGGATGTTGACGAGCGCTTCCGGCGTCGGCCGCTGAACAACTTCGTCAGGTACTAGGATAATTGTTCAAAACAAACTCAGATAACATGGACACAGCGTCAGCGATGTTTTCATTCAATAGTTCGAAATGACAATCAATCTTGAGAGCACAGTTATTAAACTGTTGTCGACAAATTTAGAATCTCATCCATACAACAATAGTCTCAATACAATGAACAAAATAGGACAAAGCGTCATGTATGGTCTGCACTGACAGTTGTAGCCAGTAATAGCGTCATGTATGGTCTGCACTGACAGTTTTAGTCAGTAAAAGCGTCATGTATGGTCTGCACTGACAGTTAAAGCCAGTAATAGCGTCATGTATGGTCTGCACTGACAGTTTTAGTCAGTAATAGCGTCATGCATGGTCTGCACTGACAGTTATAGCCAGTAATAGCGTCATGTATGGTCTGCACTGACAGTTGTAGCCAGTAATAGCGTCATGTATGGTCTGCACTGACAGTTGTAGCCAGTAATAGCGTCATGTATGGTCTGCACTGAGAGTTGTAGTCAGTAATAGCGTCATGTATGGTCTGCAGTGACAGTTGTAGCCAGTAATAGCGTCATGTATTGTCTGCACTGACAGTTATAGCCAGTAATAGCGTCATGTATGGTCTGCACTGACAGTTGTAGTCAGTAATAGCGTCATGTATGGTCTGCACTGACAGTTGTAGCCAGTAATAGCGTCATGTATGGTCTGCAATGAGAGTTGTAGTCAGTAATAGCGTCATGTATGGTCTGCACTGACAGTTGTAGCCAGTAATAGCGTCATGTATGGTCTGCACTGACAGTTGTAGCCAGTAATAGCGTCATGTATGGTCTGCACTGACAGTTATAGCCAAGAATGGCGTCATGTATGGTCTGCACTGAGAGTTGTAGTCAGTAATAGCGTCATGTATGGTCTGCACGGACAGTTATAGCCAGTAATAGCGTCATGTATGGTCTGCACTGACAGTTATAGTCAGTAATAGCGTCATGTATGGTCTGCACTGAGAGTTGTAGCCAGTAATAGCGTCATGTATGGTCTGCACTGACAGTTGTAGCCAGTAATAGCGTCATGTATGGTCTGCACTGACAGTTATAGCCAGTAATAGCGTCATGTATGGTCTGCACTGAGAGTTGTAGCCAGTAATAGCGTCATGTATGGTCTGCACTGACAGTTATAGCCAGTAATAGCGTCATGTATGGTCTGCACTGATAGTCATAGCCAGTAATAGCGTCATGTATGGTCTGCACTGACAGTTATAGCCAGTAATAGCGTCATGTATGGTCTGCACTGAGAGTTGTAGCCAGTAATAGCGTCATGTATGGTCTGCACTGACAGTTATAGCCAGTAATAGCGTCATGTATGGTCTGCACTGAGTGTTGTAGTCATTATTAGCGTCATGTATGGTCTGCACTGACAGTTATAGCCAGTAATAGCGTCATGTATGGTCTGCACTGACAGTTATAGCTAGTAATAGCGTCATGTATGGTCTGCACTGAGAGTTGTAGCCAGTAATAGCGTCATGTATGGTCTGCACTGACAGTTATAGCCAGTAATAGCGTCATGTATGGTCTGCACTGAGAGTTGTAGTCAGTAATAGCGTCATGCATGGTCTGCACTGACAGTTGTAGCCAGTAATAGCGTCATGTATGGTCTGCACTGACAGTTGTAGCCAGTAATAGCGTCATGTATGGTCTGCACTGACAGTTGTAGCCAGTAATAGCGTCATGTATGGTCTGCACTGACAGTTGTAGCCAGTAATAGCGTCATGTATGGTCTGCACTGACAGTTGTAGCCAGTAATAGCGTAATGTATGGTCTGCACTGACAGTTGTAGCCAGTAATAGCGTCATGTATGGTCTGCACTGACAGTTGTAGCCAGTAATAGCGTCATGTATGGTCTGCACTGACAGTTGTAGCCAGTAATAGCGTCATGTATGGTCTGCACTGACAGTTGTAGCCAGTAATAGCGTCATGTATGGTCTGCACTGAGAGTTGTAGCCAGTAATAGCGTCATGTATGGTCTGCACTGACAGTTATAGCCAGTAATAGCGTCATGTATGGTCTGCACTGAGAGTTGTAGTCAGTAATAGCGTCATGTATGGTCTGCACTGACAGTTGTAGCCAGTAATAGCGTCATGTATGGTCTGCACTGACAGTTGTAGCCAGTAATAGCGTCATGTATGGTCTGCACGGACAGTTGTAGCCAGTAATAGCGTCATGTATGGTCTGCACTGACAGTTATAGCCAGTAATAGCGTAATGTATGGTCTGCACTGAGAGTTGTAGTCAGTAATAGCGTCATGTATGGTCTGCACTGACAGTTGTAGCCAGTAATAGCGTCATGTATGGTCTGCACTGACAGTTGTAGCCAGTAATAGCGTCATGTATGGTCTGCACTGACAGTTGTAGCCAGTAATAGCGTCATGTATGGTCTGCACTGACAGTTGTAGCCAGTAATAGCGTCATGTATGGTCTGCACTGAGAGTTGTAGCCAGTAATAGCGTCATGTATGGTCTGCACTGACAGTTATAGCCAGTAATAGCGTCATGTATGGTCTGCACTGAGAGTTGTAGTCAGTAATAGCGTCATGTATGGTCTGCACTGACAGTTGTAGCCAGTAATAGCGTCATGTATGGTCTGCACTGACAGTTGTAGCCAGTAATAGCGTCATGTATGGTCTGCACTGACAGTTGTAGCCAGTAATAGCGTCATGTATGGTCTGCACTGACAGTTATAGCCAGTAATAGCGTAATGTATGGTCTGCACTGAGAGTTGTAGTCAGTAATAGCGTCATGTATGGTCTGCACTGACAGTTGTAGCCAGTAATAGCGTCATGTATGGTCTGCACTGACAGTTGTAGCCAGTAATAGCGTCATGTATGGTCTGCACTGACAGTTGTAGCCAGTAATAGCGTCATGTATGGTCTGCACTGACAGTTGTAGCCAGTAATAGCGTCATGTATGGTCTGCACTGACAGTTGTAGCCAGTAATAGCGTCATGTATGGTCTGCACTGACAGTTGTAGCCAGTAATAGCGTCATGTATGGTCTGCACTGACAGTTGTAGCCAGTAATAGCGTCATGTATGGTCTGCACTGATAGTCATAGCCAGTAATAGCGTCATGTATGGTCTGCACTGACAGTTGTAGCCAGTAATAGCGTCATGTATGGTCTGCACTGGGAGTTGTAGCCAGTAATAGCGTCATGTATGGTCTGCACTGACAGTTGTAGCCAGTAATAGCGTCATGTATGGTCTGCACTGGGAGTTGTAGCCAGTAATAGCGTCATGTATGGTCTGCATTGTGTGGTATAATATACTTCCCACGTGGGATCTCAACGGACTTTTTCTGCGTCATTTTCATCTTTCACGAATAGTCCGAGTCGAAAGGAAACGCAGGAACATAATTAAGTGGTAGGTTTGTGCAAGGGTCACGAGTAAACACAGAGACTTACATGTGCAGAGGAGCTGGACTGGTTGGGGGAGGTCGATGTGGTGGGTTTGGCCCCTCCATACTTGACGCGCACTGCCTGGGGTAACCACGTGGCTCGCCTCACGCCACGCTTGTACTCCTTCTCAACCTGCCACCACCCCATCACAGCACATATCAACAACCAAACATGTCGGCACACATAGGATATCAAAACAACAGCTTTACTAAAGGCTCAACTGTGAACAAAACGAACGTAAAGTTATCATATCGTAATATCAGTATTCAAGCATATCTGACATAAAGACTTGTAGCGTGGCGGAGGCTGAGGACGCGGTGTACGGACCTTTTCGTTCATGAGGCAGTGGAAGAGGAAGATGAACAGACCCTGCAGGCTGTTGAGGATGGCGAATATGTAGGCCATGAAGACCGTGTGTTTGTTGATGTAGAGCAGACCGAACGTCCACGTGAGTCCGAGTAACACCACCAACACCCCAGCGCCCTTCAACCACGATCTGCAAGAGGCCAACAAACACATCAGTCCATCCGAACAGACAACAGTCCAGTTAACACATGGGACCAAGGATATAAGGAATGTATGTAAGAAAGCACCATATACATTATGGGCAAGTAGCCAAAATATCAAATAATTCGAAGGGCGAGAAACCCAACACGGTACCATGGGTGATGGAAAATATCATATTACACAATAGACGATTACTAACACATTCACATAATACGATGGGCCATAGAAAACATGATAGATATACGATGGGTATTTAAACGCAATATAACAATAATATGATAGGCAATAAACAAAATCAGTTCTATAAGATGGACAATACAAACATATAATATGATTGGTAATCAAAACATCACATAATATGATGGGTAATAAACAATTCTACAGCCAGGTGTGTGACACAAAAGGACCGGCATAACACTGGCCACAATTCTACAGGCAGGTGTGACACAAAGGGGATTGGCATAACACTGGCCACAATTCTACAGGCAGGTGTGACACAAAGGGACTGGAATAACACTGGCCACAATTCTACAGGCAGTTGTGACACAAAGGGGACTGGCATAACACTGGCCACAATTCTACAGGCAGGTGTGACACAAAGGGACTGGAATAACACTGGCCACAATTCTACAGGCAGGTGTGACACAAAGGGGATTGGCATAACACTGGCCACAATTCTACAGGCAGGTGTGACACAAAGGGACTGGAATAACACTGGCCACAATTCTACAGGCAGCTGTGACACAAAGGGGATTGGCATAACACTGGCCACAATTCTACAGGCAGGTGTGACACAAAGGGACTGGAATAACACTGGCCACAATTCTACAGGCAGCTGTGACACAAAGGCAGGCTGTCCAGCACACCCTCATGAGAAAGTAGGAATGGAAATATAGAAAAAACTAGGACAAAAGTAGGAAAATAGAAGCAAAAAGTATGACTCAAATAGCATATGTAGCAACATTATTCCGGATAAACAAATGACAAAAAGGTATATTACTGAGAAAATACTTTTTTAGAACATTTCTTATATGCTGCTCAGCTGTACCTGTATTTTCATTATTAGAACTTGACAGACACTAGTGTTGATTTAAAAATATATCAGGACGCAAAAACAAAATACCTCTGACTTTTGCAATAATAGAAGCGATATGCACACGTTTACAGCAATTCACGACATTTTAAAATTGCGTCTGGTGAAACAAATACCAAAAAGTAGGAAAATGTAGGTATTTTGAAGAAAAAGTAGGAAAAATAGGATGGAGACAAAAAAAGTAGGAAAAGTAGGATCACTGGACAGCCTGCGAAGGGGACTGGCATAACACTGACCACAATTCTACAGGCAGGTGTGACACAAAGGGACTGGAATAACACTGGCCACAATTCTACAGGCAGGTGACACAAAGGGACTGGAATAACACTGGCCACAATTCTACAGGCAGTTGTGACACAAAGGGAACTGGCATAACACTGGCCACAATTCTACAGGCAGGTGTGACACAAAGGGGACTGGCATAACACTGGCCACAATTCTACAGGCAGGTGTGACACAAAGGGACTGGAATAACACTGGCCACAATTCCACAGGGAGGGATTAGGGAGTGAGAAAGCCGGTCTATCTGACTGAGACTCGAGAAAGTACTGCTCGACGCAACAAAGGATAACCAAAACAGAAAACAGTTCGAAGTGCTCACATGTCCACTTGGCCGTTAGATGGCACACCAGACGTAACAATATCTGAGAGCTCACATCTGAGTCCCAATGCAGCATTGAGGACAGCAAGAAAAAAATTGTTAATAGAGGGGTGAAGTACACATGCAGCGTGTTAGTAAACGTCATGTTATATATATTTGTCAACACAGTTGGTCGATGGATGGCCCATTAACCTACTCTATCAGATGATCGGGAAGGTTATGTGTTACAGATGAACAGCAGTAAAGGCCAGAAACAGCTGGGTGGCCAACCGGTGTCTGGTCTTATGGTTGACATGTTGCACACCAACACACGGCAAGGCACAGTTGACGTGACCCCAGAAGCACCAACAGACACGATAAGTCACATCGCGCGCTCACCCCACGTTCTCCATCTTAGACTTCTGCTTCATTTTCCAGGTGGCAGCGGTCTGCGCGTGTTTGCACATCTGGTAGATCGCTATACTCAACATCACCACGTTCACCTACAAAACAACACAAAATATAAATATATGTTCTTTTAGTGCTACTTACATCTCATTTCGTCACCGAGGCGCAGTAGAGGAGCGTGTGAAGTCAATCCATAGTACAGTAGATGGGGTGAGTGAAATCAATCCACGGTATATTAGAGGGGTGGGTGAAGTCAATCCACAGTACAGTAGATGGGGTGGGTCAACTCAATCCACTGTATATTAGAGGGGTGGGTGAAGTCAATCCACTAAATATTTGAGGGTGGGTGAAGTCAATCCATAGTATATTAGAGGGGTGGGTGAAGTCAATCCACTGTATATTCGAGGGATGGGTGAAGTCAATCCACGGTATATTAGAGGGGTGGCTGAAGTCAATCCACGGTATATTAAAAGGGTGGGTGAAGTCAATCCACGTTATATTAAAAGGGTGGGTGAAGTCAATCCACGGTATATTAGAGGGGTGGGTGAAGTCAATCCACGGTATATTAGAGGGGTGGGTGAAGTCAATCCACAGTATGTTAAAAGGGTGGGTGAAGTCAATCCACGGTATATTAGAGGGATAGGTGAATTTAATCCATGGCTTAGTAGAAAAGTTGGCGAAATCAATCTATGATATGGTAGAGCGCAGACGAAGTCAATTCAAGGCATAGTAGAGGGGTGGGTGAAGTCAATTCGAGGAATAGTAGAGGGGTGGGTGAAGTCAATTCATGGCATAGTAAAGGGGTGGGTGAAGTCAATTCATGGCATAGTAAAGGGGTGGGTGAAGTCAATTCATGGCATAATAAAGGGGTGGGTGAAGTCAATTCATGGCATAGTAAAGGGGTGGGTGAAGTCAATTCATGGCATAGTAAAGGGGTGGGTGAAGTCAATTCATTGCATAGTAAACGAGTGGGCGGAATCAATTAATGTCAGATCATTTTGCGCTGACCTCAACATGACCGCAATATGTACCAATCTGGACCTCTTTACAAGCAGGAGTCGCTTTCATTAGCTACATACTATCTCTGGCACAATAACCGGTTGTTTGGCCATATCACCAACATGTTATCATAAAGGGAATCGTATTGCCATACCCCCACCTCCCTTACCGCTGCACCCTACCTCAGCGCATGCGCCTGAGGTCCACCTGCTTGCTGGTTGGTTGGTTGGTTGTATATTCAGGACGCTTTAACCTTTATAAAGGGGTCCAGGGTCATAGCGCTAGCCATACTTATCTCAGGCACTATATGCCAGACGTTATCATACGGTGACGGGAATGTGACAGTTCTGAGGTGGGGTGCCGCGGTGGGTGGAGGTGTACGATTCCTTTTATGATAAAATGTTGGTGGCATGGCAAGCCAACCGATTATGGCATATTGTGTCAGATATAACTTTATAAGTATGTCTGGCGCTATGACCGTTAATTGGCGTGTGCTACTTACCGCAATGATTGCAATGACAGGGCCAACGAAGGCCCAGATAAAGCCCGTATCCACCGCAAGCCAGCAACTAAAGGCAAGCAGATAAACACACGTAAGGCACTCACTTAGGCAAAAACAACAACGGTTCTCCAGTTTTCCGCTAACGATGACAGGTTGGCATGTTTCGGTGAATTCGAGGCTGCGATGTTTAGCAACAAACCGAAGTAGGTCGCGCATTAGCGTGCGTGCGTAGGCCAGAAAAATGCAAAAATCAGGCACTTTAATATGGGAATCATGGGACCGAGCAGCTAAAATGTCGAATATCGAACAAAATAACATAGCTAGAGCTAGAAGGTTGAAGAATCGAATGTGTCAGATAAAGTAGACATTTCAATCAGCTGTCCCTTTCCTCTATCTACGATGCATAACTGTGCGTCAGTGTCTACTTATGAAGGTTAATATTTTATCAAAATATTCTCTCTTGATGACCACAAAATCGCGTCCTTAAATTCTTACACTCTCCATATGTTCCCCCCCGCAGTGGCGTAGGCCTACGTACGGGACATTTTCTAACTTTTAACTTAATCTTCGGGATTCGGGATAACGGTTTAAGTATCTTCGTGAACCGATAACGACTGGGGGGGGGGGGGGGGCAAGTGGGGATCGTGCTCCCAGATCACGAAGAATAAATTTCTTTATTCGCAGGTCACGATGAATTAAAAGCAGAACTCTCCGCATGCAATCGAAGGGCGGATGCACGATACTAAATTGACGATTTCCCGATTCACGGTTACTTAATATTAAAATTCCCAGTTCACGATTAATGAAAATCCTGGATCACGGCGGTCAGGTAATACCCCATTCCTAGTTCACGAAGAATTATTTCCTCATTCCCAGTTCACGGTGAAATGAAAAGCCCAATCCCGAAGAACGCATACCCCTTGTCTCTCTCCCCCCACCCCCCTCTTATATTCTGAACCACGCGGGCCAAATCCACGTAAGCCTACTGGTCGGGTGTCGCCTTTTCTTCACAAAACCGGTATCTGTGTATTTTGTTCGTTTTTCGTGCTCTAGTGGAATCATATGAAAGTTCATGACCTGTACACCCCACCACACAACACCTTGACGGTATTACGCCAGAAAAGGCCCAGTTTTTAGACTGTGACGATCCAAACATCCCCAAACCCACCGCTCACTTCGGCTTGAGCTACGTATGGCACGGCGCTCTTCTGCCATAAACAACAACTTCCACGTGGCTACTTAGCTATTCGTGACGTCACATCGCAGCCCCAAATGATGACATATTGACATGGACCGTGTCACAGCGAATGTTTTGGTGAATGACGACAGGTTGAGATGGACCGCGTTAGTAGGAGAGATTAACCCATTTGCTGTGAAGGGAATAAAATACCCAGTATACATGTACTTAGGATCATGTATACATGGAACCATATAAGACTTTCAAAGCCCTCCTTTTATACCATGTATCCACTTCAAAGCACGAGAAATGGCAAATTATTAACAGCTATTGGATGTATGTGGTTTGGTACATCACAATAAACAAGAAAGGCTAAACATGTGTAACGTACTTGTTATCAGTGCCATAACTTTGATGATCCACAGCAGCAGATATCCCGACGATTACCACAGGCACTCCTGGAAGAGAAACACAAACAGATTAACAAGTCAACAACGTTTCCATCTAGTCTATGTACACTAAGTAATGCAACAGAACGCGTGACATCATAAGACGGCAGTCTGGCCAGTCACTAAGTGACTTACCATAAGACGTCAGTCTGGCCAATCACTGAGTGACCTACCGTAAGACGTCAATCTGGCCAGTCACTGAGTGACTTACCGTAAGACGGCAGACCGGCCAGTCACTGAGTGACTTACCATAAGACGGCAGTCTGGCCAATCACTGAGTGACTTACCGTAAGACGTCAATCTGGCCAGTCACTGAGTGACTTACCGTAAGACGGCAGACCGGCCAGTCACTGAGTGACTTACCATAAGACGGCAGTCTGGCCAATCACTGAGTGACTTACCGTAAGACGTCAATCTGGCCAGTCACTGAGTGACTTACCGTAAGACGTCAGTCTGACCAGTCACTAAGTGACTTACCATAAGACGGCAGTCTGGCCAGTCACTGAGTGACTTACCGTAAGACGTCAGTTTGGCCAGTCACTGAGTGACTTACCGTAAGACGTCAGTCTGGCCAGTCACTGAGTGACTTACCGTAAGACGTCAGTCTGGCCAGTCACTGAGTGACTTACCCCGTAAGACGTCAGTCTGGCCAGTCACTGAGTGACTTACCGTAAGACGTCAGTCTGACCAGTCACTGAGTGACTTACCATAAGACGGCAGTCTGGGCAGTCACTGAGTGACTTACCGTAAGACGTCAGATTGACCAGTCACTAAGTGACTTACCATAAGACGGCAGTCTGGCCAGTCACTGAGTGACTTACCGTAAGACGTCAGTTTGGCCAGTCACTGAGTGACTTACCGTAAGACGTCAGTCTGGCCAGTCACTGAGTGACTTACTGTAAGACGTCAGTCTGACCAGTCATTGAGTGAATTACCGTAAGACGTCAGTCTGACCAGTCACTGAGTGACTTACCATAAGACGTCAGTCTGGCCAGTCACTGAGTGACTTACCGTAAGACGTCAGTCTAGCCAGTCACTGAGTGACTTACCATAAGACGTCAGACCGGCCAGTCACTGAGTGACTTACTGTAAGACGTCAGTCTGGTCAGTCACTGAGTGACTTACCGTAAGACGGCAGACCGGCCAGTCACTGAGTGACTTACCATAAGACGGCAGTCTGGCCAGTCACTGAGTGACTTACCGTAAGACGTCAGTCTGGCCAGTCACTGAGTGACACCATAAGACGTCAGTCTGGCCAGTCACTGAGTGACTTACCGTAAGACGTCAGTCTGGCCAGTCACTGAGTGACTTACCGTCAGACGTCAGTCCAGCCAGTCACTGAGTGACTTACCGTAAGACGTCAGTCTGGGCAGTCACTGAGTGACTTACCATAAGACGTCAGTCTGGCCAGTCACTGAGTGACACCATAAGACGTCTGTCTGGCCAGTCACTGAGTGACTTACCGTATGACGTCAGTCTGGCCAGTCACTGAGTGACTTACCGTAAGACGTCAGTCTAGCCAGTCACTGAGTGACTTACCGTAAGACGTCAGTCTGGCCAGTCACTGAGTGACACCATAAGACGTCAGTCTGGCCAGTCACTGAGTGACTTACCGTAAGACGTCAGTCTGGCCAGTCACTGAGTGACACCATAAGACGTCAGTCTGGCCAGTCACTGAGTGACTTACCGTATGACGTCAGTCTGGCCAGTCACTGAGTGACTTACCGTAAGACGTCAGTCTAGCCAGTCACTGAGTGACTTACCATAAGACGTCAGTCTGGCCAGTCACTGAGTGACTTACCATAAGACGTCAGACGGGCCAGTCACTGAGTGACTTACCGTAAGACGTCAGTCTGGCCAGTCACAGAGTGACTTACCGTAAGACGTCAGTCTGGCCAGTCACCGAGTGACTTACCGTAAGACGTCAGTCTAGCCAGTCACTGAGTGACTTTCCATAAAGCATGACTTAGCATAGTGACAGCGGCCTTACCATAAGACGTCAGGTAATAGTACTTGATTCTGGACTTCTCGGCTTCAAACACTTCGACCAGCATGACATAGAGCTGAATGCCTTCCATGAGCATCCACATGAAAGCCGCTAGGAAAAGGTAGTGCAGAGCGGCCGCCACCAGGGCACACAGCACCTGCACAACCCGAAACTATGTAAACATACCACGCGTGGACAACTGGGCCAAGACGTTTCAATCCAGAGTTTGACACAATGCATATTTATCTTCAATATATATATGTATGCCACACAATATCGTATCCATACAATTAAGGCAGCAATAAAATTCAGCTTTATTTGGCATTTCGGTAAGGACATTTACTGCTGCAAGCGCCACTGACCGGAATCTGCGTCTGTGTGAGTCCCGCCAGGAACACCAGTTCAGCAAGAAGGAGACATAATACCAGGTTCTTGTGAATAGTGTTGCGGTCACATTGTAGATTCCTGTACAAACGTGAGACATAACACCAGATTATGGCGGTCACATTGTAGATTCCTGTACAAACGTGAGACATAACACCAGATTATGGCGGTCACATTGTAGATTCCTGTACAAACGTGAGACATAACACCAGATTACTGCGGTCACTTTGTAGATTTATGTACAAACTTGAGACAAAATACCAGATTCAAATTTCGATAACAGTCTGTGCAGAAGATCGGGGCTTGAAGTGCCTAACCTAGGCTAACAGACCCTGACTTAGCACAAGACCGATATCAACGGTAACGGTAACAAGTACAAAGGGCGCGGCCTTAAGCACACAGTTAGATCAGGATGTGACTTACTTAAAGCACTGGAAGGTGAGGAAGCACAGGAACAAGGCAATAATGGACAACGTGCAGCCTATGTAGGTGATCACCTCCAGGGCAAACTGGTGTTCTTCGGATATCTACAACAGTAAAAATTGAGGTGATGCGCCGGACAACAATGGTAAAGATTGAGGTTAAGCGATGGACAACAATGGTAAAGATTTTGAGGTGAAGCGATGGACAACAATGGTAAAGATTGAGGTGAAGCGATGGACAACAATGGTAAAGATTGAGGTGAAGCGATGGACAACAATGGTTAAAGATTGAGGTGAAGCGATGGACAACAATGGTAAAGATTGAGGTGAAGCGATGGACAACAATGGTAAAGATTGAGGTGAAGCGATGGACAACAATGGTAAAGATTAAGGTGAAGCGACGGACAACAATGGTAAAGATTGAGGTTAAGCGATGGACAACAATGGTAAAGATTAAGGTGATGCGCCAGACAACAATGGTAAAGATTGAGGTGAAGCGATGGACAACAATGGTAAAGATTGAGGAGAAGCGATGGACAACAGTGGTAAAGATTAAGGTGAAGCGACGGACAACAATGGTAAAGATTGAGGTGAAGCGCCAGACAACAATGGTAAAGATTGAGGTGAAGCGCCAGACAACAATGGTAAAAATTGAGGTGAAGCGCCAGACAACAATGGTAAATATTGAGGTAAAGCGCCAGACAACAATGGTAACGTGACTCACCTAGCGATGTCTGGCCGACGTGACTCACATAGCGATGTCTGGCCGACGTGACTCACATAGCGATGTCTGGCCGACGTGACTCACATAGCGATGTCCGGCCGACGGGACTCACATAGCGATATCTGGCCGACGTGACTCACATAGCGATGTCTGGCCGACGTGACTCACATAGCGATGTCTGGCCAACGGGACTCACATAGCGATGTCTGGCCGACGTTACTACTTAGCGATGTCTGGCCGACGGGGCTCACATAGCGATGTCTGGCCGACGTGACTCACATAGCGATATCTGGCCGACGTGACTCACATAGCGATGTCTGGCCAACGGGACTCACATAGCGATGTCTGGCCGACGTTACTACTTAGCGATGTCTGGCCGACGGGGCTCACATAGCGATGTCTGGCCGACGGGACTCACATAGCGATATCTGGCCGACGTTACTACTTAGCGATGTCCGGCCGACGTGACTCACATAGCGATATCTGGCCGACGTTACTACTTAGCGATGTCTGGCCGACGGGACTCACATAGCGATATCTGGCCGACGTTACTACTTAGCGATGTCCGGCCGACGTGACTCACATAGCGATATCTGGCCGACGTTACTACTTAGCGATGTCTGGCCGACGGGGCTCACATAGCGATGTCTGGCCGACGTGACTCACATAGCGATATCTGGCCGACGTTACTACTTAGCGATGTCCGGCCGACGTGACTCACATAGCGATGTCTGGCCGACGTTACTACTTAGCGATGTCTGGCCGACGTGACTCACATAGCGATGTCTGGCCGACGTGACTCACATAGCGATGTCTGGCCGACGTTACTACTTAGCGATGTCCGGCCGACGTGACTCACATAGCGATATCTGGCCAACGGGACTCACATAGCGATGTCTGGCCGACGTTACTACTTAGCGATGTCTGGCCGACGGGGCTCACATAGCGATGTCTGGCCGACGGGACTCACATAGCGATATCTGGCCGACGTTACTACTTAGCGATGTCTGGCCGACGTGACTCACTTACCGGTGTGGCCGAGACATCCATGAGAACAGCGAAGTTGGTGATGTGGCTACAAGAACAGACGGTGTGTGTCACGTTGGTGTCTACTATCTGACAGCCAAATGTGGACCAGCGGCCAGTCATCGTCCTGTCAGTAGATAATGGGTAAAGGTACAGTGCACTGGTAGCTTGGTCATACATCGCCTTAAGTAAATAAATGTGTTAAACTGTTTTAGCCTTAACTTTATGAGGCAAAACCATGTCTTCTTTGTCATTCGCAAACAGCAAAAACACCAGCCGATTCCAATCGGACTGAGTATAAAGCAATATGAAATAATGCTAATGCAAATTACCAAGATAATAACGCAATTACCAAGTCCTTACCTTTCTGAATACTCCCAAAAAGAACAGGTCGGGTTGTAAACATTGTCTTTCTGAAATCAACAAACCACAAATCAGGTACCCAGTTGAAGATGTAAGGCCACACAAACTACGTCACAACCCTCCTCGCTCTGTGTGTAGGGCCATAATAACTACGTGACAACCCACCTCGCTTTGTGTGTAGGGCCATAATAACTACGTGACAACCCACCTCGCTTTGTGTGTAGCCATAATAATTACGTGACAACTATTCTCGCTCTGTGTGTAGAGCCATAATAACTACGTGCCAACCCTCCTCGCTTTGTGTGCAGAGCCATAATAACTACGTGCCAACCCTCCTCGCTTTGTGTGTAGAGCCATAATAACTACGTGACAACCCTCCTCGCTTTGTGTGCAGAGCCATAATAACTACGTGCCAACCCTCCTCGCTTTGTGTGTAGAGCCATAATAACTACGTGACAACCCTCCTCGCTCTGTGTGTAAAGCCATAATAACTACGTGACAACCCACCTCGCTTTGTGTGTAGAGCCATAATAACTACGTGACAACCCTCCTCGCTCTGTGTGTAAAGCCATAATAACTACGTGCCAACCCTCCTCGCTTTGTGTGTAGAGCCATAATAACTACGTGACAACCCACCTCGCTTTGTGTGTAGAGCCATAATAACTACGTGACAACCCTCCTCGCTGTGTGTAAAGCCATAATAACTACGTGACAACCCACCTCGCTTTGTGTGTAGAGCCATAATAACTACGTGACAACCCACCTCGCTTTGTGTGTAGAGCCATAGTAACTACGTGACAACCCACCTCGCTTTGTGTGTAGAGCCATAATAACTACGTGACAACCCACCTCGCTTTGTGTGCAGAGCCATAATAACTACGTGACAACCCTCCTCGCTTTGTGTGTAGAGCCATAATAACTACGTGACAACCCACCTCGCTTTGTGTGTAGAGCCATAATAACTACGTGACAACCCACCTCGCTGTGTGTAGGGCCATAATAACTACGTGACAACCCACCTCGCTTTGTGTGTAGAGCCATAATAACTACGTGACAACCCTCCTCGCGTTGTGTGTAGAGCCATAATAACTACGTGACAACCCACCTCGCTTTGTGTGTAGAGCCATAATAACTACGTGACAACCCTCCTCGCTCTGTGTGTAGAGCCATAATAACTACGTGACAACCCACCTCGCTTTGTGTGTAGAGCCATAATAACTACGTGACAACCCTCCTCGCTTTGTGTGTAGAGCCATAATAACTACGTGACAACCCACCTCGCTTGTGTGTAGAGCCATAATAACTACGTGACAACCCACCTCGCTTTGTGTGTAGAGCCATAATAACTACGTGACAACCCACCTCGCTTTGTGTGCAGAGCCATAATAACTACGTGACAACCCTCCTCGCTTTGTGTGTAGAGCCATAATAACTACGTGACAACCCTCCTCGCTTTGTGTGTAGAGCCATAATAACTACGTGACAACCCTCCTCGCTTTGTGTGTAGAGCCATAATAACTACGTGACAACCCTCCTCGCTTTGTGTGTAGAGCCATAATAACTACGTGACAACCCTCCTCGCTTTGTGTGTAGAGCCATAATAACTACGTGACAACCCACCTCGCTTTGTGTGTCGAGCCATAATAACTACGTGACAACCCTCCTCGCTTTGTGTGTCGAGCCATAATAACTACGTGACAACCCTCCTTGCTTTGTGTGCAGAGCCATAATAACTACGTGACAACCCTCCTCGCTCTGTGTGTAGAGCCATAATAACTACGTGACAACCCTCCTCGCTTTGTGTGTAGAGCCATAATAACTACGTGACAACCCACCTCGCTTTGTGTGTAGAGCCATAATAACTACGTGACAACCCACCTCGCGTTGTGTGTAGAGCCATAATAACTACGTGACAACCCTCCTCGCTTTGTGTGTAGAGCCATAATAACTATGTGACAACCCTCCTCGCTCTGTGTGTAGAGCCATAATAACTACGTGACAACCCTCCTCGCTCTGTTCTCTTATCAGTTCTCTCGTTTGATAATTCTTGAAAATGAACACATGAGTTAGGTTCAGAGCCAACACTGAATATGATAGTAATAGCCTGTCCAATCAAATGCAATAAGTTACTTCGCCAGATAAGGGACCAAATACAGACCTACAGCTTGATGCAGGAGATAAAAAGACGCCATTAAAAACAATACGTCCAAAAATAAATTAATGTCGGAGATAGTTGTAAATCTGAAAGTGTATATTTACTACCAGTATATGTGCTATGTGTATATCAGTTTTATGTATCTCTGATATCTGTATATATGATATATATGCTATATGTATAGCCGATATCTGCATATCAGATATCTACATTTTGATATCCACATATCTGACCCCTGTATATCTGCTATGTTATGTGTATATCTACTATCTGTATATCTCAAATGTGCAGATCTGAAATGTGTATATCTAACGTGTATATATTTATATCTGATATATGTACATCTGATATCTGTATATCTGATATCTGAAATCTGTACATCTGATATCTGTACATCTGATATCTGTACATCTGATATCTGTTTATCTGATATCTGTATATCTTATATATCCGTATGTGTATGAAATATCTACTTGTATATGAGATATCTGTTATGTGTATATCTGATACATGCATATCTGAAATATGTATATCTGACATATCTGAAATATGTATATGCGATATGTGTATATGTGATATCTGACATCTGGTAGATGAATATCCGATTTCTATATATTATGTATCTGCATATCTAATATATGTATATCAAATATTTGTATATCAGATATTTGTATATCAGAGAGCTGCATATGTATGTCAGATACATGTATATCAGATAGCTGTATATGTATTTCAGATATCTGTATATCAGACAGCTGCATATGTATGTCAGATATATGTATATCAGCTAGCTGTATATCCACGAGAGGCGCACAAACCGTTTGGTGCTCCAGTGTGTAGATGACCGGGGCCTCCAAGTGCACGTGTCCCATGGGCTTATCCGCCTCCTCCCCACCAGTTTCCTCGGGCTTGGTGATCACTGACGCAGAGATTATCTTAGAGTTGACGACAGTGGTGAAGTTTTTCTTCTGATCCTGGTCACCGCCCTTGTCATCAGCCTTGTCCTGGAGTAGCTTCCCATCCTCCGGCTTCTGATGGTGGTCGGCGGGTTCCGGGTGTGTCTCGCTCCCCTCACCGTCACCCTGGTCAACGCCGCCATCGAAAGCCGATACCTGCTGATCCCGGGGGAAGTGTTCCACCGCAGCGTCCGGCGAGCCCCGGACTGATCCAGGACGGTTTCGTGCCGCCAGGAGCTTCATCTCGGCTTCGTCTAGGTACACGATCTCCTCCTGCGTGCCGCGAAACTCGGCCACTGTCTCAGGACGCTCCGCCATATCCTCCCAGACCTCAGCCGAAGCTCCACCTACTGACATCGGATTCAGCCATTGATCCAGATTGTTGTACGTCAGGAAAATCAATCTGGCTAAACCTGTAAGTAAGAGACGCTAAATATACATACAGTCTGGCTAAGCCTGTAAGTACGCAAAATACACATACAGTCTGGCTAAGCCAGTAAGTAAGAGACGCTAAATATACATAGTCTGGCTAGGCCTGTAGGTAAGGGACGCTAAATTTACATACAGTCTGGCTAAGCCTGTAAGTAAGGGATGCTAAATATACATAGTCTGGCTAAGCTTGTAAGGGACGCTAAACATACATACAGTCTGGCTAAGCCTGTAAGTAAGGGATGCTTAATATACATAGTCTGGCTAAGCCTGTAAGTAAGGGATGCTAAATATACATAGTCTGGCTAAGCTTGTAAGGGACGCTAAATATACATACTTTACTGGCTAAGCCAGTAAGTAAGGGACGCTAAATATACATAGTCTGGCTAAGCCTGTAGGTAAGGGACGCTAAATTTACATACAGTCTGGCTAAGCCTGTAAGTAAGGGATGCTAAATATACATAGTCTGGCTAAGCTTGTAAGGGACGCTAAACATACATACAGTCTGGCTAAGCCTGTAAGTAAGGGATGCTTAATATACATAGCCTGGCTAAGCCTGTAAGTAAGGGATGCTAAATATACATATTTTGGCTAAGCTTGTAAGGGACGCTAAATATACATACTTTACTGGCTAAGCCTGTAAGTAAGGGAGGCTAAATATACGCAGTCTGGCTAAGCTTGTAAGGGACGCTAAATATGCATACAGTCTCGCTAAGCCTGTAAGTCAGGGATGCTAAATATACATACAGTCTGGCTAAGCCTGTAAGCAAGGGATGCTAAATATACATACAGTCTGGCTAAGCCTGTAAGTAAGGAATGCTAAATATACATACATTCTGGCTACGCCGGTAAGTAAGGGATGCTAAATATACATACAGTCTGGCTAAGACTGTATGTAAGGGACGCTAAATTTACATACAGTCTGGCTAAGCCTGTAAGTAGGGAATGCTAAATATACATACAGTCTGGCTAAGCCTGTAATTAAGAGACGCTAAATATACATAGTCTGGCTAACCTGTAAGTAAGGGATGCTAAATATACATACAGTCTGGCTAAGCCTGTAAGTAAGGGATGCTAAATATACATACAGTCTGGCCAAGTCTGTAAGTACGAGACGCTAAATAAACATGCAGTCTGGCTAAGCCTGTAAGTAAGGAACGCTAAATATACATACAGTCTGGCTAAGCCTGTAAGTAAGGGACGCTAAATATACATACGGTCTGGCTAAGCCTGTAAGTAAGGGATGCTAAATATACATACAGTCTGGCTAAGCCTGTAAGTAAGGGATGCTAAATATACATACAGTCTGGCTAAGCCTGTAAGTAAGGGATGCTAAATATACATACAGTCTGGCTAAGCCTGTAAGTAAGAGACGCTAAATATACATACGGTCTGGCTAAGTCTGTAAGTAAGGGATGCTAAATATACATACAGTCTGGCTAAGCCTGTAAGTAAGGGATGCTAAATATACATACAGTCTGGCTAAGCCTGTAAGTAAGGGATGCTAAATATACATACAGTCTGGCTAAGCCTGTAAGTAAGAGACGCTAAGTATACATACAGTCTGGCTAAGCCTGTAAGTAAGGGATGCTAAATATACATACAGTCTGGCTAAGCCTGTAAGTAAGAGACGCTACATATACATACAGTCTGGCTAAGCCTGTAAGTAAGGGATGCTAAATAAAAATACAGTCTGGCTAAGCCTGTAAGTAAGAGACGCTAAATATACATACAGTCTGGCTAAGCCTGTAAGTAAGGGACGCTAAATATACATACAGTCTGGCTAAGCCTGTAAGTAAGGGATGCTAAATATACATACAGTCTCCCTAAGCCTGTAAGTAAGGGATGCTAAATATACATACAGTCTGGCTAAGCCTGTAAGTAAGAGACGCTAAATATACATACAGTGTGGCTAAGCCTGTAAGTAAGGGATGCTAAATATACATACAGTCTGGCTAAGCCTGTAAGTAAGAGACGCTAAATATGCATACAGTCTGGCTAAGCCTGTAAGTAAGGGATGCTAAATATACATACAGTCTGGCTAAGCCTGTAAGTAAGGGATGCTAAATATACATACCGTCTGGCTAAGCTTGTAAGTAAGGGATGCTAAATATACATACAGTCTGGCTAAGCCTGTAAGTAAGGGATGCTAAATATACATACAGTCTGGCTAAGCCTGTAAGTAAGGGATGCTAAATATATATACAGTCTGGCTAAGCCTGTAAGTAAGGGATGCTAAATATACATACATTCTGGCTAAGCCTGTAAGTAAGGGATGCTAAATATACATACAGTCTGGCTAAGCCTGTAAGTAAGGGATGCTAAATATACATACAGTCTGGCTAAGCCTGTAAGTAAGGGATGCTAAATATACATACAGTCTGGCTAAGCCTGTAAGTAAGGAATGCTAAATATACATAGTCTGGCTAAGCCTGTAAGTAAGGAATGCTAAATGTACATAGAGTCTGGCTAAGCCTGTAAGTAAGGGATGCTAAATATACATAAAGTCTGGCTAAGCCTGTAAGTAAGGGACGCTAAATATACATACAGTCTGGCTAAGCCTGCAAGTAAGGAATGCTAAATATACATACAGTCCGGCTAAGCCTGTAAGTAAGGGATGCTAAATATACATACAGTCTGGCTAAGCCTGTAAGTAAGAGACGCTAAATATACATACAGTCTGGCTAAGCCTGTAAGTGAGGGATGCTAAATATACATACAGTCCGGCTAAGCCTGTAAGTAAGGGATGCTAAATATACATACAGTCTGGCTATGCCTGTAAGTAAGGGACGCTAAATATACATACAGTCTGGCTAAGCCGGTAAGTAAGGGATGCTAAATATACATAGTCTGGCTAAGCCTGTAAGTAAGGGATGCTAAATATACATACAGTCTGGCTAAGCCTGTAAGTAAGAGACGCTAAATATACATACAGTCTGGCTAAGCCTGTAAGTAAGAGACGCTAAATATACATAGTGTGGCTAAGCCTGTAAGTAAGGGATGCTAAATATACATACCGTCTGGCTAAGCTTGTAAGTAAGGGATGCTAAATATACATACAGTCTGGCTAAGCCGGTAAGTAAGGGATGCTAAATATACATACAGTCTGGCTAAGCTTGTAAGTAAGGGATGCTAAATATACATACAGTCTGGCTAAGCCTGTAAGTAAGGGATGCTAAATATACATACAGTCTGGCTAAGCCTGTAAGTAAGGGATGCTAAATATACATACAGTCTGGCTAAGCCTGTAAGTAAGGGATGCTAAATATACATACATTCTGGCTAAGCCTGTAAGTAAGGGATGCTAAATATACATACAGTCTGGCTAAGCCTGTAAGTAAGGGATGCTAAATATACATACAGTCTGGCTAAGCCTGTAAGTAAGGAATGCTAAATATACATACAGTCTGGCTAAGCCTGTAAGTAGGGAATGCTAAATATACATAGTCTGGCTAAGCCTGTAAGTAAGGAATGCTAAATGTACATACAGTCTGGCTAAGCCTGTAAGTAAGGGATGCTAAATATACATAAAGTCTGGCTAAGCCTGTAAGTAAGGGACGCTAAATATACATACAGTCTGGCTAAGCCTGTAAGTAAGGAATGCTAAATATACATACAGTCCGGCTAAGCCTGTAAGTCTGTTCGTTAACGAAGTATATATTTATAAGTAGAGATACAGACACTGCACTTGTCGTTAATATACTATGCAAGAATCCTTATTTGAATGGTGAGATGAAGCTGTACAATGAAGACGGTTTTAAGGTCACGAATAATATTCTCGACAATACTGTTGGGAGTCCACTGTTGAAGAACGAACGTCCACATGCAAGCCATGCAGCAGCTTTCACGTATCAATGAGATTGAGAAGGGTATTAATATGAAAAGAAGCCACTTCAAGAGATCTCTGGGTTGTTACGTCTGCGTTATACATGATTAAGAGTATCATTGAGGTGTGTGAGGGGACATGGCTTGCCCCTTGTTACATTTGAGAGCCCACAGGGCGCCCACCTTCTACTCCGAGGTCTTTGATGGCGGCTCCGGGGAGGCGGATAGAGTTGCCGCCCCCCGCCATCAGCGGGCTGCCGAAGGTGCCGCTCGAGGCCCGGGGGAAGGTGATGTCGGCCACGTGGTCCGTGCTGGTGTCCACCACGCTTAACTCGAGCACTGAAAGAACAAGTGTGTAAATATCAACATAGGAGCGTTCTTCCATGTAAATCCATGTTACATTCATCTCTACCCTCCCATGTTAACTTACAGTCTTACGTTGTCTTACAGACACGTCTACCCACCGATGTTGACGTATTCGAGACATCTCTACCCACCGATGCTTACGTGTTGCATACATCTCTACCCACCCATGTTTACGTGTTACATACATCTCTACCTACCTATGTTGATGTCTTATAGACATCTCTACCCACCGATGTTGACGAGATACAGACATCTCTACCCACCGATTTTGACGAGTTACAGACATCTCTACCCACCCATGTTGACGTCTTACAGACATCTCCACCCACCCATGTTGACGTCTTACAGACATCTCTAAAAACCCATGTTGACGTCTTACAGGCATCTCTACCCACCGATGTTGACGAGTTACAGACATCTCTACCCACCAATGTTGACGTCTTACAAACAACTCTACCCACCGATGTTGACGTCTTACAAACAACTCTAACCAGCGATGTTGACGTCTTACAGACATCTCTACCCACCGATGTTGATGTCTTACAGAAATCTCTACCCACCGATGCGGTCGTCTTACAGACATCTCTACCCACCGATGTTGACGTTGACCGTGACGACCGTGCGCGGCTTTTCGATGGCGCGCACCATCTGCTGGGCGCTGCCCTCCACGGACGAGAGGAGCCGAGTGGCGGTCTCGGACTGGGTGGCCTGGGGCAGGTCCTTCCACGACGGGGCCATCTCCTCCGCCAACAGATTGCTGCTGGTTCTAAGCACCGACTGAAACATGCAAACCACTGGTAAGCGTCAAGGTGTTACAATCTATGCGCAGCAAAAACAAATATCATTGGATTTTCGTTTTGTAATAGCATGAAGCATGGTACATTTAAAAACCCATCTACTTTGACACTAATAAAAGTACGGCACCATTACCCTCCCCTTTGATTGCAACAGTATGGCAGCATAACCCATTCAGTTTGACACCAATAACAACATGACAGCATAACCCATCCATTTTGACACCAATAACAGTAAGGTAGCATATCTCATCCATTTTGACACCAATAACAGCACGGCAGCATAACCCATCCATTTTGACACCAATAACAGTAAGGTAGCATAACCCATGGATTTTGACACCAATAACAGCATGGCAGTATAACCCATCCATTTTGACACCAATAACAGCATGGCAGCATAACCCATCCATTTTGACACCAATAACAGCATGGCAGCATAACCCATCCATTTTGACACCAATAATAGCATAGCAGCATAACCGATCCATTTTGACACCAATACCAACACGGCAGCATAATCCATCCATTTTGACAGCAATAACAACACGGCAGCATAACCCATCCATTTTGACACCAATAACAGTAAGGTAGCATAACCCATCCATTTTGACACCAATAACAACACGGCAGCATAACCCATCCATTTTGACACCAATAACAACACGGCAGCCTAACCCATCCATTTTGACACCAATAAAAATTAGGTAGCATAACCCATCCATTTTGACACCAATAACAACACGGCAGCATAACCCATCCATTTTGACAGCAATAACAACACGGCAGCATAACCCATCCATTTTGACACCAATAACAGTAAGGTAGCATAACCCATCCATTTTGACACCAATAACAACACGGCAGCATAACCCATCCATTTTGACACCAATAACAACACGGCAGCATAACCCATCCATTTTGACACCAATAACAGTTAGGTAGCATAACCCATCCATTTTTACACCAATAACAGTAAGGTAGCATAACCCATCCATTTTTACACCAATAACAGCATGGCAGCATAACACATCCAAGAGAAACTCGACTTACGTTGGACACTTTATCCACAAACTCCTTGGCTTGGGTCTTGTTGATAACCTTGACCTGCTCGTGGACTTCACCCACGGCGTCTCTCATCAAAGTCATCATGCCCCTGACATCGCCTCCATAGAGGGGAGTTCGGGAGGTCTCCTCGATCTCCATGACCACCTCTTCGAATATCTCACTGGATACTTCCTCTTTGGCTCTGGCCAACTGCAACCGCGAAATTATAAACAATTCATGAGTTTACAATAAATGTGAAAGGGTAAAAACAAGTGAGGAATTCCAGTAGATGTACTTTCTTCGCATAAAATGTAGTTACTTTCCGATAACGAATATAAGTCAGCGTCTGAAGATACGACCGAAGGATCAGGTAACTTTACTGGAGTATATACACCTGTGTTTACTCTCCATATCTATACATGGGGCTAGAAAGTCGGGCGTGAAAGGGAATGACGCTACCTTTTGGCCGAGGTCAACCATTTGTTGCGACTGACACTTGCTGAGGATAGGATGGTCCTCCCACACAACGGGGTCAGCCTTGCAGCGCCACACTGCGCCGCGCACTGGAACCAGAGAGTGTAGAGGGCATGAGATACATGTCGCCAATAGAACATGTTCTTCCGAGCATCTCCAGCGCAACTAGTACCCATTTGGACCTGCTCAAAATAAGCTGCCTTGTAACCTGTAACATGGCCATAACCATCAATATTTTGTATACATGTAAGGCTATACCGAAGAACGTGCAAGGCTATACCGTAATATTTTACAACCGACTATATATTTTTAATCGTATCTATTTATTACAAGATGCCGCAATTACCCTCGAGGTTATTGGGACACGCCTTGATGACACATGATATGGTAATGGGCCACCAGACACACCCTTGTGGTTATTGGGACACTCCTTGATGACACAGGTATGTGGTAAAGGGCCACCAGACACACCCTCGAGGTTATTGGGACACTCCTTGATGACACAGGTATGTGGTAAAGGGCCACCAGACTCACCCTCAGGGTTATTGGGACACTCCTTGATGACACAGGTATGTGGTAATGGGTCACCAGACTCACCCTCAGGGTTATTGAGACACTCCTTGATGACACAGGTATGTGGTAATGGGCCACCAGACACACCCTCGTGGTTACTGGGACATTCTTTGATGACACAGGTATGTGGTAATGGGCCACCAGACTCACCCTCGGGGTTATTGGGACACTCCTTGATGACACAGGTATGTGGTAATGGGCCACCAGACTCACCCTCGGGGTTATTGGGACACTCCTTGATGACACAGGATGTGGTAATGGGAAACCAGACACACCCTCGAGGTTATTGGGACATTCTTTGATGACACAGGTATGTGGTAATGGGCCACCAGACTCACCCTCAGGGTTATTGAGACACTCCTTGATGACACAGGTATGTGGTAATGGGCCACCAGACACACCCTCGTGGTTACTGGGACATTCTTTGATGACACAGGTATGTGGTAATGGGCCACCAGACTCACCCTCGGGGTTATTGGGACACTCCTTGATGACACAGGATGTGGTAATGGGCAACCAGACACACCCTCGAGGTTATTGGGACATTCTTTGATGACACAGGTATGTGGTAATGGGCCACCAGACACACCCTCGTGGTTACTGGGACATTCTTTGATGACACAGGTATGTGGTAATGGGCCACCAGACTCACCCTCAGGGTTATTGGGACACGCCTTGATGACACAGGATGTGGTAATGGGCAACCAGACACACCCTCGAGGTTATTGGGACATTCTTTGATGACACAGGTATGTGGTAATGGGCCACCAGACTCACCCTCAGGGTTATTGGGACACTCCTTGATGACACAGGTATGTGGTAATGGGCCACCAGACTCACCCTCAGGGTTATTGGGACACTCCTTGATGACACAGGTATGTGGTAATGGGCCACCAGACTCACCCTCGGGGTTATTGGGACACTCCTTGATGACACAGGTATGTGGTAATGGGCAACCAGACTCACCATCGGGGTTATTGGGACATTCCTTGATGACACAGGTATGTGGTAATGGGCAACCAGACTCACCCTCGGGGTTATTGGGACACTCCTTGATGACATAGGTATGTGGTAATGGGCAACCAGACTCACCCTCAGGGTTATTGGGACACTCCTTGATGACACAGGTATGTGGTAATGGGCCACCAGACTCACCCTCGGGGTTATTGGGACACTCCTTGATGACACAGGTATGTGGTAAAGGGCCACCAGACTCACCCTCAGGGTTATTGGGACACTCCTTGATGACACAGGTATGTGGTAAAGGGCCACCAGACTCACCCTCAGGGTTATTGGGACACTCCTTGATGACACAGGTATGTGGTAATGAGCCACCAGACTCACCCTCAGGGTTATTGGGACACTCCTTGATGACACAGGTATGTGGTAATGGGCCACCAGACTCACCCTCGGGGTTATTGGGACACTCCTTGATGACACAGGTATGTGGTAATGGGCCACCAGACTCACCCTCAGGGTTATTGGGACACTCCTTGATGACACAGGTATGTGGTAAAGGGCCACCAGACTCACCCTCAGGGTTATTGGGACACTCCTTGATGACACAGGTATGTGGTAAAGGGCCACCAGACTCACCCTCGGGGTTATTGGGACATTCCTTGATGACACAGGATGTGGTAATGGGCCGCCAGACTCACCCTCAGGGTTATTGGGACACTCCTTGATGACACAGGATGTGGTAATGGGCCGCCAGACTCACCCTCAGGGTTATTGGGACACTCCTTGATGACACAGGTATGTGGTAATGGGCCACCAGACTCACCCTCGGGGTTATTGGGACACTCCTTGATGACACAGGTATGTGGTAATGGGCCGCCAGACTCACCCTCAGGGTTATTGGGACACTCCTTGATGACACAGGTATGTGGTAATGGGCCACCAGACTCACCCTCAGGGTTATTGGGACACTCCTTGATGACACAGGTATGTGGTAAAGGGCCACCAGACTCACCCTCAGGGTTATTGGGACATTCCTTGATGACACAGATGTGGTAATGGGCCGCCAGACTCACCCTCAGGGTTATTGGGACACTCCTTGATGACACAGGATGAGGTAATGGGCCGCCAGACTCACCCTCAGGGTTATTGGGACACTCCTTGGTGACACAGGATGTGGTAATGGGCCGCCAGACTCACCCTCAGGGTTATTGGGACACTCCTTGATGACACAGGTATGTGGTAAAGGGCCACCAGACTCACCCTCAGGGTTATTGGGACACTCCTTGATGACACAGGTATGTGGTAATGGGCCACCAGACTCACCCTCGGGGTTATTGGGACATTCCTTGATGACACAGGATGTGGTAATGGGCCGCCAGACTCACCCTCAGTGTTATTGGGACACTCCTTGATGACACAGGTATGTGGTAATGGGCCACCAGACTCACCCTCGGGGTTATTGGGACACTCCTTGATGACACAGGTATGTGGTAATGGGCCACCAGACTCACCCTCGGGGTTATTGGGACATTCCTTGATGACACAGGATGTGGTAATGGGCCGCCAGACTCACCCTCAGTGTTATTGGGACACTCCTTGATGACACAGGATGTGGTAATGGGCCGCCAGACTCACCCTCAGGGTTATTGGGACACTCCTTGATGACACAGGTATGTGGTAAAGGGCCACCAGACTCACCCTCGGGGTTATTGGGACACTCCTTGATGACACAGGTATGTGGTAATGGGCCGCCAGACTCCCCCTCAGGGTTATTGGGACACTCCTTGATGACACAGGTATGTGGTAAAGGGCCACCAGACTCACCCTCAGGGTTATTGGGACACTCCTTGATGACGATGGCGCCGGCCGGTGTGCGAGGCCACTGCACGCCTCTCATCAGCACCCCCTCACAGTGAGTGACTGCCTCCGGCCGCGGTGGTGGGCTGGGGGGCGGCGTGGGGGGCGGCGTGGTGGTCGAGCTGACAACGCTGACGGGTGTGTCCGGCGTGCCGTCCACGGTCGTCTCCAGCAGTGACGGGGGTGACGGGGGTGACGGGCCACGCTCTGGGGGTGGCACCGAGGCTTCCGCGTCGTCGCTTTCGCCTGGCGCCGGGGTAGTGCCCTCCCCTGACAACGGTAAGGGTGTCGAGTCCATCACACCCTGCCCGTCCTGGGTTGGCGCTGGCTGCGTGGTCGCGGGGGCGGTCTTGGTGGTGGGGGTGGACCCTGAATCTATGCCAAAACACGTCCTGTTAGCGCAGTAAGTCCGTTCTGTGGACAACTAAGCAGAAAGACATCATATATAACTTCCACTTTGAATATTTGAATTTTAACATAACCTGGAATCATCAAACAAGGCCATTACTAAAGTGCAATATAAAGGCAACCTCCCGAACCACCATAAAGCTAGCCTAAGATACAGTAAACGTCACGATTGCCTAGGATATAAATAATAAATAACAAGTATTTCTCTAACTGCTCATCTCTCCCTGATTAGCCAACAACACGTAGTAAGCGCAGCAACATGCCATACCAGGCACAACCATGTTAGGTACATTTCATATGTTAATACCATACACACCTTATCAGGCAAGGCCATATCAGGTTGAGCTGCATTACGTATAGCCATATTAAGTACAGCCATAGCAGACATAGTCCCATTGGATACAGCCCTATCAAACATAGTTTAACCAAAGACTGTCTAGAGTAAGATCTCCAACTCGCGCGTCTGCCTGTGGCCGATCAGGTACCAGGGGTCGTAACTTACCAGGGGTCGTAACTTACCGGGGGTCGTAACTTACCAGGGGTCGTAAGTTACCGGGGGTCGTAACTTACCAGAGGTCGTAACTTACCGGGGTACACACAGCGGTACTGAACCTCTAGGTACTTGTGGGTCAGGTAGTAGGGGTCGTAACTTACAGGGATGTCACCGCGCGTACTGGACCTCTAGGTACTTGGGGGTCAGGTAGTAGGGGTCGTAACTAACAGGGGTACACCGCGCTTACTGGACCTCTAGGTACTTGGGGGTCAGGTAGCAGGGGTCGTAACTTACAGGGGTACACCGCGCGTACTGGACCTCTAGGTACTTAGGGGTCAGGTAGTAGGGGTCGTAACTTACCGGGGTACACACAGCGGTACTGGCCCTTTAGGTACTTGGGGGTCAGGTAGTAGGGGTCGTAACTTACAGGGGTACACCGCGCGTACTGGACCTCCAGGTACTTGGGGGTCTGGTACCAGGGGTTGTAACTTACCGAGGTACACACAGCGGTACTGAACCTCTAGGTACTTGGGGGTCAGGTAGTAGGGGTCGTAACTTACAGGGGTGTCACCGCGCGTACTGGACCTCTAGGTACTTGGGGGTCAGTTAGTAGGGGTCGTAACTTACCGGGGTACACACAGCGGTACTGGACCTCTAGGTACTTGGGTGTCAGGTACCAGGGGTCGTAACTTACCGGGGTACACACTGCGGTACTGGACCTCTAGGTACTTGGGGGTCAGGTTGTAGGGGTCGTAACTTACCGGGGTACACACAGCGGTACTGGCCCTTTAGGTACTTGGGGGTCAGGTTGTAGGGGTCGTAACTTACAGGGGTACACCGCGCGTACTGGACCTCTAGGTACTTGGGGGTCAGGTAGTAGGGGTCGTAACTTACAGGGGTACACCGCGCGTACTGGACCTCTAGGTACTTGGGGGTCTGGTACCAGGGGTTGTAACTTACCGAGGTACAGACAGCGGTACTGAACCTCTAGGTACTTGGGGGTCAGGTAGTAAGGGTCGTAACTTACAGGGGTGTCACCGCGCGTACTGGACCTCTAGGTACTTGGGGGTCAGTTAGTAGGGGTCGTAACTTACCGGGGTACACACAGCGGTACTGGACCTCTAGGTACTTGGGTGTCAGGTACCAGGGGTCGTAACTTACCGGGGTACACACAGCGGTACTGGCCCTTTAGGTACTTGGGGGTCAGGTTGTAGGGGTCGTAACTTACAGGGGTACACCGCGCGTACTGGACCTCTAGGTACTTGGGGGTCTGGTACCAGGGGTTGTAACTTACCAAGGTACAGACAGCGGTACTGAACCTCTAGGTACTTGGGGGTCAGGTAGTAGGGGTCGTAACTTACAGGGGTGTCACCGCGCGTACTGGACCTCTAGGTACTTGGGGGTCAGTTAGTAGGGGTCGTAACTTACCGGGGTACACACAGCGGTACTGGACCTCTAGGTACTTGGGTGTCAGGTACCAGGGGTCGTAACTTACCGGGGTACACACTGCGGTACTGGACCTCTAGGTACTTGGGGGTCAGGTAGTAGGCGTCATAACTTATCGGGGTACACACAGCGGTACAGGACCTCAAGGTACTTGGGGGTCAGGTAGTAGGGGTCATAACTTACCGGGGTACACACAGCGGTACTGGACCTCTAGGTACTTGGGGGTCAGGTAACAAGGGTCGTAACTTACCGAGGTACACACAGCGGTACTGGACCTCTAGGTACTTGGGGGTCAGGTAACAAGGGTCCCCAAAGCGGCGGTTGTCAGCTCGAAGCTTGCAGTGCGTCTGGTGTTGGCATCTGATAGCGCCCCGCCAGTGGTAGGACGCCGCAGAGCCGGGCAGGGAACACACCGCGCGCAACAGCATGCATGGGGTGGGGTGTGGGGGCGGCAAGGGGGGAGGGCATAAGGAAATGGTTTGTTAGTAACAAAACTTCAACACATGGCTGTTAGTTGTAAATGACAGCATTCCATACAATAACTAACATCTGTCGGGGAAAGCTATCACTAGAGTTCACTTCTAGAGTATCGTGGGCAGGAGACGACATTTGCTATGTAATAATATATGGCGGGTCACAATATTTATCAATTTATATTGAGCGACAATACGTAAATAGCATCACACATAACCCAGATCAATCCTTTAATATCACTATACGTTAACGCTTTTACTACATAACCTAATGCACTTAATAAGCACTTAGCTCGTGGGTATGAACATAAAAAACAGTATGTATGTTAGTCCTTTTATTCTTTCTAAACAGACTAATCCAGAAGCACTAATGAATAAGACCATTAACAGATGCAGGTGACCAATAATTTATATTCAACCCTTGACATATGTTATGTGCTGATTTTATACATGCTTTTGTATGCTTATAACCGAGTGTTAAGCCATACAAATACTAGAGTCACATCGCCATGGACACGTGAGCAACCACACGTTGTCCTTCCTATCTGCCGAAGTCCCGTTTGCAAGTGGGTGCTTTGGAATGCTTTCCTGTAACGACGTTAACGCTAGTTAGGTAGGTTCTCATGCCCTTTTCACTCCACGAAGTGCACATTGGAGATTGCTGTGCACTATTATCATAGCAAGGTGAATCAGTGGCCTGGAACTATCATCATAGCAAGGTGAATCAGTGGCCTGGAACTATTCGCGTGGCAAAATGAAAATAGCTCCTTTATGTACCATGCAATATTGTCATAGCAAATGGATTGCTTTGTACCCCAATATGTTGACGACAGATGTCCTGGGATTGCTTTGTACCCCAATATATTGACGACAGATGTACTTGGATTGCTTTGTACCCCAATATATCGACGACAGATGTCCTTGGATTGCTTTGTACCCCAATATATTGACGACAGATGTCCTTGGATTGCTTTGTACCCAGTCATATGGACGACAGATATCCTTGGATTGCTTTGTACCCCAATATATTGACGACAGATGTACTTGGATTGCTTTGTACCCCAATATATTGAAGACAGATGTCCTTGGATTGCTTTGTACCCCAATATATTGACGACAGATGTCCTTGGATTGCTTTGTACCCAGTCATATGGACGACAGATATCCTTGGATTGCTTTGTACCCCAATATATTGACGACAGATGTCCTTAGATTGCTTTGTACCCCAATATATTGACGACAGATGTCCTTGGATTGCTTTGTACCCCAATATATTGACGACAGATGTCCTTGGATTGCTTTGTACGCCAATATATTGACGACAGTTGTCCTTGGATTGCTGGGTACAAAGCAATCCAAGGACAACTGTCGTCAATATGACTGGATACAAAGCAATCCAAGGACATCTGTCGTCAATATATTGGGGTACAAAGCAATCCAAGGACATCTGTCCTTGGATTGCTTTGTACCCAGTCATATTGACGACAGATATCCTTGGATTGTTAGCGACAGTCCAAACCTGGTCCAATGCATCAGCTTTCCGATCTCAGCGTGAACTCAAAAACTGAGGAATGAGGAGATGGTATCTTAATTCTGGTCACACAAAGAGGTTCATTATTTGGGTTAAGAATGGCATCTTTAACTTCAGGTCGACCCACGGCAATATATGGTTAGTGTGACTTGACTTGTAGGTATCTCACGATGCTTGCCAACATTGGCAACTGTGCATGATAAACATTACATTAGTCAGGTCTTGCATGCAAATCAGGCACCCCGGTCGACTCTCCGAGCAGGAAGCCTTCAGCAACCAGCATGCAGTCCAGAGTGGGCAACCACGATCCATGCCAGAGCGGGGAACCAAGATCCATGATAGAACAGGGACCCAGCATCCATGCCAGAACTGGGAATCAGCATCCATGCGACTTAGCGGCGAACCAGCTTACCTAGCAGACAAGTATATTCGATCTCCAGGTATTTGAGCGTGCCGGGGCAAGGGTCCCCACCAAACTGGATGTTGGCGGCAGTGACGCTGCACGAGGGCTGGTTTGTACAGCTGTGTGTGGAGCATAATTCGGAGGGTAGGGATAACCATGTTGAGAGGGCAATAACAGGGAGGAACCGCCTGTGGAGCCCAGTGCGTGCCACATGCCCCAGCGTATGTACGGTGTACAGTGTACAGGTTGAAGCAGCATGGTAGCGACGGACACATAATTACAAAACAAAACGTATATCATCAAAACAAAGGTCGAAACATTAAGAGATAAATATCAGGAAAGGTATAAAGAAAACAGAAATACCGATCGTCGGGGAAACATAAGTGAAGAATTAAAAGATATGAAGCAATGCAATAGAAATGAAACATCTCATTGTAAACCATTACCAAGATCCATGTAGTAAAGTGACAGCGGGTAACAACGGCAAGCGAACAAGGCATCAAATGACGGAGTGAAGAACCCAGTGACCGTACAGCAGTCAGAGCTAGACATATCAACACAAAAACAATTAATGATGAAAACGACAGGAAGTTATATCTAAACCCTATTCCCATTGAAGAGTGCGCCTGTTTGTAGGCGGACGCCCATGGAGGACCCACAGGCCACACTTACATCTGCTCGACCATCCTGAGAGCCCGCGTGGACATGCACTGCAGGTCCCAGCCCTCCGTCACGCCGCCGTCGTTACAGATCTGGATGTTGAAGCGGCCGTAGTTGGCGCGGATGATGGAGATGTACTTGTTCTCCATGCAGTGGATGTTGAGCGTGCCGCCCTCGCAGGCGTACCCCGTCCGTGGGTTCTCGGCCGGCCCATCTGCCACACAGAGGCCGCGTCACATCAGAGCACAGCGTGCGACCCATGGCGCCGCGGCACATCAGTACAGCATGCGGCACACACAGGCGGCGTCACATCAGAACAGCATCCGGCACACACAGGCCGCGTCACATCAGTACAGCATGCGGCTCATGGCGCCGCGTCACATCAGTACGACATGCGACACACACAGGCCGCGTTACATCAGTACGGCATGCGATCCATGGCGCCGCGTCACATCAGTACGGCATGCGACCCACGGCGCCGCGTCATATCAGTACAGCATGCGACCCATGGCGCCGCGTCACATCAGTACAGCATGCGACCCATGGCGCCGCGTCACATCAGTACAGCATACGACCCACGGCGCCGCGTCATATCAGTACAACATGCGACCCATGGCGCCGCGTCACATCAGTACGGCATGCGACCCATGGCGCCACGTCACATCAGTACGGCATGCGACCCACGGCGCCGCGTCATATCAGTACAACATGCGACCCATGGCGCCGCGTCACATCAGTACGGCATGCGACCCATGGCGCCACGTCACATCAGTACGGCATGCGACCCACGGCGCCGCGTCATATCAGTACAACATGCGACCCATGGCGCCGCGTCACATCAGTACAGCATGCGACCCATGGCGCCGCGTCACATCAGTACAGCATACGACCCATGGCGCCGCGTCACATCAGTACAGCATGCGACACACACAGGCCGCGTTACATCAGTACGGCATGCGACCCATGGCGCCACGTCACATCAGTACGGCATGCGACCCATGGCGCCACGTCACATCAGTACGGCATGCGACCCACGGCGCCGCGTCATATCAGTACAGCATGCGACCCATGGCGCCGCGTCACATCAGTACAGCATACGACCCATGGCGCCGCGTCACATCAGTACAGCATGCGACACACACAGGCCGCGTTACATCAGTACGGCATGCGACCCATGGCGCCACGTCACATCAGTACGGCATGCGACCCACGGCGCCGCGTCATATCAGTACAGCATGCGACCCATGGCGCCGCGTCACATCAGTACAGCATGCGACTCATGGCGCCGCGTCACATCAGTACAGCATACGACCCATGGCGCCGCGTCACATCAGTACGACATGCGACCCACGGCGCCGCGTCACATCAGTACAGCGTGCGACACACACAGGCCGCGTCACATCAGTACAGCATGCGACCCACGGCGCCGCGTCACATCAGTACGGCATGCGACCCATGGCGCCGCGTCACATCAGTACAGCATGCGACCCATGGCGCCGCGTCACATCAGTACAGCATGCGACACACACAGGCCGCGTTACATCAGTACGGCATGCGACCCATGGCGCCACGTCACATCAGTACGGCATGCGACCCACGGCGCCGCGTCATATCAGTACAGCATGCGACCCATGGCGCCGCGTCACATCAGTACAGCATGCGACCCATGGCGCCGCGTCACATCAGTACAGCATACGACCCATGGCGCCGCGTCACATCAGTACGACATGCGACCCACGGCGCCGCGTCACATCAGTACAGCGTGCGACACACACAGGCCGCGTCACATCAGTACAGCATGCGACCCACGGCGCCGCGTCACATCAGTACGGCATGCGACCCATGGCGCCGCGTCACATCAGTACGGCATGCGAACCATGGCGGCGCGTCACATCAGTACGGCATGCGACCAATGGGGCCGCGTCACATCAGTACAGCATGCGACACACCCAGGCCGCGTCACATCAGTACAGCATGCGACCCATGGCGCCGCGTCATATCAGTACGACATGCGACACACACAGGCCGCGTCACAACAGTACAGCATGCGACACACACAGGCCGCGTCACATCAGTACGGCATGCGACACACACAGGCCGCGTCACAACAGTACAGCATGCGACCCATGGCGCCGCGTCACATCAGTACGGCATGCGACCCATGGCGCCGCGTCACATCAGTACAGCATGCGACCCATGGCGCCGCGTCACATCAGTACAGCATGCGACCCACGGCGCCGCGTCACATCAGTACGGCATGCGACCCATGGCGCCACGTCACATCAGTACGGCATGCGACCCACGGCGCCACGTCACATCAGTACGGCATGCGACCCACGGCGCCGCGTCATATCAGTACAGCATGCGTCCCATGGCGCCGCGTCACATCAGTACAGCATACGACCCATGGCGCCGCGTCACATCAGTACAGCATGCGACACACACAGGCCGCGTTACATCAGTACGGCATGCGACCCATGGCGCCACGTCACATCAGTACGGCATGCGACCCACGGCGCCGCGTCATATCAGTACAGCATGCGACCCATGGCGCCGCGTCACATCAGTACAGCATGCGACCCATGGCGCCGCGTCACATCAGTACAGCATACGACCCATGGCGCCGCGTCACATCAGTACGACATGCGACCCACGGCGCCGCGTCACATCAGTACAGCGTGCGACACACACAGGCCGCGTCACATCAGTACAGCATGCGACCCACGGCGCCGCGTCACATCAGTACGGCATGCGACCCATGGCGCCGCGTCACATCAGTACGGCATGCGAACCATGGCGGCGCGTCACATCAGTACAGCATGCGACACACCCAGGCCGCGTCACATCAGTACAGCATGCGACCCATGGCGCTGCGTCACATCAGTACAGCATGCGACCCATGGCGCCGCGTCATATCAGTACGACATGCGACACACACAGGCCGCGTCACAACAGTACAGCATGCGACACACACAGGCCGCGTCACATCAGTACGGCATGCGACACACACAGGCCGCGTCACAACAGTACAGCATGCGACCCATGGCGCCGCGTCACATCAGTACGGCATGCGACCCATGGCGCCGCGTCACATCAGTACAGCATGCGACCCATGGCGCCGCGTCACATCAGTACAGCATGCGACCCACGGCGCCGCGTCACATCAGTACGGCATGCGACCCATGGCGCCGCGTCACATCAGTACGGCATGCGAACCATGGCGGCGCGTCACATCAGTACGGCATGCGACCAATGGCGCAGCGTCACATCAGTACAGCATGCGACACACCCAGGCCGCGTCACATCAGTACAGCATGCGACCCATGGCGCTGCGTCACATCAGTACAGCATGCGACCCATGGCGCCGCGTCACATCAGTACGACATGCGACACACACAGGCCGCGTCACAACAGTACAGCATGCGACACACACAGGCCGCGTCAAATCAGTACGGCATGCGACACACACAGGCCGCGTCACAACAGTACAGCATGCGACCCATGGCGCCGCGTCACATCAGTACGACATGCGACACACACAGGCCGCGTCACAACAGTACAGCATGCGACACACACAGGCCGCGTCACAACAGTACAGCATGCGACCCATGGCGCCGCGTCACATCAGCACGACATGCGACCCATGGCGCCGCGTCACATCATTACAACATACGACACATGGCGCCGCGTCACATCAGTACAGCATGCGACTTATGGCGCCGCGTCATATCAGTACAGCATGCGACCCATGACGCCGCGTCACACCAGTACAACATGCGACCCATGGCATCGCGTCACATCAGTACAGCATGCGACACACACAGGCCGCGTCACAACAGTACAGCATGCGACACACACAGGCCGCGTCACATCAGTACAGCATGCGACCCATGACGCCGCGTCACACCAGTACAACATGCGACCCATGGCGCTGCGTCACATCAGTACAGCATGCGACCCATGGCGCTGCGTCACATCAGTACGGCATGCGACACACACAGGCCGCGTCACATCAGTACGGCATGCGACACACATAGGCCGCGTTACATCAGCACGGCATGCGACCCATGACGCCGCGTCACATCAGTACAGCATGCGACCCATGGCGCCACGTCACATCCGTATGGCATGCGACCCACGGCGCCGCGTCATATCAGTACAGCATGCGACCCATGGCGCCGCGTCACATCAGTACAACATGCGACCCACGGCGTCGCGTCACATCAGTACAACATGCGACCCATGGCGCCGCGTCACATCAATACGGCATGCGACCCATGGCGCCGCGTCACATCAATACGGCATGCGACCCATGGCGCCACGTCACATCCGTATGGCATGCGACCCACGGCGCCGCGTCATATCAGTACAGCATGCGACCCATGGCGCCGCGTCACATCAGTACGGCATGCGACCCATGGCGCCGCGTCACATCAGTACAGCATGCGACCCATGGTGCCACGTCACATCAGTACGGCATGCGACCCACGGCGCCGCGTCACATCAGTACAGCATGCGACACACACAGGCCGCGTCACATCAGTACGGCATGCGACCCATGGCGCCGCGTCACATCAGTACGGCATGCGAACCATGGCGCCGCGTCACATCAGTACAGCATGCGACACACACAGGCCGCGTCACATCAGTACAGCATGCGACCCATGGCGAAACGTCACATCAGTACAGCATGCGACCCATGGCGCTGCGTCACATCAGTACAGCATGTGACTCATGGCGCTGCATCACATCAGTACAGCATGCAACCCATGGCGCCGCGTCACATCAGTACGGCATCCGACACACACAGGCCGCGTCACAACAGTACAGCATGCGACACACACAGGCCGCGTCACAACACCACAGCATGCGACCCATGGCGTCGCGTCACACCAGTACAACATGCGACCCATGGCGCCGCGTCACACCAGTACGGCATGCGACACACACAGGCCGCGTCACATCAGTACGGCATGCGACACACACAGGCCGCGTCACATCAGTACGGCATGCGACACACATAGGCCGCGTTACATCAGCACGGCATGCGACCCATGGCGCCGCGTCACATCAGTACAGCATGCGACCCATGGCGCCACGTCACATCAGTACGGCATGCGACCCACGGCGCCGCGTCACATCAGTACAGCATGCGACCCATGGCGCCGCGTCACATCAGTACAGCATGCGACCCACGGTGCCGCGTCACATCAGTACGGCATGCGACCCATGGCGCCGCGTCACATCAGTACGGCATGCGACACACACAGGCCGCGTCACATCAGTACGGCATGCGACACACACAGGCCGCGTCACAACAGTACAGCATGCGACACACACAGGCCGCGTCACAACAGTACAGCATGCGACCCATGGCGCCGCGTCACATCAGTACGGCATGCGAACCATGGCGCCGCGTCACATCAGTACAGCATGCGACACACACAGGCCGCGTCACATCAGTACAGCATGCGACCCATGGCGAAACGTCACATCAGTACAGCATGCGACCCATGGCGCTGCGTCACATCAGTACAGCATGCGACTCATGGCGCTGCGTCACATCAGTACAGCATACGACCCATGGCGCCGCGTCACAACAGTACAGCATGCGACACACACAGGCCGCGTCACAACACCACAGCATGCGACCCATGGCGTCGCGTCACACCAGTACAACATGCGACCCATGGCGCCGCGTCACACCAGTACGGCATGCGACACACACAGGCCGCGTCACATCAGTACGGCATGCGACACACAGGCCGCGTCACATCAGTACGGCATGCGACACACATAGGCCGCGTTACATCAGCACGGCATGCGACCCATGGCGCCGCGTCACATCAGTACAGCATGCGACCCATGGCGCCACGTCACATCAGTACGGCATGCGACCCACGGCGCCGCGTCACATCAGTACAGCATGCGACCCATGGCGCCGCGTCACATCAGTACGGCATGCGACCCATGGCGCCGCGTCACATCAGTACAGCATGCGACCCATGGTGCCGCGTCACATCAGTACGGCATGCGACCCATGGCGCCGCGTCACATCAGTACGGCATGCGACACACACAGGCCGCGTCACATCAGTACGGCATGCGACACACACAGGCCGCGTCACAACAGTACAGCATGCGACACACACAGGCCGCGTCACAACAGTACAGCATGCAACCCATGGCGCCGCGTCACATCAGTACAGCATGCGACCCACGGCGCCGCGTCACATCAGTACGGCATGCAAACCATGGCGCCGCGTCACATCAGTACGGCATGCGACACACACAGGCCGCGTCACATCAGTACGGCATGCGACACACACAGGCCGCGTCACAACAGTACAGCATGCGACACACACAGGCCGCGTCACAACAGTACAGCATGCGACCCATGGCGCCGCGTCACATCAGTACAGCATGCGACCCACGGCGCCGCGTCACATCAGTACGGCATGCAAACCATGGCGCCGCGTCACATCAGTACGGCATGCGACCCATGGCGCCGCGTCATATCAGTACAGCATGCGACACACACAGGCCGCGTCACATCAGTACAGCATGCGACCCATGGCGCCGCGTCACACCAGTACAACATGCGACCCATGACACCGCGTCATATCAGTACGGCATGCGACCCATGGTGCCGCGTCACATCATTACAGCATGCGACTTATGGCGCCGCGTCATATCAGTACAGCATGCGACCCATGACGCCGCGTCACACCAGTACAACATGCAACCCAAGGCGCCGCGTCATATCAGTACAGCATGCGACCCATGACGCCGCGTCACACCAGTACAACATGCGACCCATGGCGCCGCGTCACATCAGTACAGCATGCGTACTGCAAATACAATTTAAACGCATGCATGGTATCAATAATGTATACACCTTTAAAACAGGTTTTAAAACAGGTTTTAACCCTTTTAACATCGTCATATCTGATGAAGTGTCACACCATGAGATGGGATATACCTTGTCCGTTATTGGCGGTCTCAGCGGTGAAAACCATGATGCTGACCAGTATGGTCAGCCTCAACATGGCGACCATGTTGTGCCTGCGCCTCATGTCGCCAGGCCCCGGCCAACATACCCTGCTCAACCTGAAACACATAGCACATATACATGTCAGTCCATGGGGCACAAGCAGAGTGTCCATATGTAATGAACTCGGTTTACCTATCCATTAGATACATATCACCATGCACAGTGGACCAAGCTAGTGTCCCAGCTCCAAAGGTCCAAAGGAACTTTTAAGATATTAATCCCAATATATTGCTCCATCAAAATAAGTAATCTACTATGGCTTTATTACCCAGAAGCTGGTCTTTAACACAGTCCGCCAATTTCATATCATGGCACAAATGCAACAGAGAACACTGTGTTGACAGGATTGTTCAGCCGCACATCCAATAGCTGACTGGAAGGCGAAGTATCATATCAGCCGCGTAGCTGGTAGAGAGGAGTGACATATCAGCCGTGTACCTGGTACATGGGAGCGACATATCAGCCGTGTAGCTGGTACAGGGGAGTGACATATCAGCCGTGTAGCTGGTACAGGGGAGTGACATATCAGCCGTGTACCTGGTACATGGGAGTGACATATCAGCCGTGTAGCTGGTACAGGGGAGTGACATATCAGCCGTGTAGCTGGTACAGGGGAGTGACATATCAGCCGTGTACCTGGTACATGGGAGCGACATATCAGCCGTGTAGCTGGTACAGGGGAGTGACATATCAGCCGTGTAGCTGGTAGAGGGGAGTGACATACCAGCCGTGTAGCTGGTAGAGGGGAGTGACATATCAGCCGTGTAGCTGGTAGAGGGGAGTGACATACCAGCCGTGTAGCTGGTAGAGGGGAGTGACATACCAGCCGTGTAGCTGGTAGAGGAGTGACAGATCAGCCGTGTAGCTGGTAGAGGGCAAATATCTGCAAATGACTGGAAATACTGTATCTCTAAATGATTTCAAGATATCTAAAAACGTTTTACAGATATCTGCAAATGATCTCTAAATCGCTTCATTTGAAATTACAAATCATCTCTTACTAAATCATCTCAAATCATTTGCAGATATCTGGGGGTACTGCAGCTGTCGCGGGCCCTAGCAGTGACGTGTCAGCCGTGTAGAGGCTGGCCACAGACCTTGGGCGCCCATCAAACTGACGCGGCACACAGTCCCTTGTAATCGGACTAGGCGTGTCCTTGTCTGGATCCAACCCGCTGTCTGTGCGAGTCCTCTCCCCCCGATACACACACAGCCCACAACCAGCCACCCCCGGGGAGCAGCCCCTCGACAGCCCGTCCAGCCCTGCTTCTGGAATCGATGCACGCGTGGGCGGGGTTACCCCAGCAACGAGGCTCTGCAGTCCTGGGTACTAGCGTCTAAAAAACAAATATACTGACGACATGCAAATATTGGCCCAACTTGTGTGACTGTCAGGACCTATCTATCAGGCGATCACATGATGACACGTGTCGTCAGGAGGCAACCATGGCAGCCCGGAGTGCGGGATTGCGCAAAAAGGACTAAACGCCAAGCATCAGCGAGACAAACAGCGAACATAAATTTCTAAATTCCAGGCCGGCGCAGTAAGCTTGGGTCATCTAGCCAATCCGCTAGCCTAGTGAACGCCATTGTCCGGATCGGCCAAGTGGGACGCTTGCTCCTCGGCCCCACGCTAGCTAGTCAATACAGGACTCTGGACTGAGGATACTCCATACACTAGGTCTGGTGTCTGACAGGACAGACGCCATACACTCGGTCTGGTGTCTGACAGGACAGACGCCATACACTCGGTCTGATGTCTGACAGGACAGACGCCATACACTCGGTCTGGTGTCTGACAGGACAGACGCCATACACTCGGTCTGGTGTCTGACAGGACAGACGCCATACACTCGGTCTGGTGTCTGACAGGACAGACGCCATACACTCGGTCTGGTGTCTGACAGGACAGACGCCATACACTCGGTCTGGTGTCTGACAGGACAGACGCCATACACTCGGTCTGATGTCTGACAGGACAGAGCGTCATACACTCGGTCTGATGTCTGACAGGACAGACGCCATACACTCGGTCTGATGTCTGACAGGACAGAGCGTCATACACTCGGTCTGATGTCTGACAGGACAGAGCGTCATACGCTCGGTCTGATGTCTGACAGGACAGCGCCGTACACTCGGTCTGGTGTCTGACAGGACAGACGCCATACACTCGGTCTGATGTCTGACAGGACAGACGCCATACACTCGGTCTGGTGTCTGACAGGACAGACGCCATACACTCGGTCTGATGTCTGACAGGACAGAGCGTCATACACTAGGTCTGGTGTCTGACAGGACAGACGCCATACACTCGGTCTGGTGTCTGACAGGACAGACGCCATACACTCGGTCTGATGTCTGACAGGACAGACGCCATACACTCGGTCTGGTGTCTGACAGGACAGACGCCATACACTCGGTCTGATGTCTGACAGGACAGAGCGTCATACGCTCGGTCTGATGTCTGACAGGACAGAGCGTCATACGCTCGGTCTGATGTCTGACAGGACAGCGCCGTACACTCGGTCTGGTGTCTGACAGGACAGAGCGTCATACACTCGGTCTTGTGTCTGACAGGACAGACGCCATACACTCGGTCTGATGTCTGACAGGACAGACGCCATACACTCGGTCTGATGTCTGACAGGACAGAGCGTCATACACTCGGTCTGATGTCTGACAGGACAGAGCGTCATACACTCGGTCTGATGTCTGACAGGACAGCGCCGTACACTCGGTCTGGTGTCTGACAGGACAGAGCGCCATACACTCGGTCCGGTGTCTGACAGGACAGAGCGCCATACACTCCGTCTAGAGCGACAGGACAGACGCCATACACTCGGTCTGGAGTGACAGGACAGACGCCATACATTCGGTCTGGAGTGACAGGACAGACGTCATACACTCGGTCTGATGTCTGACAGGACAGAGCGTCATACACTCGGTCTGATGTCTGACAGGACAGAGCGTCATACACTCGGTCTGATGTCTGACAGAACAGAGCGCCATACACTCGGTCTGATGTCTGACAGGACAGCGTCATACACTCGGTCTGATGTCTGACAGGACAGAGCGTCATACACTCGGTCTGATGTCTGACAGGACAGAGCGCCATATACTCGGTCTGATGTCTGACAGGACAGAGCGTCATACACTCGGTCTGGTGTCTGACAGGACAGAGCGTCACACACTCGGTCTGATGTCTGATAGGACAGAGCGTCACACACTCGGTCTGATGTCTGACAGGACAGCCGCCATACACTCGGTCTGGTGTCTGACAGGACAGCCGCCATACATTCGGTCTGGAGTGACAGGACAGACGTCATACATTCGGTCTGGAGTGACAGGACAGACGCCATACACTCGGTCTAGAATGACAGGACAGACGTCATACACTCCGTCTGATGTCCGACAGGACAGACGCCATACACTCGGTCTGGAGTGACAGGACAGATCGCCATTTTACTCGTGTGTACCCCGGCCCGAGTCTCACCCCTGCCCGAGTCTCACCCCGGCCCGAGTCTCACCCCGGCCCGAGTCTCACCCCGGCCCGCGTCTCACACCGGCCCGAGTCTCACCCCGGCCCGAGTCTCACCCCGGCCCGCGTCTCACCCCGGCCCGAGTCTCACCCCGGCCCGCGTCTCACCCCGGCCCGCGTCTCACCCCGGCCCGAGTCTCACCCCGGCCCGTGTCTCACCCCGGCCCGAGTCTCACCCCTGCCCGAGTCTCACCCCGGCCCGAGTCTCACCCCGGCCCGAGTCTCACCCCGGCCCGAGTCTCATCCCGGCCCGAGTCTCACCCCGGCCCGAGTCTCACCCCGGCCCGAGTCTCACCCCGGCCCGCGTCTCACCCCGGCCCGAGTCTCACCCCGGCCCGAGTCTCACCCCGGCCCGCGTCTCACCCCGGCCCGAGTCTCACCCCGGCCCGCGTCTCACCCCGGCCCGAGTCTCACCCCGGCCCGCGTCTCACCCCGGCCCGAGTCTCACCCCGGCCCGAGTCTCACCCCGGCCCGCGTCTCACCCCGGCCCGCGTCTCACCCCGGCCCGAGTCTCACCCCGGCCCGAGTCTCACCCCTGCCCGAGTCTCACCCCGGCCCGAGTCTCACCCCGGCCCGCGTCTCACCCCGGCCCGAGTCTCACACCGGCCCGAGTCTCACCCCGGCCCGAGTCTCAGCCCGGCCCGCGTCTCACCCCGGCCCGAGTCTCACCCCGGCCCGCGTCTCACCCCGGCCCGAGTCTCACCCCGGCTTGCGTCTCACCTCGGCCCGAGTCTCACCCCGGCCCGAGTCTCACACCGGCCCGAGTCTCACCCCTGCCCGAGTCTCACACCGGCCCGAGTCTCACCCCTGCCCGAGTCTCACCCCGGCCCGAGTCTCACCCCGGCCCGAGTCTCACCCCGGCCCGTGTCTCACACCGGCCCGAGTCTCACCTCGGCCCGAGTCTCACCCCGGCCCGCGTCTCACCCCGGCCCGAGTCTCACACCGGCCCGAGTCTCACACCGGCCCGAGTCTCACCCCGGCCCGAGTCTCACCCCTGCCCGAGTCTCACCCCGGCCCGCGTCTCACCCCGGCCCGAGTCTCACCCCGGCCCGAGTCTCACCCCGGCCCGCGTCTCACCCCGGCCCGAGTCTCACCCCGGCCCGAGTCTCACACCGGCCCGAGTCTCACCTCGGCCCGAGTCTCACCCCGGCCCGAGTCTCACACCGGCCCGAGTCTCACCCCGGCCCGAGTCTCACCCCTGCCCGAGTCTCACCCCGGCCCGAGTCTCACCCCGGCCCGCGTCTCACCCCGGCCCGAGTCTCACCCCGGCCCGAGTCTCACCCCGGCCCGAGTCTCACCCCTGCCCGAGTCTCACCCCGGCCCGCGTCTCACCCCGGCCCGAGTCTCACCCCGGCCCGAGTCTCACCCCGGCCCGCGTCTCACCCCGGCCCGAGTCTCGCCCCGGCCCGAGTCTCACACCGGCCCGAGTCTCACCCCGGCCCGAGTCTCACACCGGCCCGAGTCTCACCTCGGCCCGAGTCTCACCCCGGCCCGAGTCTCACACCGGCCCGAGTCTCACCCCGGCCCGAGTCTCACCCCTGCCCGAGTCTCACCCCGGCCCGAGTCTCACCCCGGCCCGCGTCTCACCCCGGCCCGAGTCTCACACCGGCCCGAGTCTCACACCGGCCCGAGTCTCACCCCGGCCCGCGTCTCACCCCTCTGCCCGAGTCTCACCCCGGCCCGAGTCTCACCCCGGCCCGAGTCTCACCCCTGCCAGAGTCTCACCCCGGCCCGAGTCTCACCCCGGCCCGCGTCTCACCCCGGCCCGAGTCTCACACCGGCCCGAGTCTCACCCCGGCCCGAGTCTCACCCCTGCCCGAGTCTCACCCCGGCCCGAGTCTCACCCCACCCGTCTTTACCACACCCCGTTACACCAGTTTTACCATAACCAACGCGCAGAGCTGACGTGATCCCAAGTGACTGGCATCCCAAACGCTGACACAATCGAGCTGTTCTCCAACATCACATTTGGCCTGGAACCAGTTACATCCGGGTATCACGGCTGTCAGCATCGAGCGCCGGGACCCGCTGTCATGGCAGTGAACCCTGAGCGGAGTCGGTTAGCACAGCAACCGCTGAAAAACCCGATTTGGGTATCTATCTTCAGCCTGTGTCGCAAGCACCACACCAACACGACGTACATACAGCTGCCTGCCAACATATGACGCCTGTTGCCTGGTCAGGGAGGCGCGTGCCCCGTGTATGATGCAGACCATGTGTTCAGTGTGTCGGTGCACAATGACTTGCCACCAGTCTCATACACCGGGACACCAGTTTAGTCAATGCCTATAGTCAACTCCGTCAGCCTTAATCAACCCCTTCAGTCAACGTCTTTAATTTATGTTTTCTCGCGCAGAAATGCACGTAAGGGGATACTGCTGTATAACAATATAGTCATGGCTTTTAGTAATACTAGAATTGTCGAACACTGGTCCCGTACTACATTTCATCTGGAAAACTCATTGAATTGGGCTAGTCGAACACCAGAGGAAACTTTTGGTAATTTTAAAATTCTCTTATATAACAATAAATTAAACACAACAAGTGGCTCCCTTCCCACACCCCCGCTCACCGCAGCTTGGCTTACCACATGGATACGTACACCATACGCCCCCGCACGACGGTACTCTATGTGTGTTGCTCTCACCCGGGGCGTGGCTTTCCAATGTTGGTGCCCGTCACTGACCCAGCTTTGTGGCTCGTCGCCCAGCAACTGGCGCGGGGGGTGTCTCAACAGGCTTCATCTCATCGTGGCCCGGGGTTAACTCAATGGACGCGAGAAAAAAATCCACACCAAGTGGCGGCAATAGGGGTAAACCGCTTCAACATCCACGAGGGTAAATCGCTTCAACATCCACGAGGGTAAACCGCTTCAACATCCACGAGGGTAAATCCCTTCAACATCCACGAGGGTAAACCGCTTCAACATCCACGAGGGTAAATCCCTTCAACATCCACGAGGGTAAACCGCTTCAACATCCACGAGGGTAAATCCCTTCAACATCCACGAGGGTAAACCGCTTCAACATCCACGAGGGGAAATCCGTTCAACATCCACGAGGGTAAACCGCTTCAACATCCACGAGGGTAAACCGCGCCGACGGCCACGAAGGCAAATCCCTTCAACATCCACGAGGGTAAACCGCTTCAACATCCACGAGGGTAAATCCCTTCAACATCCACGAGGGTAAACCGCTTCAACATCCACGAGGGTAAATCCCTTCAACATCCACGAGGGTAAACCGCTTCAACATCCACGAGGGCAAATCCCTTCAACATCCACGTGGGTAAATCCCTTCAACATCCACGAGGGTAAACCGCTTCAACATCCACGAGGGTAAACCGCTTCAACATCCACGAGGGCAAATCCCTTCAACATCCACGAGGGTAAACCGTCCAACATCCACGAGGGTAAATCGCTTCAACATCCACGAGGGTAAACCGCTTCAAAATTCACGAGGGTAAACCGCGCCGACGGCCACGAGGGTAACAGCGCCGACAGCCACGAGGGTAACAGCGTCGACAGCCACGAGGGTAACAGCGTCGACGGCCACGAGGGTAACAGCGTCGACAGCCACGACGGTAACAGCGTCGACGGCCACGACGTTAACAGCGTCGACAGCCACGAGGGTAACAGCGTCGACAGCCACGAGGGTAACAGCGTCGACAGCCACGACGGTAACAGCGTCGACGGCCACGACGTTAACAGCGTCGACAGCCACGAGGGTAACAGCGTCGACGGCCACGAGGGCAACAGCGTCGACAGCCACGAGGGTAACAGCGTCGACAGCCACGAGGGTAACAGCGTCGACAGCCACGAGGGTAACAGCGTCGACAGCCACGAGGGTAACAGCCTCGACGGCCACGAGGGTAACAGTGTCGACAGCCACGAGGGTAACAGCGTCGACGGCCACGAGGGTAACAGCGTCGACAGCCACGAGGGTAACAGCGTCGACGGCCACGAGGGTAACAGCGTCGACGGCCACGAGGGTAACAGCGTCGACAACCACGAGGGTAACAGCGTCGACGGCCACGAGGGTAACAGCGTCGACGGCCACGATGGTAACAGCGTCGACAGCCACGAGGGTAACAGCGTCGACGGCCACGAGGGTAACAGCGTCGACGGCCACGAAGGTAACAGCGTCGACAGCCACGAGGGTAACAGCGTCGACAGCCACGAGGGTAACAGCGTCGACGGCCACGAGGGTAACAGCGTCGACGGCCACAAGGGTAACAGCGTCGACAGCCACGAGGGTAACAGCGTCGACAGCCACGAGGGTAACAGCGTCGACGGCCACGAGGGTAACAACATCGACAGCCACGAGGGTAACAGCGTCGACAGCCACGAGGGTAACAGCGTCGACAGCCACGAGGGTAACAGCGTCGACGGCCACGACGGTAACAGCGTCGACAGCCACGAGGGTAACAGCGTCGACGGCCACGAGGGTAACAGCGTCGACGGCCACGAGGGTAACAGCGTCGACGGCCACGACGGTAACAGCGTTGACGGTTCGTAAATGTCGAACATACGATAGATGTCAGTCCCCGGCTCCTTCATACAAACATACGATAGACGTCAGTCCCCGGTTCCTAAATGTCGAACATACGATAGACGTCAGTCCCCGGCTCCACCACACAAACATACGATAGACGTCAGTCCCCGGCTCCTAAACGTCGAACATACGATAGACCCCAGCCCCCGGCTCCACCATACAAACATACGATAGACCCCAGTCCCCGGCTCCACCATACAAACATACGATAGACGTCAGTCCCCGGCTCCTAAATGTCGAACATACGATAGACGTCAGTCCCCGGCTCCACCATACAAACATACGATAGACCCCAGTCCCCGGCTCATCCATACAAACATACGATAGACGTCAGTCCCCGGCTCATCCATACAAACATACGATAGACGTCAGTCCCCGGCTCCTAAACGTCGAAAATACGATAGACGTCAGTCCCCGGCTCCACCACACAAACATACGATAGACGTCAGTCCCCGGCTCCTAAACGTCGAACATACGATAGACTCCAGCCCCCGGCTCCACCATACAAACATACGATAGACGTCAGTCCCCGGCTCATCCATACAAACACGATAGACGTCAGTCCCCGGTTCCTAAATGTCGAACATACGATAGACGTCAGTCCCCGGCTCCACCACACAAACATACGATAGACGTCAGTCCCCGGCTCATCCATACAAACATACGATAGACGTCAGTCCCCGGTTCCTAAAAGTCGAACATACGATAGACGTCAGTCCCCGGCTCCACCATACAAACATACGATAGACGTCAGTCCCCGGCTCATCCATACAAACATACGATAGACCCCAGTCCCCGGCTCATCCATACAAACATACGATAGACGTCAGTCCCCGGTTCCTAAATGTCAAACATACGATAGACGTCAGTCCCCGGCTCCACCATACAAACATACGATAGACGTCAGTCCCCGGCTCATCCATACAAACATACGATAGACGTCAGTCCCCGGCTCCTCCATAGAAACATACGATAGATGTCAGTCCCCGGCATCCCAAAAGCTGACACAATCGAGCTGTTCTGCAACATACGATAGACATCAGTCCCCGGCTCCTCTATACAAACATACGATAGACCCCAGTCCCCGGCTCATCCATACAAACATACGATAGACGTCAGTCCCCGGCTCATCCATACAAACATACGATAGATGTCAGTCCCCGGCTCCTTCATACAAACATACGATAGACGTCAGTCCCCGGCTCATCCATACAAACATACGATAGACCCCAGTCCCCGGCTCATCCATACAAACATACGATAGACGTCAGTCCCCGGCTCATCCATACAAACATACGATAGACCCCAGTCCCCGGCTCATCCATACAAACATACGATAGACGTCAGTCCCCGGCTCATCCATACAAACATACGATAGACGTCAGCCCCCGGCTCCTTCATACAAACATACGATAGACAGCCCCCGGCTCATCCATACAAACATACGATAGACGTCAGTCCCCGGTTCCTTCATACAAACATACGATAGACGTCAGTCCCCGGCTCCTTCATACAAACATACGATAGACGTCAGTCCCAGGCTCCTTCATACAAACATACGATAGACGTCAGTCCCCGGCTCATCCATACAAACATACGATAGACGTCAGTCCCCGGCTCCTTCATACAAACATACGATAGACGTCAGTCCCCGGTTCCTTCATACAAACATACGATAGACGTCAGTCCCCGGTTCCTTCATACAAACATACGATAGACGTCAGTCCCCGGCTCATCCATACAAACATACGATAGACGTCAGCCCCCGGCTCCTTCATACAAACATACGATAGACAGCCCCCGGCTCATCCATACAAACATACGATAGACGTCAGTCCCCGGCTCATCCATACAAACATACGATAGACGTCAGTCCCCGGCTCATCCATACAAACATACGATAGACGTCAGTCCCCGGTTCCTTCATACAAACATACGATAGACGTCAGTCCCCGGCTCCTTCATACAAACATACGATAGACGTCAGTCCCCGGTTCCTTCATACAAACATACGATAGACGTCAGCCCCCGGCTCCTTCATACAAACATACGATAGACGTCAGTCCCCGGTTCCTTCATACAAACATACGATAGACGTCAGCCCCCGGCTCCTTCATACAAACATACGATAGACGTCAGCCCCCGGCTCCTTCATACAAACATACGATAGACGTCAGCCCCCGGCTCCTTCATACAAACATACGATAGACGTCAGTCCCCGGCTCCTTCATACAAACATACGATAGACGTCAGCCCCCGGCTCCTTCATACAAACATACGATAGACGTCAGTCCCCGGTTCCTTCATACAAACATACGATAGACGTCAGCCCCCGGCTCCTTCATACAAACATACGATAGACGTCAGCCCCCGGCTCCTTCATACAAACATACGATAGACGTCAGTCCCCGGCTCCTTCATACAAACATACGATAGACGTCAGCCCCCGGCTCCTTCATACAAACATACGATAGACGTCAGCCCCCGGCTCCTTCATACAAACATACGATAGACGTCAGCCCCCGGCTCCTTCATACAAACATACGATAGACGTCAGTCCCCGGTTCCTTCATACAAACATACGATAGACGTCAGCCCCCGGCTCCTTCATACAAACATACGATAGACGTCAGCCCCCGGCTCCTTCATACAAACATACGATAGACGTCAGCCCCCGGCTCCTTCATACAAACATACGATAGACGTCAGTCCCCGGCTCATCCATACAAACATACGATAGACGTCAGTCCCCGGTTCCTTCATACAAACATACGATAGACGTCAGTCCCCGGCTCCTTCATACAAACATACGATAGACGTCAGTCCCCGGTTCCTTCATACAAACATACGATAGACGTCAGCCCCCGGCTCCTTCATACAAACATACGATAGACGTCAGTCCCCGGTTCCTTCATACAAACATACGATAGACGTCAGCCCCCGGCTCCTTCATACAAACATACGATAGACGTCAGCCCCCGGCTCCTTCATACAAACATACGATAGACGTCAGTCCCCGGCTCCTTCATACAAACATACGATAGACAGCCCCCGGTTCCTTCATACAAACATACGATAGACGTCAGTCCCAGGCTCCTCCATACAAACATACCGGCTACTGCACACACATACGATTGACTCGACACTGCATCCCTCGAGGCCAAGAAATACATATAGACCAACCAGCATCTGAACTGGCAGATCGCCATTTGTTGTCATCATATTGTGGCATTTCCAATCCGGCAGGGCGGCCTTCCCTTCCACCATATCACTAGGTTACAACAATAGCGGCCATGCTGGGTGCGGTGTTATCACAGCTTGTGTGAGAAGCTCTGGCCTCGACGGCATCAGAGCGAACGACCATGTGAGAGATACCTCTATTCTACCTCCCTCTACCCGCCGCCATATCTGGCTGTCCCGCATGGCATCTCTCGCCGCCCCACATGACATCTCTTGCCTCCCCACATGGCATCTCTCGCCGCCCCACATGACATCTCTCGCCGCCCCACCCGGCATCTCTTGCCGCCCCACACGGCATTTCTTGCCGCCCCACATGGCATCACTCGCCGCCCCACCCGGCATCTCTCGCCGCCCCACCCGACATCTCTCGCCGCCCCACATGCCATCTCTCGCCGCCCCAAATGCCATCTCTCGCCGCCCCACCCGACATCTCTCGCCGCCCCACCCGACATCTCTCGCCGCCCCACATGCCATTTCTCGCCGCCCCACCCGGCATCTCTCGCCGCCCCACCCGACATCTCTCGCCGCCCCACATGGCATCTCTCGCCACCCCACCCGGCATCTCTCGCCGCCCCACCAGACATCTTTCGCCGCCCCACATGACATCTCTTGCCGCCTCACCCGGCATCTTTCGCCGCCCCACATGCCATCTCTCGCCGCCCCACATGGCATCTCTCGCCGCCCCACCCGGCATCTCTCGCCGCCCCACATGGCATCTCTCGCCGCCCCACATGGCATCTCTCGCCGCCTCACATGGTATCTCTCGCCGCCTCACCCAACCACAGTGGGTTAATGGGTAACCCCTGGTTATGCCGAATGAGTTGAATTACTAAAGACGATTTTGGGCTTCATGGATCTTATCTCTAATGTAATAAACGTCAGTTGTGCGTTGATATATATATATAGGTGTTTAATGAAACCTCTATCAATATAGAGGTTAATATACATGAAGCTTATATTAATATCTCAAGTATCAGGTTACAACACTTTGACACTTTGTCTGCGGACAGGAGGTTTTCCTTTTGTAGCAGGAACAATCTTGTACTCTAGTATTAGAAACAGTAATATAAAGGTACAACTTACAGATTATATGATAATATAGATCTATCAACACTGCATATACTTACACCATGTAAGTCACCTGGTTGCACCTGCTTACATATTTGACTTGAGCAGGTAAATTTATTGTTCAGGCAGGAAATATAAAAGTTAATGTTGAGCCCTGTTTGATGAAATTCTCTGACAAATTATCTGAAAAATAACTGCCCTGAATCTGTAAATTGCCCTAATTTCGCCCTAATTCAGGGCACTTTAAAAAGCAGATCTTGTTTCAGGGCCAAAAGGAATTAAGGCGTTTTTAGGGTCAGTTAATCAAACTGACCAATTGGGGTGAAAAAAGCAGAGCAGTGCAAAATTGGGATGAAATATGGGGGAAAATAAAGGGCAATTTTTGGATCTGGGGCTGTTTTTATTGCCCTGTGGCTTTATACTTATATGGCCTGGGCAGGAAAATGGCCAATGGGGGAGAAAAAAATGATAATTGATATCGCCCTGTTATACTCCTGGGCCCAGGCTGCTCTAGAGTTGGGGCAGTAAATGTCTAGGTCACTTTCCAGTTGTAGAAAGGAATGCTGTTAGTGAAAAAAGCAGAGCAGTGCAAAATTGGGATGAAATATGGGGGAAAATAAAGGGCAATTTTTGGATCTGGGGCTGTTTTTATTGCCCTGTGGCTTTATACTTATATGGCCTGGGCAGGAAAATGGCCAATGGGGGAGAAAAAAAAAAAGATAATTGATATCGCCCTGTTATACTCCCGGGCCCAGGCTGCTCTAGAGTTGGGGCAGTAAATGTCTAGGTCACTTTCCAGTTGTAGAAAGGAATGCTGTTATTTAATGATGAGAAACAGACTGGCAGTGTTCGCCGCAGAGCGCGGCCTTGCGCCATTGTCCCCCTAATAAAGCAAATGTCCCGTAAAAATACGACACATGCGTCCCCGTGTTCGGCTGCGGTCAAGCCGTCAATGGAATTTTCAACTGTAGGGGCCTGTGCAGGCTTTGGTGGCAGCCTTATATTGTACAATTTTTAGTGTATTATTAGGACGTAATATTTCCTCTGAGCGGAGGGAGTCTGCCACTAACTTCATAGCTTGCACGCAGTGCGTGATACTTGCAGTTCTCGGCCTAAAATGTGCCACTCTCTATCGTGCATTCTAACCTGTGACAAAACAGGGGCGGGAATGCCAGAATGCGCGTACGCGAGGGCGAGAATGCAAGGTGGGTTTCACCGTTGCATTCTCGGTACCCGACACTCAAGGCGCCGGACTATTGCCCCGTGCACCGGGATATGGCTCCGATCACGAGCAATTAATAGCTCTGGTCACGGGCAATGGCTCCGTGCACTGGACCATGGCTCCGTGAGCTGGACTATGGTTCCGGTCGCTGGCTATGGCTCCAATCAGGGGCAATTAATGACTGACTGGTTATGGACAATGACTCCATTTTCTGGACTACGGCTCTGTGCGGTAGACTATGGCTCTATGCGCTGGACCATGCCTCTGTGAGCCAGGCTATGGCTCTGGCTCTGGTCGCGGACTATGACTCCGGCTCTGGTCACGGACTATGGCTCCGTGCGCTGGATTATGGCCCCGCGCTAGACTATGGCTGCAGTCACGGATTAGGGCTCCGGTCGCCGGGCTGTGGCTACGGTCACGAATTATGGCTCCGGTCGCTGGATAAGGCTCCGGTCATAGGCTATGGATCTGATCATGAGCTATGGTTCAGTGCGCAGGCTATGGCTCAGTGCACGGGCTATGGCTCGGTGCACTGGACTATGGCTCTGTGCGCCGGTCGTGGGCTATGGCTGCGGTCGTGGGCAAGGGCTCCAGTCATGGGCTATCGCTCCAGTCACGGACTATGGCTCCAGTCACAGACTATGGCTCCAGTCAAGGATTATGGCTCCAGTCATGCACTATGGCTCCAGTCATGGACTATGGCTCCGTCCGCTGGACTACGGTTGCATGAGCCTGTTGTAAACAGCACTTTAACTGCCATATTGCTATATGAACGGCCGACGGCCATCCGAACTGACAGGTCCCCCTATTATCCAAAATGTCCCCCAAAATTGTATAGTGTGGGACACGATATCCCTCATTTAGAGATTTCCAGGGCAATCACTGGACTGGAGCATATTAAATCAAAACAGATTGCTTGGTATAAAGGAGTGGATTAAATTAGGATTATTCGTGATAGAGATGGATACTATAAGCCAATTCGTCACTCTGGTGTATAAGTCGCACCTTCAGTGTAAGATTTACCTGTGCATTGATCAAAGCACTGTGTGCATGATGGTGCAGTTGAAATAACATTATGTTATGGAAAACAATTGATTCGTAAATGCAGTCAATATATAAAGCATCGCAATTTGCATTTATTATTTTGATTAATTATATTAAATTCATACATCGTACAAATTCAATGCCCTCCTCGTTTAGTCTCTAATACTACAAAACATGCAAAATGACACATCAAATGTAGTGAATGCTCTGGAGCATAAAGGAAGGAATGGGATCAAAATAACTCAATAGATGAGTTAAGCTGTTAAATCTTTAAGTATCTAATATATAAAGGATTTAAGACTAGAGGCACTACATATAATTATGTATCTACAAATATTGCTGCCCAAATGACCCATTTTTCTCTATTTGACTATTGACTATATAAGCTATATCAAAACTGCTCACAATTTTATATGCTAGCTAGAAATACTCCTGTTAATTGAATTGTAAATTGCTAGTTCAAAATCTGATTTATAACCTTAAAAAAGGTACCATTTTTAACCCACTGGCTGCAAGGGCAGACCAGAAAGCAATGGATAGACAAGCTCAGCATCCGAGAGCATGGGGTGGTGCCAAAATTGTTAGATTTCTCCAAAATGTGATGAAGACGCCTCATGTATATATTTACGTCTACATTTATGAATAGTTACATACCAAGATTGAAGGCCCAAAGCTCTATTTGCGACTACACTCATATGTCATATAACTCTCTTTATCTGTTTATGACATATGAGTGTACCCCGCCACCCCCCCCCCCCCCCCCACGCCCCACACCCGCGATTGAGGCTTCTGTGATTGTCCGATTGTACAATGCCAATAATATGGGCAATATGGCAAATGGCTGTGAAACTGAAACTTTGAAAATGAAAGGTAGGAGTAGGGAAACCTGAGTAAAGAATTTGTTACTTACCAACAGATGGTATATTGAACCTATCCGATACAGCAGGTCGGTCACAATCAGCAGTTTATCTTTGGGGGTCTCAAACAAAAGACTGACAGAACCGAAAGCCACATCGTTTTTATGACATTATGAGGTCTATTATGATTCACTCAGTCTCAGTAAGTGGGCTCAAGCGAGTGTATTTTCCACTCCCTGACCCATGTGACTCATCGTACGATAGTCTCGCCACATTGACAACAATTTGCTGAATGTTGAAGCAGAAAACTTTATGTTAAACTTTACACTTAGCGTATAAAATGACTGTCAATATTTCCATTGATCTGTCTCTCAAACTTCACACAACTCCAACCAACAATGTTAAAACGCCAGCGGATATTTCTAAAATGCAAACTTACAGCGACGGTGTCCCGGCAGAGGGCGTTCCATTGACAGAACCAATGTAAATGTAGCCTGGTTCCTCGGCCCAAAATCAACTTTTCGTTCGCTAGGTGAGGCTCAAGACGACGCGCGGCAGTCAGGAATTATAACTACATGAGACCAGGTGTGGGTGTCTGTGCATCGTGTAACGTTCTGCCCATATCATTAAGTCGCCTGCCAACAAAAGGGATGAAAAGTACTTCCACAAGTGTTGAGCTTGTCCTTCGTTGCCTTATATTCGCTGTTAAAAAATTCCATCTGCAAATATAATAACACGAAGTTTACACAAACTTGAACTCGCTCCGCCATTTTGAGGATCTCTTAAGAAACTATTCTGTTACATTTTTTCGTGCCTTTCTTTGTTTAAGTTGACAGACGGAAAGAAGTAATATAAATATAAAGAGAAATTAAGCAGATATATACAATTTTTTAACAATTTCTTAGCCGTCTATTGGTCCCATACGGAGCCCCGCTGGGGACATGCACGTATAGTAATTATCACATGCACACGTAGTAATATCACGTGCGCACATATGGGAACATGGGGCAAAATGGCCACCTTAACTTTATTTGTAATTTTTGGAGGACAAGCAATGCTATAAAGAGAGCCAAATTTGGGTAAACTGACAACAGTAGTATTGGGAATAACATAGCTTGGATATATGTGAGTGACATGAACACAATTTTTACTAGCACAAAAAACATGTTTTATGTCACAGTGGGTCATTTTGCCCCCCATAATGGGGCAAAATGGTCAGCACATTATTTCAGCATGTTAATGAGTGAACTGAACAGCCTAAGAAAGCAAACTCCTAACTCTCTGGAACAGTTTGACCCGGAAGGATCACACACAGAAATTACAAATAACGTTATACGTCAGCAGAGGCGGATCGGGCGGGGGGGTCACCCCTTCCCCCACTTTTTGCCATTTTTCAGTGCAAAATTTAGGCTATCTGAGGCGCGGAACTCCGCTTTCATGCGAAGTCCTACTGTTGAACAGACCCGAGGCAGAGGCAGATGCAAACGGGGCCGACCCGGCCCCGGCCCCCCTTTTTAAGGCGGAAATGTATATAATTTATACCATTTACCGGCCCCCCTATCCAGCATATCTGGAACCGACCCTGAAACCGGCCCCCCGGATTTAGGGAGAGGGGGGGGGTTAAATAATACATTGCTGGGTTTGGGGGGTTCGCTCTATATGGGTATCTTTTTCTTCATTTTTCATCATCATCATTTCCGCTCTATATGGGTATCTTTTTTATCATAAATGTCCGAGCTATAGGGGTATCTTTTTCATCACAAATATCCGCTCTCTCAGGCATCAAGGCACCCGCGGAACCCCCCCACTAGATTTGTATAATAGTGCCCCCCCCCCTTCCCCATCTGCGTCTTATCCTGACGAGCTGCTGGAAGGAATGACCCTTAGTTTCTCCGAGGTTTCTGACTTCTCGAAATCAGCCGGGCCTTGCCACACTCTTTCTGTTGGTGGGAACCGTAGCGGGACATTGCCTGCTTTTGGGAGTGCGCATGTATCGAATGGAGACACGATGTCGCGTGCCGCCTGGCTCTGCCTCAGTCAACACTTCCGGCTCCCAGGGGCGCACAACTCTCCCTTCTTCAAGCTCCCTGTGACGCACAGTGGATATATCACCCAGTTTGCTAAAGATAATCGTTTCTGTTAGAGTATACATATTAAATTGGATGTAGGTAAAATGGCCCACTGGGTCATTTTGCCCCAAGCAGCGTTGGTCATTTTGCCCCTGTTAGTAGCCTTAACATTTGACCGCTGTATGAAAAATACGGCGCAGTCTATTCCGCATCTGAATTACTTTTGGGGCTTGACTTGGACATATCTTTGATCGTGTTAATTTGTCAAAATGTTCCCCCAAGCTAGTATCCACTGAGCTCTACTTTCTTCCAGTGTTTACCATAGATGGCAACAGCCTAGAATCTTTTACTTCGGTAGCGAAGGTCAGCTGTCTGCTTCAGCGCCCATGTAGATTTGTTAAGGTATCACGTAACAAACAGGAACAAATATAAAACGCTTCAATACAGGTGGCAGCACCGCAAGTGCGCGATATTGTGGTGGGTCATTTGACCCCGATGGGTCATTTTGTCCCATGTCCCACTACGCATAGTAACTTCGTTGTAACATATTGAGAATATCTTGTTCCATCTATTTTGTTCCATTTGTTCGTGCTTTTCTTTGTTTAAAAGACCGAACAAAATAATTAATATAGATACAAGAAGTCAGTGAGGACACTGATGATGACGAAAATCGACTTTGGGTCAAAGAGCGTGTCTTTTGCGACCAGTCCCGACTCTCTAGCGTCGCTATTAAGCGAACAGCGGCCATCGACGAGTAAGGAGTGCCGGTCGATATCGCCGTTCACTCATAATGGGAACCTCGGCAAAGGGGGGTGCAACTCTTGCGAGCGCTCTAGCGGTCAAACTAAGCGTCCTAGAGCAATTCTATCGCAATTTTCGCTGTTCAACTGTACATCTTCTTCTCGCTCCATGCCAAATCTGGGTTCACTAGCTCGAATATTAACCGAGTTATGGCCCTTTGGACGTCAAAACGCCACTTAACGCGAGGTGGACGTCAACTATTGCTTTCACATCGATGCCATTGGGCGCACATGACGTCACTGACGCTTACGAAATGAAACAAATTGGCTTTCCAACAGTTCATGTTACTCACTTATAAACTTATAGTGAAAATGAATTGCTTTCACAATTTTGTCCGGTAACGTTCACTTCGACGTCATTTTTGACGCGCACGTTTTGGTACTGAGAAAAAAGTTACCCACGGCAGCATCTGTCCCTGGATATACGGTACAACGTCAAAAAACTCGGAAGTAGCCATGAGGTATAATAACCGAGTAATGACCTTTGTAAAACTAAGACGTCGTGACGTCATGGTGACGTCATGATGTGACGCACGACAACGTCCAAGTAGCAATGGGCCCAAGTTCACTGTCACAACTCATTTGATTAAAGAGCTAGGCGATAGAACGAATAGTCCTTCAGCTATGGCTTGACGAATGGCCATAAGTTGCATTAGCTTATCATTGCGGAAACACGGAGACCGACGACAAGAACAAAGAACACTGTAGGCGGAGTGATACAGCAACTAATTTGTTTCTTTTACTATTTTTCTGACCATCAATGTTCCCTACCATTTGAAGCAAACATCACAGCTCTAGCTTGTTTTTCTGATTTTTGACGATTTTTTCAAGATGGACACAATCTCCATTCACTCATCATTGGCGGCTTTGCAAAGGAGTCGTCCAACTTTGAAGCGCTCTGGCGCCGTAACTAGACAATATCCGCCTGATTGAAACATTACGTTATCTGTATATGCTTATTAGCAACCAGTTGGTGAAACGATTGTAATTTTGCCATTTTCATCTGATTTTTGACGATTTTTCTTTCAATGGCAAGAATCTGTATGTTTATCATTAGGCCAGTGGCTTCGTTGCCATCGAAACAAAAAGTAATGCAGAGATCGCCGTGTTTTTCTTATAACTTGCTTTAAGGTGATATTACCTCACTGTGTGGTAAAGGAGACTGAAATAGCTTGAGCGGAAGTAGGTCATATTCGATCAAGTTCATTTTTCCCCATAGGATCCCATGTTAAACGATTTCGACTATATACCGAAAAGTAATGTGACTATGAAACCATGTTGACAGATTATGATTCAGCTTAGTATTATCCATCCACAGCTGCAAGCATTGAGTGATGGCTTGAATAGGACACCCGTGGGAGCCTCTGCTAACACCAAAAAGCCGTATCTTTCACTATTGACCAAATTTCCAAAAAAATCCTGTGACGTCACTATATGCTCTAATTGCATATGATAAGCACTGTGGCTACTAGACGTAATGTTCAACTAACGAAAAAATCGCGGTGTTGTTTGCTGGAGGCACTTGTGAAATACGCGATAAAACATTTTTTCCAGCCTAAAGATACAGCGCTTTAACATGGGAAGTCCCATAGAGAAATGTCGTCGGCCCTGGAACCGGAAGTGAGATAGGAACATATTGTTGTTAGTTTGCTGCTATATGAGAAACTACTTTGCCTACAATATAATACTACTCTCGCATTTTTGTGATTTTTTTTCTGATTTTTAATGATTTTATGTAAATACCAAACGTGACGTCATCGTGACGTCACGTGACGTATCAGAAAATTATAAGATTCGACACAAGTCATCACAATTCATATTTCTATGACATATATGAACATCATAGCGATAGCTTGATGGCAAATGTGCCAAAAAGCGAAAAAACTGACAGAGGTCATTTAGTGCGTTTTCCGCAAAACCTATGACCTCGTTTTCCTCAAAAATGAGTATTACGCATCAAAAAGTGAACAATACAAGAAAGCTGCGCCTTGAAGGGTAGCACATTTTGAAACTAACCAGAGATCTCTAGCTTTAGTATTAACGTAGATATATAAGTGTTTTTTGTTATTTTTAAAAAAAAATCGCTGTCACCTTGACCTTTGACCTTTCGACCTGCGTGACGAATATGTTGTAGCCCTATTGCGTTGCTATTAGGCAATAACAATTGCAAACCGATATGTGCATCCGTAAGGACGCAATGAAACTTGTAATTTCCGAGTGGAACAGACATACTTACACATTACAAACAAACAAACACGACCAACCGACATATGCCGAAAATTGAAAATTTGAATTTTCGTCATAATGAAGAATAATCAAGCAGATAATAAAACTGTTTAACTACTTGTCTATTTGTCACAGCCCCGCTGAGGACATGCATAGTAATTATCATGTGCGCACGGGATAGTATCTTGTATATCGCGAGAATATTGCGATGTGCCACCTTGCACAGCGTGTTGTGGTGTGCGGTGGTAGATAGCTGGTGGTGGTGCACGCCCCTCCCCCCTTTGAGCATCGGTGCCCTTATAAAAAAAATGCAAAATGCACCCCATCTAATTTTTAGACTCCCCCCCCCCCCCCACCTTCATTTTTTTTTGTCAGGATCCCCTCTATGTTCCAACAAAAGCTAGCTCGCAAATTGCAGGGGCGGATGCTCTGAAAACTTGCGACCGGGGGGTGGGGTGCTCGGGGAACCCGACTTGTATGGTGTATGTTCAAGGTCGCAAGAACTAGGGGGGGGGGGATGCACCCCCCTAATCCCCCCCCCCTGAATTGGACCCGCTTTCAGTATTAGCCAACTTGTCTTCTTGAACATACTTCAAAAACGATTCTTATGAGCAATTTTATGTGTCAAAGGATGAAAAATCATTCATTTGTTTTCTCAAATATTCCTGCTCTTGAAGACCTGAATCAGCTGGCACCATCCTTTCACATGCCCCCCCCCCCCCACCTTCAGACCCTAAGATATACCTTACCCCCCCCCCCCTCGATCTCTCTTTCACATTGCGCACCACAGTCACCTACGTCTTTTTACACGCATTTTCTTTATGTTTTTGTGGAAACAATTATTGTGCCCCCCGCCCCCCACCCCTTCTCCCCACTTTCAAGAATTCGTGCACATACCCCTGCATATCATCTGTCCGGTCATATCGTTAAGGTATATGTAGTATGCTACATTTCAAAACTTACGTTTTTGAAATTTTCACCGGATATATCTTTTTATGTGCTTATGTTACACCGGTCTTTTCTTGTAATTCTCGTTCTAGTTCGAGCTGGAGAACTCGCTTGCTGTGGCCGGTGAACGTGAGGTACCAACGACACGACTTGAGTAGTATATATCTTCAGCTTTATTCTCCACACTCGTTCCGTACTTGTCTCCCTGTCCAAAAGTCTCAAGCTCTCACCGTCTCTCGTGTCAACTGTCTCTCCAGTCCAAGGTTGTCAGTTGGTTTTGTTCAGTCATTGTCATTCCTCATTGGCTGTCAGAATCCAGCCAATGGTCAGCCGTGTCAATGAAGCCTGAAGATGACCGCGGCCCAGGTCGGGCGTTACGTGGGTTGTTAGGGCGGTCAGCCTCAGGCTTAGTCAGGTGGTGAGACAAATAATACATAAGACACGCCTCTATAGTGGGCGGTCAACGGTCGTTATATAAATAGAGCTTAATTTGGGTGTTGGTGTGGGAATTTAGATAAAGTTCAAATAAGTCCAATATGACTCCAATATGACGGATAAGGGATACGAATTAGCCACTATAACACTTATTACAACGCAATAAAAAAACAAAATGTTTTTATGATACTTTTTTCAAAAAAATGAGACTTGTGCGGAGCAACAATTGTCTCATATGGGACTAGGCACAACGGTGTCCATGCTAAGTTCCTTAGACGCCAGTCTAATGCCCATTTTGCCTTGTCATTTAGATGAGCACCATTGCATTCTAACATATATATAACCTTTAGTCTATTGAGGAATGTGGGAAGCCTTAACGAGCCTCCTTTACATTTTGTCGCATAGATATACTGCTTACCTAACAAGAAAACATGATTCACAATGGGTTGTGACTTTTGTGTTAGACCTAGTAAAACATTCTTCTCATTAACAAACGCTTTCAAGTCAATATATGGTTGTAGCACGCGAAGTACATCATTCCAGAAGTCTCTCACACATGGACACCCCCAAAACAAATGCTCAATAGTTTCTACATGTGAACTGCAAAAATAACATTCGTCGTTTTCAGAAATGCCTGCTTTTTTCAAAAAATTATTTGTAGAAAGGATGCGTTGCAACACTTTGTATTGAAAACTGCGTATCTGTGTTTCTCTAATTTTAAAGTATCCAAAAACGTAGCATCGTTGATGGACAGTTTTACGCTGGGGTCATCTAAATCTTGCCCTGGTAATGAAGCGTACTGTTTTATGACCTTTTGAATTACGTTCTTTATATTACTTATATAAGCTTATTCTTTATCTCTTAATAGGGAAACATTTAGTTTCCAATACCCATTACCGCGTTTTTCATCAAAACTTTGACTCCAGAAGGTTCAGAGCGAGTGATCGGATTTATACTTAATCCCAATACCGGTGTTATTCATCTCAGCGTACAGGTCATTACTGACAAAGCATGCATCTAGTCGGGCATATTTGCGCGGTCTACTGGAACTTTTCCATGTATATCTAACCGAGTTTGGGTGCTGTGTTCTCCACGCATCAACCAGATCTAGTTCTTCGCACATTTCATTAACCCTGTTTGTTGCCCGTACATTATTTTGTCTTTTGTCTCCAACATTTCCTCTCGAAAATATAACCGCAACAACTAGTGTTTACAAAACACTATGATTGTACGCGCACACATTAGGATAAAAAAAAATTGAGCTACAGTCGATTCTCGACTGGCATCTAGATAACCGTTGGGTCCCCTGGAGAAGCGGGCTTGGCCTGGGGGCACTTGCGCCAACCTCGGGATATACCCAAAACAAATTGCAATAATAATCAAACCTATTTTTTCTTATTCCTTATGTATTCAGGAGTCGTGTTTTCAAAATTTACCAAACTCTATTCATTGGAACATATTTTTAAGATGGTGGCTAATTACTTTACCCTATTAATCCCACAAGAAGCAACGTATTTTTACATAAAAGAAATGGCAGGGATGCGAGGCAGTGGAGACCCCCACTACGAATTGTAACCTACATACCCATATTTCCAGTGTGCGTGATAGAGAGTAGGCCTATTATTTAATCTACAAAATACAAAAACATAGATCAAGTATCTCGTATATTAAAGTTTCTAGGGAATTTTAGAGTAGGAACCTCTTCCCGTTTTCCGGCTGTGGATGACTCATTGTATTTGCATGGCGAGGCATCAGGTTTGACAGACTTTTCCACATATATTTTATATATTTCCGATAATCACAATTCAATCGATTGTTGACGCGTTTTATCATGATCATGTTATAAAAAATACGTATGTGAGAGGGGAAGGATGGTGGGGGGGGGGGAGGGTTAAGAAATGATTTTTTTTTTCATCTCCCTCAAATGTGAAATTTCATCGGTACATTTGGCACTCGCCAAGACCCAAGGGGGAAGGGGTGGAGGGGGTTAGAGGGTTTAAGGAGAGGGGAAAAGCTCCAAGGTAGGGGAGGGGAGACACCCTGAGATAGGGAGGGCAGACACTCCAAGTTTGGATGGTACCCAAAGTTATTGGAGGTTATAGATACCCCAAGTTGCGGCGTTACCCCAAATTAGGGAAGGGGAGATATCCAAAATTCAGGGGATGCCGTAAGAGGGAAGGGGCGACAATTCAAATTTTGGCGCTACCCCAAGCTAGGAGAGGAGAGACACCCTGAGTTAAGGGATGGGAGGCACCTCAAGTAAGGGGTAACTCAAGTTAGGGGAGGGGGAAAACCCCAAGTTCAGGTAGTATCCCAAGTTTGAGGAGGGAATTAAGAGACTCCAAGTTAGGGGTGGTATCCCAACTTTGGGGAGGAGGGATGCCCCAAGTTATGAGAGGGGAGACTCCAAGTTTTGACAGGGGAGGCACCCCAAGTTATGGGAGGGTAGACACCCCAAGTTGGACCACCCGAACCTTGTTTGGTATACCCTAAGTTAGGGTGGTTCCCCAAGCAAGGGAAGGGCAGACACCCTAAGTTAGAGGAGGGGAGATACCCCAAGTTCGGAGAGGGTAGACACCCTGAATTAGAAGAGAGAAGACACCCCAAGTTAGGGGAGGGGCGACACTCAACGTTAGGGTGGTATCCTAAGTTACGGGAATGTAGACACCATAAGGTTAGGGTTAGGGTCAATAGAAATCCGACGGTCGCCTAATACCTATAATTCCCGGTTCACGAAGAATTATTTTCATAATTCCCAGAAAATTCCCGAGGAACAGAAATACCCCCCCCCCACCTCCCTCATATGTTGGGGATGAGGCCCACTTCATTTGCGTAGAACGTTTCACTTATTAAAAGTTAATTAAATGTGTTCCAATGAATAGATTTTGGTAGAGATATCCACAGATACCTAAAGAAGAATGAGAAAAGATAGGTTTGATTACTATTGCAATTTGTTTCGGGTTGACCCTGATTCAGCACAAGCTGCCTGGGCTATTGTCATAACAGGAGGCGACCCCGCGGATTCGCTTGTTATGACGTAAAATCTATCACTACGTTGGTATGTCTGTGTGTGTGTGTGTGTGTGTGTGTGTGCGCGCTCTGTAGGTGGCAAAACGCAACGCAAAAACATTTCGTTCTGTAACTTTACCCATCGATGGGTATTCGACATGGCTCGGTCAAGTTCGTTGGCGGCGTATGTACGTCAAAGGTCAAGGTCACATGATTTTTTTGTTTGTTCCTGGTAGATGGGACAAAAAATTGGGGAAAGTCGCTATAACGTTCACAGTTTTCATTTAATGACGCTCTACATTATGTCATGTATTGAGCCCGTAGGTAACTTGTACAACGTCTTGGAATTGTGCATATCGCCTAAGTAGGTTTTCTGCATAAAAATGCTAAACTTTAACATGGGACTCTACGAGAGCTATTAATTAAGAACAGCTGGTCGACCTCTGTCGCCTGGTGACCTGGTGACCTGTCAGGGCCCCGAAACCACCGCATGCCATAGCCCTGTTGCATGCCCCTCCCTGGCTTATCCGCTCTGGGGAGCGGGCCGGAGGGCCATGAAGCCAGTGTCGGTTGCGATTGTTGATTTAAAAATCAGCGCCCTTCGGCCGTCGATTGTAGAAAGTACAGATATAAACGGTCCTTATCAATTTGTCAAGTTGTTCTTCATACCTTTATAGTTCCAAGGGCAATGAGATTGAAAACAAACAAAATCCACCACTTTTTGTACTGGTGAAACTTTTCAACAACAATTTTCAACAACTCTCCCCGCCGCCATGTCGCTGTTACGTCACAGTTCTCGTCGATCTCCCGGCAGACGGAGCTCGTTCCTCGCATCACAATTTTTCCTAGGACTATTGCGTAAGCGTAACGCCCTCTGCCGGGAGATCGACGAGAACTGTGACGTAACAGCGACATGGCGGCGGGGAGAGTTGTTGAAAATTGTTGTTGAAAAGTTTCACCAGTACAAAAAGTGGTGGATTTTGTTTGTTTTCAATCTCATTGCCCTTGGAACTATAAAGGTATGAAGAACAACTTGACAAATTGGTAAGGACCGTTTATTTCTGTACTTTCTGCAATTGACGGCCGAAGGGCGCTGATTTTTAAATCAACGCTCACAACCGACACTGGCTTCATGGCTCTCTCTCGTCTCCTTTAGGTGCGAGGTCAAGAGAGCCATGTGTCAAGGCTACGCATGCCATATCTTGACAAAGCGCGACGACTCATTAATCTGCGAGGCGTTGGGCGATCCCGTGCGGTACCGACTGCCGCGGTGCGAGTGTACTGTTGTGTGTGGGGAAGGCGTGGGGGGAGGGGATATGGGGGGGGGGGGGGGGTCAAGCTGGGTTGGTGGATGATTGAGTTGTTTGCTATGAAACTGATGTGCATGGTAGGGATGTAGAAACTAGAAATGTAGACCGAAACTAAATAAACGGGCAGTTTGGTTTCTGATGTCTACCGAATGAGATCGTTGAACCTGGGGGCGAAACTGAAGAGTGACTTTTACTTTTGGGATGGGGCTAACAATTGAGAGGATACTCACTATAACCACAGTTATGGAGCTGCCGGATCTGAGGGGTCAATATTGATCTGAGGTATCAAATCTGGATCTAAGAGGCTAAATACGAATTTGAATGGTCAAATCTGGATCTCAGGGTGTGTCTGTGCACTCTGTGTAGGCCACAAAACGCAACTTTTCGTCGTATTAATTTATTCATTGATATCCGAGCAAGTTCGTTAACGGGGTCTGTAGGTCACAGGTCAAAGTCACAGTCAAGTCAACTGTTAAGATCAAGTTCATTGTAGTGGACCGAAGACATAATCTGGATTTTACATTTTACGTCATCTTACCCTACGGGTGACGTAATCTCGATTACATTTTACTTTGTTGAAATCAGACTTAATAAATTGCAATGATACCAGAGGGGGTAGAATGTATCATGTTTTTGCCAATATTATCCAGCTAGCGATCGATAAGGTTACATGGCTATCAGTAACTTTCTTATGCGTCTCGTCTGATACCAGCGCGTATCACTTATCAGGCTAGAATGTAGCATCCCCACCGCTAGGGCGGCGCCTGTAAGAGATCTTACTCTAGACGATCTTTGTTATCACTTACGGAATTTCGGGGATAAAAAAGAAAAGAAAAAATAAATTGGCCAACGGTCTCGATATTTTTATTTTATATTATTTCCTGTTATGTACATTCTATTATTATTGAGATTTCGAAGAGAACAAATGAACGCTAGGTGGCGCCACGTACGGTGATCTCGAAAACAAATTTTAGCCGGGTGGAAACTTGTTTTATGAACAGGTTTAATAATAATACTAAGAGCGAACAAAGCCCGCACAATAGAAAATCTATCAATGAGTCCTTGCAATGGACTATCGGAACAATTAAGGGCTGCTTATTCAGCAAATAACGAGTCCATGATTAAGAAAGCGATCTAGGCCTACTTGGACTTATAATATTGTTAGGTTTTTGGCGAAATATGCTTAGATGTATAAACATTTCATGGTTCATGTTCATAAAAATATATACATAGATATAATGTATATGAGGATGCAACTCATTCATGAACGAGCAGAATTCCTACATTTTGTAAGAAGGAGGAGGAGGAGAGCCATATTTTGGGCAAAATCGAAATGCCCGTGACGTTTTCCCAAGCTGCTCATGTGGCCACCTAGCGGAGGAAATGCTTATTCAGTTATTTAGCGGCCAGGAACAAGCTTTATACTCATGCATTCGCTGCGGGGCGCTGCTCCAGCTCAGATGAGGTTAGCAGGTTGGTACGATAGTTACAGCCCTGACGTCACAACTAGTCATCATATGTACGTGCTCGTCACCGACCCCACGGTCAGTCCGTCTCTACAACCGGCGTGGGACCCGTGGGAAGACCGTTTGCGTGTTCCAGCTTTGTGATTGTTACGTAAGTAGGAGTCATTACAAGTCCGTATTAGTATTATGTTGTTTTGTGTTCATTGTGCGTTTAACCTTGATGAATATGTATCTGGCACTGCGAAATAAGTAGATCTAGGCAATAAAGTTTTATTAAAAAGGGGATTGAAAATCCTCCGCGACCGCGTACCGATCGGAGCCGGTGGAGGAGGGTGCCTGGGTGGGTTGGACTTATAATTTAGTATCAGAGTATGGCATACTGTTAAAAGACTTAGCTTATGTCCAGTTTCTGGCTCGTAATACACTAAACCTAAGTGCTACATTTTGGGGTATTCTGAGTGGTGCCTCATTCGTGGGTGCATGGGTGGGGCAGGAGGGGGGTGGGGGGCGCCTTCACACATCACATGTCATTAAATTTATATGACATGTGTGAAGGGTGTGCAGATAACTCGACACAAGACAAACTCGCCACAAGAGAACTCGCCACAGCCCAGGAGAACTCTCCACACTTTTGGGATAACTCACTACACTCGGCAAGTGAACTCGCCACCCCTACAGAGGGATCCTGAGGAGGGGTAGCCATGTTGCGTGTCGATTTTAAGAAAAGGTCCATGTCGCGTGTCGATTTTAAGAAAAGTTTTATGTCGCATGTCAATTTTAAGACAATGCCAATGTTGCGTTGTCGATTTTAAAAATTGCTGTGTCGCCGTGGCAAAAAAGCCCCCCTGGGGCCTTCTACAGGTAAAGTCGTTCCCTAGCTCCCTATAATTGCTTATAGTACTTTTTTGTACTCTTTAGCTTAAAGTACTTACTGACCGACATTAATGGCAATTTAGTGATTTAGAATACATCATGACATCGATCTTGCAAGCACACACGTGATCTTACCTTGATCACAATATCCCCATCTGACATGACCACTTTTGTACTTTTTCCATATAAAAATGATGCCGTGAAGTCAGGGATGTTACTTGATGTGGCGGCCACGGAGAATGGGGGTCAGTGGGTAGTAATGGTGAAATAAGTGACTCGTTAACACTGCGAGAATCAGGAGTATACATCAAAGTGGTGTGACATGTTATTAATGTTAATATCACTTAACATGGTTTCCCTGAATGCATATAACAGCATTCTTAAATTGCATGTCCACTTAGGAATCCGCCAATTTGAGATGCAGGGGTTGGGGGAGGGGGATCGCAGGCACTAGAGAGAACATACTGGGATGGCGACTATTGGCTGTATTAATCGGTATTAATAGCGCTTGAATGCATAATGTAAAGTAACATTTAAGTTTGTAACTTTAATGTAAAAAAACACAAATTATATAAGTTCTTCTCAATATTCTAAGTTAATCAAAGCAAAAGTATAGAAGTTATTAGATCTATATTAAATAGTAACTTTAATGTAGCAAAATACAAATTATATATTTGATACTAATTAATCCACTGCACCTTAGAAGGAGGTGTGGTGGGTAACATAACTTACGGCTTCTACATAAAATGGAAAGTAAGGAAACCATCATGCTATAGGACACAGGGATATCCACATCATACGTTGCCGCACCCCAGTAATCATGTTTGTTTTATAACAACACATATTCCAATCCCTCTATACAGAGAATAATAATGTCATCCTATCAAGCCCCCACCGACCCACTCCGAATAACGCAGGCTCTGGACCATCCCTAGTTATCCAATGCAATCAAGATAAGTATGGGATTAGAACTTTTCGTTACCCAGCGAGCTTAAATTGTATATTTGGCTATGTCTCGCATGGAGCAGGAAGGACTAGAAGGGTAAGGGGGTGGTTAGGAGTAATCATAAAAAATAATCATGATAACGAATACATTACCCAGCTAACACACAACATTCGCACACATTGGTTTTTGGTTGTAATCATGTCATCTCAAAATTAACATCAGGAAACGGCTGTTACAACGTTCGTCGCAAACATTGAAGTAATATTTTCTAGCCTTTATCTCATAAAAATAAAAACAATATGTAATTTATGTTTTTGGCAATCATGCTTCTGTCATGCTTCTGTTACGTATATTGACCAGTACAATATATGTACAAATGTCAGCAATAAAAACACCCGAACCCACAACGCAAACTAATGTTTAACTATATATATTCAATTGACCAGTATAATTTAAACTATAGCCTGTAGCGGCTTCACCCCATGTGGCAATCCACCAGCAAATGCTAATATTATAACTGACAAATATATGATTTCCGCACACAAGTAAACATTTGATGAATGGAGACAATCTAGCTTGTGTAGTGACAGACCCACATGAATAAATGTTCCTAAAGAGGGTGCAATAACTTTTGCCGTAGGGTTCACCTGTTCATAAGTGATTGGCCAGGAATTCAGCAGAATCAATTAATTAAAATGGAGATTACTGTAACGCCTCCCTCGATCTTGTGAGAGTGTTTATGGTTGTTCGAATGGCCAAGGCGCCTCCCTCCAAGCTGACAAAACGCAGGCCAAATTTAATGAGATAGTATCTTTAATTATGCTGAGCCTAAAAACCATAGTGCCACAGGCCTCAATAATACTATCGTACTATGTACTAAGCCTGTGGCGACTTTACCGAGAGATGTGGCGAGTTCACCCGAAAGTGTGGCGAGTTCACCTGTCAGAGTGCGGCGAGTTATCCAAAGTGTGGCGAGTTCGTTTTGTGGTGAGATATCTGTAAACCATGTGAAGCCACCCCAGAGATTGAGTTTATAGTTTATGCTGTATATATAATGTTAATTTACATGTACTTTCTTCAATAATAGGTGAACAACAAAAAAAGTTATAGCAATGTCTGTCCAAATGTTGTGTCAGATACAGACATCGTATATTTACTCCAGTATGCCCTAAAACTCACGGGAAAGAATACTGTTAGATGCCTCTTAGCGCTTCACATTGTAAGTGCAGAAAAATCCTCTTGGCAGCAGGAAGAAATTACCACATCCTGGACAAGGCTGTATGTCCAGGTATGTTATGTCAGACATAAGGTTACATCCGACCCCTGGCTGTTTAAGGATAGCATAGTGATACAGAAAAATGTCAACATAAGCATTATCTGTAGGAGAACCATGTAACATAAGCCTATGACAATCTCTGATAGACATGGATGATATTCATCAAATGAGCGATAATTTGTTATACTTGGCCTGACAGACCAGTGTTAGATCAAACATTGAGACAGACCTGTCAGATGAGAAGATAGGGTTCATCTTGGATCCTGATCTGTATGAGGTTAACTCAAAACTATTCTTCTCATTACACTGGATAACTTCAACACTTCAGCTGTTGACTGTGGAAAATAGTTAAAAGGGAAAGGGTCCGACACTTTAGGTTATCTTTCATCATTTATACATATTTTATACCTAGACCTCAATATATTTCACAATCTATTGCACTGGGGCAAGTCAACTTAGGGTCATAGGCTATGTAGAAAATGTCACATAGGATTGCATGTTGGGCTACCTTGATGGGGGGGGGGGGGCAAGGGGTATTTACATTACTTGGGAATGGGCTTTTCATTTCACTGTGAACTGGGAATGAGGAAAATAGTTCTTCGTGAACTGAGAATGAGATATTAGCCAACTGCCGTGTACGAGGATTTTCATTAATCATGAACTGGTAATTTTAATATTAACTAACTGTGAATTAGGAAATGGCCAATTTATATCATGTATCCGCCTCTTCTATTGTATACAGGGACTTCCCCTTTAAATTCATCGTGACCTGGGAATAAAGAAATGTATTCTTCGTGACTTGGGAACACGACCCCCCATTGCCCCCCCCCTCCCTACCTTTGCTCTGGGCCGTGCTGGGCTGCTGTTGTGCAGACATTTTTATTGGCCAGATATCAAGCTGTAGCAGCCCCATCAATTTGAGGGTTGCTACAGCTTATGCCAATTAAATCTAGTTGAATCAAGTTTAAGGTGAGGCAATTTTATTGGCCAGATATCAAGCTGTAGCAGCCCCATCAATTTGAGGGTTGCTACAGCTTATGCCAGTTAAATCTAGTTGAATCAAGTTTAAGATGTTAACATGTCTCTGCTTCTTATAGTTAGCCTTTTTATACAACATATATCATGGCCAAGAAATGTGACCCAGGCAGTTAGGCATGATGTCAGGTTTTATTGTTCTATGCCATGTCACTATGGCAAAGATTGTTGATTGAATAGGCGGGGCAGTTGGGGTCAGGTTACATGATTTCATCTGCCATCAGATCTAATGCTATTGTACCAGTTACCGTTTCATCAACTCGTAATAATGGATAATGGTACTCATGAATTGTAATTGATGATATTTATTTATAAGTAATCATAATTGAAGCTTACAACTAAGTGAGTTATATTAGCCAAGTAGGTCTGGGATGGGGGTGGGGGGGGTCCCAGAGAGACAAACTTCGACTTGGTCCATATATAAGTCACACCCCTCGACTGCGAGGAAAAAAGGTGTGACTTATACACTGGAAATTACAGTACTTCATTTTTATGGCCTTGCATTTAAGTTTGCCTTAATTAGTTTAAAACTGTATATGTTGTTTTAGTATTTTTGCTCTCAATGTTACATACGTCTTTATCGCTCCATTGTGGAGCCTGGATTAGAAGAACAGTCTCAGGCCATCTGCTCAATACCTGTTTCTTCTACACCAACATCTTAACCGACTTCTCTGCTGCAGCATGTTTCACACGCCTGCCCTACATGGCCTATTAGATATCTGCTTTCTGGGGTCTGTTCCCATCCTAATACTTGCTGATAAGCATTTCCGGCATTTGGATTGAAAGCTGCAAGTGAATTTAATGCTTCATCGGCTGCCGGTAAGACCCTACATCAGCCTACCTGCCGCTGTACCAGCCCCATACCCGATGCCGCGATGCCCACGGCACATTAAGACATTACATACATCCACACCATTGACTGCCTGCATTATGTAACCTCATCAAGGGTTGCATTGAGTATATGTCTGTGTGACCCACTCCTCAACAGTACTGTTATCTCACTGGTGTCGATAAAGTGGCTATTGATTGTGGTTCAATGAGACTTGACATTTTTCTCTAGCTATAACATTAGTGATAATAGTGAAGTCGTACCCCTTCGTGCTCCCTGATTGTGAGCCAGACGCCACAACATGAAGGGGGAAGTCCTCAAGGATGGTTGAGACACAATCCAGCTGACTATTCCATCTGGAGCCCCGGGTATTTGTGGCTTGACGTGCTTTGGCTGCAGACGAACAACACCGGTATGGTCCTTGCCACAGGGTTTATTTACCTTCACAATGTGCCATGATATTCTGTGGCGTAATCTTATGGCCAACAAGATTGAAGAGGTGTGGAGATATCCAGATGTCATGAGCCTCGGTAGTTTGTCCTGAATAAACATGAGCAAGCCTTTGTCCGACATTGATACAAGGATACGAATTTGATGAGATATATATCATAAGCTTGTTCCATGAATCCAAATGTCTCGGAACAAATTGGGGTATCTCAAATTATGAAAAGGAAAAAGGTGGCAAACCGTCTACACATCGTTGTTACAAAAGATTTGATATTCTAAGTCAGGCTTCCATACTACCACTCACCCGTCGTCTGTGGTGACTTAAATTGCATAAGAGCTTACGCTATAATTATTATGTCGGCAAGCAGCTCTTGCCAAAGTACAACTCTTGTTAAGCATAGATAACATTGATATTTGTGGCCCATATCCAGCAACGAAGAATCATATGGGCAGTCACTCTAACAGCAAAGAGAGTTCGTCCCTCACATCATCTCTGCCCCACATAACCGCCAACCTCACGATTGACCTTAACGGTGTTGGGGCTACGAATGATTTGAGAGTCAAAGAAAGACATAACCGACTGCCCGGGACAGTTGAATTACATGGTCGGGCAGGTCAGAATACTGGTTGTATGCCAGACAAGGCAGGTGAAGATTTTGAACTCTCGCTATTCAGCAATGTTTAGTAGTTACACTGAGCCACCTGCAGGTACTGATCAATGCGCACAATAACTGCATTGTAACTTTCGTTTTTGGTCCCCCACAGTATTGCATCGGAGCTCACGTTTCGGAACATGACGTTGCAGAATCGTCGAAATCCTTATGAATAGCACAGTACATAAATTGATTCATAGTTGTATCAACGTTGTTTCTTAATTTGATAGGACAGGTAAATGTTCAGCGGGGCAGGTCAATCTCAACACCCCAACAGGAGAGGCGACATCCAAATTTAGGGCGTCTTTGGGCGTATTTGATTATGCACTTCGCCTGCCCGGCGTGATTTTTTTGCGCGTGCGCTTTTAAAGTTCCGTGTATCTGATATTCAAACGGGGAATCCGCGTTGTCCGACAGCAACATGGCCGACGAAGGAGTTATGTGGAGGTCATTTCACTAAGATCTCGAACTTTTGCTCGTAAAATAAAAAAAAATGAATTGCCTGCCCGAAGAGGAACGAAAAATATTGAATTTATCATAAATATATGGCAAACATGTTTTTGAATAATATTGCTAGAAAATAAATGGCATGAAGTTTTTTGGGTATAATAGCATCATACTACCCGACTGCATCATACTAATATTATTAATATTACTAATATTATACCCCAATATCTTCATAAGCATAAGCGTCATACTAATATTATTAATATTACTAATATTATATCCCAATATCTTCATAAGCATAAGCGTCATACTAATATTATTAATATTACTAATATTATACCCCAATAGCGAGCAAAAGTTCGAAATCTTAATGAAATGACATCGACTCCTTCGTAGGCCATGTTGCTGTCGGACAACGCGGGTTTCACGTGTCATGTCAGACACACGGAACTTTAAAAGCGCATGCGCAAAAAAATCACGCCGGTTTGAAGCTATGTCACTGATGTTTGATGAATACTCAAATGTTTGCCATGAAATTGTTGATACAACAGCAGAGAATACTATGTTTGTCATGTAATTTTTAGTCAAATAGGTAGTCTTTATATCTTTCGTGTTGTGTGTTTGTGGCTTCCTCAGCACAACATTTATACATACTGCCATTCCCAACCGTTAAGATATAGCTGGTTGTATCGTCAACACGCGTGTCATGCGCAGTGTTAAGAGTTGGTGGGATTCTGTTACCATGGTGACGTAGCCTGCTGCTCGTGTATCGGCGAGACATGCATTGATTTATTTATGGTACTGCGAGCGGCAGAAGACAAATGCCCCCCTGACGGCCTGGCGATGCTGGTCTATGGCGACTGCACCTTACTTGGGGTTCCATGCCATTGGCAGGTTGCTGGTGCCGTACACCTGGTGCCCGGGAGGCCCGCGTGTGACTGTTCTGGGTGACGTGAATCTGGGCTGCAGGGTGAACATACTGCTGACTAATACCCTCCAGCATCTCCCGTCGAAAGAAGCCGCTTTGCTCTAGTAAAACAATTGTCATTCGGATATTGAAATAACCAGGATTATTACTTGTTGGGAGGTCTGAAAAATGTCAAACGAACGTAAGATGAAAAGAAGGAGCGACAAACGTCTCGTGAAATCTGGCAATCCTAAGTCTGTTGATGACCCAAGCAACACGGGGGTGCAAACCAAGGCTAGAGACAAGGCGGCCGTCCAGTCGGGTGGCGTTAGGGGCAAGGCGGGCGTCCAGTCGGGTGGCATCAGAGACAAGGCGGCCGTCCAGTCGGGTGGCGTCAGAGCCAAGGCGGGCGTCCAGTCGGGTGGCGTCAGAGCCAAGGCGGGCGTCCAGTCGGGTGGCGTCATAGACAAGGCGGGCGTCCAGTCGGGTGGCGTCAGAGACAAGGCGGGCGTCCAGTCGGCTGGCGTCAGAGACAGGGCGGGCGTCCAGTCGGGTGGCATCAGAGACAAGGCGGCCGTCCAGTCGGGTGGCGTCAGAGACAAAGCGGGCGTCCAGTCGGGTGGCGTCAGAGACCAAGCGGGCGCCCTTTCGGAGGGAGCTTTTGCAGGCTGGGACGGGGAACCAGATGATAGTGGCAAGGCACGGACACGACCCAATGGTAGCTGTGAGATTGGCGAGGCTGAACACGAGCAAGTGGAAGCTAACTTACGAAATCAAGCCAGTGCAGCCGTTACGGTAACCACGTGATCCATCTCTTTCTGCTAGGTCGGGCACTTGGGTCGAGGGTCTGACCTTCATATGAGTCGTTAGCATGGTTAGGGGAAGTGTCTTGATGCTTGCAAGCCATGCTGATGTAATAACCTGTTTATGGCAGGTTTAGGCTGCGGTGTGTCTATATTGGTATCACGTGTGTGCAATATTTAAACACTGCTCTTGTTACATATTTAACTGAAGACTGTATGTGGCGCACGTCGATGAGGAGATATATCTCTATGGCCTATATCTAGGTCACCTGGCCTATATCCAGGTCACCTGGCCTATATATAGGTCACCTGGCCTATGGCGAGGTCACCCGACCTATATCTAGGTCACCTGCCTTATATCTAAGTATACCTGGTCTATATCTATCTGACACTGGCCTATATCTGACCCTGACATATATCTATCTGACACTGGCCTATATCGGACCCTGGCCTATATCTATGTGACCTTTGCCTATATATAAATGATCCTGGCCTATATCTCAGTGATCCTGGCCTATATCTATGTGACCCTGGCCTATGTTTATGTGACCCTGGCCTATATCTGTCTGACCCTGGCATATATCTATCTGACCCTGGCTTATATCTATCTGACCCTTGACCTATATCTAAGTGACCCCGGCCTATATGTATGTGACCCTGGCCTATATCTATGTGACCTGGCCTATATCTATCTGACTCTGGTCCATATCCATCTGACTCTGGTCCAAATCTATCTGACCTTGCCTATATATATCTGACAATGGTCCATTTCTATCTGATCCTGGCCTATATCTAAGTGACCCTAGTGTATATCTATCTGACCCTGGCCTATATCTATATCACCCTGGTCCATATCTAGGTCACCTGGCCTATTCTATGTAACCCTGGTCTATATCTATGTCACCCTGGCCGATATCTGTCTGACCCTGGTCTATATCTAGGTCACCTGGCCTATATCTAGGTCACCCTGGTCCATATCTTTGTGACCCTAGCCTAATATCTAGGTCACCTTGGCCTATATTTAGGTGGCCCTATGCCTATGTGACCCTGGCGTATTGCTATGTAACCCTGGTCTATATCTATGTGACCCTGGCGTGTCTTGCTATAGAAAGACATTGCTATTGTAGGTAGCTGCATACATTCGTGTCTTGGTTTGGTAGGTCGGACATTGGTATTGTAGATAGCTGCATATGTATCCGTGTCTTGGGGTAAAACATTGCTATTGTAGATAGCTACACACCTCTTTATGTCCTGGTTTGGTAAGACATTAATATTGTAGATAACTACATACCTCTTCGTGTCTTGGTTTGGTAAAACTTTGCTACCATGAGACTTCTTGGCCCACTGTAGTCTTCATGTCCGCAAACGTGGCCTAAAACATGGACATTTGTTGTTGTTTCTCAGCGGACGCAACCCGTGGCGCCACCCGTAGTGGGGACGGATAACCGCGTGAATCGTGAATCATTATCTATCACCCGTGGTGTGGACGGATAACTGCGTGAATCGTGTATCATAATCTATGACCCGTGGTGTGGACGGATAACCGCGTGAATCGTGTATCATAATTTATCACCCGTGGTGTGGACGGATGACTGCGTGAATCGTGTATCATAATCTATGACCCGTGGTGTGGACGGATAACCGCGTGAATCGTGTATCATAATCTATGACCCGTAGTGGGGACGGATAACCGCGTGAATCGTGTATCATAATCTATCACCCGTAGTGGGGACGGATAACCGCGTGAATCGTGTATCATAATCTATCACCCGTAGTGGGGACGGATAACCGCGTGAATCGTGTATCATAATCTATCACGCCTTGGTTGAGACGGATAACCGCGTGAATCGTGTATCATAATCTATGACCCGTGGTGTGGACGGATAACCGCGTGAATCGTGTATCATAATCTATGACCCGTAGTGGGGACGGATAACCGCGTGAATCGTGTATCATAATCTATCACCCGTAGTGGGGACGGATAACCGCGTGAATCGTGTATCATAATCTATGACCCGTGGTGTGGACGGATAACCGCGTGAATCGTGTATCATAATCTATCACCCGTGGTGGAGACGGATAACCGCGTGAATCGTGTATCATAATTTATCACCCGTAGTGGGGACGGATAACCGCGTGAATCGTGTATCATAATGTATCACGCCTTGGTTGAGACGGATAACCGCGTGAATCGTGCATCATAATCTATGACCCGTAGTGGGGACGGATAACCGCGTGAATCGTGTATCATAATCTATCACCCGTAGTGGGGACGGATAACCGCGTGAATCGTGTATCATAATCTATGACCCGTGGTGTGGACGGATAACCGCGTGAATCGTGTATCATAATCTATCACCCGTGGTGGAGACGGATAACTGCGTGAATCGTGTATCATAATCTATCACCCGTAGTGGGGACGGATAACCGCGTGAATCGTGAATCATAATCTATGACCCGTGGTGTGGACGGATAACCGCGTGAATCGTTTTTCATAATGTATCACGCCTTGGTTGAGACGGATAACCGCGTGAATCGTGTATCATAATTTATCACCCGTGGTGGAGACGGATAACCGCGTGAATCGTGTATCATAATTTATCACCCGTAGTGGGGACGGATAACCGCGTGAATCGTGTATCATAATGTATCACGCCTTGGTTGAGACGGATAACCGCGTGAATCGTGCATCATAATCTATGACCCGTAGTGGGGACGGATAACCGCGTGAATCGTGTATCATAATCTATCACCCGTAGTGGGGACGGATAACCGCGTGAATCGTGTATCATAATCTATGACCCGTGGTGTGGACGGATAACCGCGTGAATCGTGTATCATAATCTATCACCCGTGGTGGAGACGGATAACTGCGTGAATCGTGTATCATAATCTATCACCCGTAGTGGGGACGGATAACCGCGTGAATCGTGAATCATAATCTATGACCCGTGGTGTGGACGGATAACCGCGTGAATCGTTTTTCATAATGTATCACGCCTTGGTTGAGACGGATAACCGCGTGAATCGTGTATCATAATTTATCACCCGTGGTGGAGACGGATAACCGCGTGAATCGTGTATCATAATCTATCACCCGCGGTGGAGACGGATAACCGCGTGAATCGTGTATCATAATCTATCACCCGTGGTGGAGACGGATAACTGCGTGAATCGTGTATCATAATCTATCACCCGTAGTGGGGACGGATAACCGCGTGAATCGTGAATCATAATCTATGACCCGTGGTGTGGACGGATAACCGCGTGAATCGTTTTTCATAATGTATCACGCCTTGGTTGAGACGGATAACCGCGTGAATCGTGTATCATAATTTATCACCCGTGGTGGAGACGGATAACCGCGTGAATCGTGTATCATAATCTATCACCCGCGGTGGAGACGGATAACCGCGTGAATCGTGTATCATAATCTATCGAGTTTAGGTTTGTGTTACGGTTTGTGTGCTTATGCGTCTCACTTCTGTAAATGATCTACTGAATCAAGGTTTGTGCATGTATAAACGTCTCACTTCTGTCAATGATCTACTGAGTCAAGGTTTGTGCATGTATAAACGTCTCACTTCTGTAAATGATCTACTGAGTCAAGGTTTGTGCATGTATAAACGTCTCACTTCTGTAAATGATCTGCTGAGTCAAGGTTTGTGCATGTATAAACGTCTCACTTCTGTAAATGATCTACTGAGTCAAGGTTTGTGCATGTATAAACGTCTCACTTCTGTAAATGATCTACTGAGTCAAGGTTTGTGCATGTATAAACGTCTCACTTCTGTAAATGATCTACTGAGTCAAGGTTTGTGCATGTATAAACGTCTCACTTCTGTAAATGATCTACTGAGTCAAGGTTTGTGCATGTATAAACGTCTCACTTCTGTAAATGATCTACTGAGTCAAGGTTTGTGCATGTATAAACGTCTCACTTCTGTAAATGATCTACTGAGTCAAGGTTTGTGCATGTATAAACGTCTCACTTCTGTAAATGATCTACTGAGTCAAGGTTTGTGCATGTATAAACGTCTCACTTCTGTAAATGATCTACTGAGTCAAGGTTTGTGCATGTATAAACGTCTCACTTCTGTAAATGATCTACTGAGTCAAGGTTTGTGCATGTTTAAACGTCTAAATTCTGTTAATAATTTATGCTATAAATGGTGGGTCACTAATTGTGTTTTGCATGACGTTGTTGGGGCGCTATCGACCGATTGTCTGTGGCACCAGGTACGTGCGCTTCCATGCAGTATTCACGAGTTGGAGGCTTGGACAGGCACCAACCTTGAAGCCACCTGAATGTCCCGTGTACAAGTGTTTTAGGGGACAAACACGGGTGCGGCGCCAGCGGTGTAGGCATTGCCCATCGATCGACCGTCCCAATGTCCTCGCGTTGGTTGCCGGGGAGGAGGGGGTAACTGGTACTACCTTAATGCCTTGAGGTAGGGGGTGGTAACTGGTACTACCTGAAGGCCTGGAGATAGGGGGTGGTAACTGGTATTACCTGAAGGCCTAACGCCGGTGATGGGTGGGGGAGGGTGCAGGTACCTGGTACTGTCTGGCGTCCTCTTGCGGGCCCATTGAGTCCTGGCGGTAGGGTGCTGATTCAGAACATCGCTATTATATTAGCCTGTGCAAAACTGTTCTCTCTTGTACTATAGTTATGTCTAGTGTTTGACGGACCCTTACCTGAGCCTGCCTGTGGTCCTGGCAGATCGGGCCACTTGACAGAGCAGCAGGCCTCAAGCTTATGTGTTTGACATAGATACATATATACCGTCTGTCCCGTGTTTGGCAGTGCTGACAGTGGGTTGAATTCATGTGCCTCTGTCGCTGATCTAGAGGGACTGTGACAGTGCCAACCGTCACTGGATACAAACTGGGCGTGCGTTCCCTTGGCTTTCAGCGCTGTCGTTACGCACTGGACGATACGTCGATATGGGAAAGTACTGTAGCATTTGTTTTATCTTCTCGTTACGCATCGTCCTCTATTGTTTCTGTAAAATGCGCTGAACCCGAGTTTACATGTGCATAATTAAAACAATGCACATTTGGCCAAGTGTGTTATTACTGGCCACGTGTGTTATTTGTGCAACACACTGGATGCTATCTATGGTCTGCGGTCAGTCACAGAAGCTTGATTGTTAATAGAGGTAACTTACATGTAACCAACAAGTTTAGTCTTTGTCGATTGTTAGCGTTGTTGAGGTGGCGTCATGTTCCTTATTCTTCCCTTATCCCATTCTCAGTGCTTGCGCTCAACGTGGGTCCCTGCAAATATCGGACGCTACCAGCGAGGTCAAAGTCTTGACGAAGGCATCCGCTTCCGGTCCCCAAAAAGAGCCAGGTTTTGTACATACAGTTGCAGCCCCCCACCCCAGCCCGACATACCCGAATTCTACCAACGTCGGCGAGGGAGTGGAGGTCAACGAGAATGGCCATGAACGGCATTCTCAACCTGCACTCAATGCCGCTGTCGCCGCGGCGACTGAGGACAATATTGTCGAAGGAATATCAAAGATGAAGGATCAAGATGAGGCTGAGCCCCTACCCACCCTGCCCGCGGCCCAGCCCGGCAGTGACACCCATGCTCCGGCAAGGCTGCACGTGGCGTCCATCGTGATCGGGCCCGAGGACGTGTCCGTGGATGTGGCCGGGGAGGGAGGACCCCTCAGCGGCCCCGTGAAGGCCCTCCGTGCGCCGGAGGGGGGTGCAGTCCTCGTGAGCCGACTGGACCGCGACCAGCCCCTCCCCCGTGCCCGGGACGAGGAGGCCAGCGAGGGCTACCAGTCCGGCTTGGAGTCGGAGGATGAGGTAAATCGCCCCCCCATCATCAGTAGTCTCCGGTCCATTCTGGCCTGGTCATTATGAGCTGTTGCATATCAACTTTTGTGGTCGAGGTGACAAATATCGGTGTGTGACACTAACGCTCGATCGACGGCCTACAAGGGTTGAGTTGGTGCCTACAAGGGTTGAGTTGGTGCCTACAAGGGTTGAGTTGGTGCCTACAAGGGTTGAGTTGGTGCCTACAAGGGTTGAGTTGGTGCCTACAAGGGTTGAGTTGGTGCCTACAGGGGTTGAGTTGGTGCCTACAGGGGTTGAGTTGGTGCCTACAGGGGTTGAGTTGGTGCCTACAAGGGTTGAGTTGGTGCCTACAAGGGTTGAGTTGATGCCTACAAGGGTTGAGTTGATGCCTACAAGGGTTGAGTTGGTGCCTACAGGGGTTGAGTTGGTGCCTACAAGGGTTGAGTTGGTGCCTACAAGGGTTGAGTTGATGCCTACAAGGGTTGAGTTGGTGCTTACAAGGGTTGAGTTGGTGCCTACAAGGGTTGAGTTGGTGTCTACAAGGGTTGAGTTGGTGCCTACAAGGGTTGAGTTGGTGCCTACAAGGGTTGAGTTGGTGCCTACAAGGGTTGAGCTGGTGCCTACAAGGGTTGAGTTGGTGCCTACAAGGGTTGAGTTGGTGCCTGCACTGGGTTGAGTTTGGGTTTTGCTTGTTTCGGCCGGTGCTTCAGCTACATAGACCATCTCGATAATCCATGGAAGCTAGATAGCGATGTTTTCCTTAAGTACTCCCTCTCTCTGTCTTTCCCGTCTATCTGCCTTCCCGTCTATCCCGCCTTTATGATGCAAGGAATTGCTAAAGTTGTTTTGCCACGTGTACGTGTATGTATGAGGGAGGGGGGATCTTTGCTCTGTGTGTCCTCAGCCCGGGCTAGTTATACCACAGTCGGTCGAGTGTAATTTTACTACCTTACGAGACCATTTCACACACTCCATATGCTGGTCTATTTTTATATGATCATGTGCTTCAACACAAAGATCAAGGTCCTAATGGGACAAAGGGAGTGACAGTTTTCAGTCCGAACCTGATCGCCGGTTACACTGGGAAAAGTCTAATTTATCTATGAAAAGCCTCGTCTAATAGTAATCCAGTTATGTAACTGTAGGACGGGCACAAATCGGACAGGGCCACATAACTGGGGCTAGTCCAATGGGAAATGACAATGCTGCTTTGGTGGTGATTTAATTCCTTATATGTTCTGGCCGCTTGTTTTGAGTCCACTTTCAGGAGGTTTCTGTCGGACTTAAGCTGAGAACTGAGACACTGCCTAACACGGCAGTGGCTAAATATCATACACGAGACAAGTGCTTGCCATGACCGATCCGTTGAAACACTGCCACTAGTGGGCTGAGCCGAACGTGGTACCATGCTGGCAGGAAATGTCTCTAAAAACATCTGCTTTGTGGTTCTTGCACACTATATCATTGTCTTTATGCAGTAATGACTTCAAACACATAATATCCATCTCCAATATTGCTTCTTGGTCAACAACGTGTAGAAATTGCTAATTAAATTATCGTTGCCCGAGTTATCTTCTCTCCGTGCGAGTTTTTGTCTCTTCCTGTGAGAGTTGTCTGATATTGCGAGAGTTGTATGATATTGCGAGAGATGCCCGCCTCACCCTGGGAGCGTTTTGTTTTGTTGGTATTTTTTTGCGATTACTGATAACGACATACAGAAATGCCTCATGTACCGCCACATGCCCCCCCCCCCCCCACACACACACAGAAAAAAAACAAACAATAAAACTTTCGGTTTATTGTTGGGTAGAATTTCAAGTGAAGATTAAACGATCACTTGTGTCAAGTGATGAGTGACAATGCATAATACAGTCGTTTGGTTCTCCAGGCTCATTCGTCACAGCCGACGGAATACCGCATTTAACTTTGCACAACGTATGGACTGATGTTTTATGATGTGGCTCACACTTTAGGACAAGTGGCTGCCCTGATATTGAAGGAACGCCCAATTTACTTTATTTGAATATAGCTGCCGGGCTAGACTGACAGCAATGACGACGCTGTTTATACACATAAAACGTGACGGCCACGACAAAACTGATTTTCACATGGCATTCACGTTACTAGACCTACCCAGACGGCTCGTGTTCGGCGCCCCCGAGCGATCGCCTTCAAGCGAATCTCGTTTGACGGCCGGTATGTGAAACTTATTTGCTGTACATGGCAATACACCACCAGGGTTGACAGCTGTGTGGTACGGGTCACAGACTAACCTTGTTCCCACCTAACCGAGTGACTGGTGCAGGCTGGGCGTGGCATGTACTCAGATCCCGAAGCATGACTATGGGCCTTATCCTAGACATGTAGCCCAATAGACCTTATCCTACGCATGTAGCCCAATAGACCTTATCCTATGCGTGAAGCTCGTAGACATAGTGAATTTGAGCCCAGTGGACCTTATTTTAGGTATAAAATCCCAGTAGACATAAGCCTGGGCCTGAGCATAATAGACCTTATCCTAGGCATCAAGCCCAATAAACATTATTCTAGGGATCAAGCCGAATAGACATTATTCTAGGCATCAAGCCCAATAAACATTGTTCTAGGCATTAATCTCAATAGACATTATTCTTGGCATCAAGCCCAATATACATTATTCTAGGTATCAAGCACAATGGACATTGTTCTAGGTATCAAGCCCAATAGACATTGTTCTTGGCATCAAGCCCAATATACATTATTCTAGGGATAAAGCCAAATAGACATATCCTGTATCCTAAGCATGAAGTTCAATATACCTTATCCTAAACATTAAGCTCAATAGGCCTTATCCTAAACATGAAACTCAATAGGCCTTATCCTAAACATGAAACTCAATAGGCCTTATCCTAAACATAATGCTCAATAGGCCTTATCCTAAACATAATGCTCAATAGGCCTTATCTTAAACATGAAACTCTATATGCCTTATCCTAAACAGGAAGTTCAAAATGCCTTATCCTAAACATGAAGCTCAATAAGCCTTATCCTAAGCATGAAGTTCAATATACCTTATCCTAAACATTAAGCTCAATAGGCATTATCCTAAACATGAAGCTCAATAAGCCTTATCCTAAGCATGAAGTTCAATATACCTTATCCTAAACATTAAGCTCAATAGGCCTTATCCTAAACATGAAACTCAATAGGCCTTATCCTAAACATGAAGCTCAATAGGCCTTATCCTAAACATAATGCTCAATAGGCCTTATCCTAAACATAATGCTCAATAGGCCTTATCTTAAACATGAAACTCGATATGCCTTATCCTAAACAGGAAGTTCAATAGGCCTTATCCTAAACATGAAGCTCAATAAGCCTTATCCTAAGCATGAAGTTCAATATACCTTATCCTAAACATTAAGCTCAATAGGCCTTATCCTAATGGGACAAAGGGAGTGACAGTTTTCAGTCCGAACCTGATCGCCGGTTACACTGGGAAAAGTCTAATTTATCTATGAAAAGCCTCGTCGAATAGTAATCCAGTTATGTAACTGTAGGACGGGCACAAATCGGACAGGGCCACATAACTGGGGCTAGTCCAATGGGAAATGACAATGCTGCTTTGGTGGTGATTTAATTCCTCATATGTTCTGGCCGCTTGTTTTGAGTCCACTTTCAGGAGGTTTCTGTCGGACTTAAGCTGAGAACTGAGACACTGCCTAACACGGCAGTGGCTAAATATCATACACGAGACAAGTGCTTGCCATGACCGATCCGTTGAAACACTGCCACTAGTGGGCTGAGCCGAACGTGGTACCATGCTGGCAGGAAATGTCTCTAAAAACATCTGCTTTGTGGTTCTTGCACACTATATCATTGTCTTTATGCAGTAATGACTTCAAACACATAATATCCATCTCCAATATTGCTTCTTGGTCAACAACGTGTAGAAATTGCTAATTAAATTATCGTTGCCCGAGTTATCTTCTCTCCGTGCGAGTTTTTGTCTCTTCCTGTGAGAGTTGTCTGATATTGCGAGAGTTGTATGATATTGCGAGAGATGCCCGCCTCACCCTGGGAGCGTTTTGTTTTGTTGGTAATTTTTTGCGATTACTGATAACGACATACAGAAATGCCTCATGTACCGCCACATGCCCCCCCCCCCCCCCCCCCCCACACACACACAGAAAAAAAACAAACAATAAAACTTTCGGTTTATTGTTGGGTAGAATTTCAAGTGAAGATTATACGATCACTTGTGTCAAGTGATGAGTGACAATGCATAATACAGTCGTTTGGTTCTCCAGGCTCATTCGTCACAGCCGACGGAATACCGCATTTAACTTTGCACAACGTATGGACTGATGTTTTATGATGTGGCTCACACTTTAGGACAAGTGGCTGCCCTGATATTGAAGGAACGCCCAATTTACTTTATTTGAATATAGCTGCCGGGCTAGACTGACAGCAATGACGACGCTGTTTATACACATAAAACGTGACGGCCACGACAAAACTGATTTTCACATGGCATTCACGTTACTAGACCTACCCAGACGGCTCGTGTTCGGCGCCCCCGAGCGATCGCCTTCAAGCGAATCTCGTTTGACGGCCGGTATGTGAAACTTATTTGCTGTACATGGCAATACACCACCAGGGTTGACAGCTGTGTGGTACGGGTCACAGACTAACCTTGTTCCCACCTAACCGAGTGACTGGTGCAGGCTGGGCGTGGCATGTACTCAGATCCCGAAGCATGACTATGGGCCTTATCCTAGACATGTAGCCCAATAGACCTTATCCTACGCATGTAGCCCAATAGACCTTATCCTATGCGTGAAGCTCGTAGACATAGTGAATTTGAGCCCAGTGGACCTTATTTTAGGTATAAAATCCCAGTAGACATAAGCCTGGGCCTGAGCATAATAGACCTTATCCTAGGCATCAAGCCCAATAAACATTATTCTAGGGATCAAGCCGAATAGACATTATTCTAGGCATCAAGCCCAATAAACATTGTTCTAGGCATTAATCTCAATAGACATTATTCTTGGCATCAAGCCCAATATACATTATTCTAGGTATCAAGCACAATGGACATTGTTCTAGGTATCAAGCCCAATAGACATTGTTCTTGGCATCAAGCCCAATATACATTATTCTAGGGATAAAGCCAAATAGACATATCCTGTATCCTAAGCATGAAGTTCAATATACCTTATCCTAAACATTAAGCTCGATAGGCCTTATCCTAAACATGAAACTCAATAGGCCTTATCCTAAACATGAAGCTCAATAGGCCTTATCCTAAACATAATGCTCAATAGGCCTTATCCTAAACATAATGCTCAATAGGCCTTATCCTAAACATAATGCTCAATAAGCCTTATCCTAAACATGAAGCTCAATAGGCCTTATCCTAAGCATGAAGTTCAATATACCTTATTCTAAACATTAAGCTCAATAGGCCTTATCCTAAACATGAAGCTCAATAGGCCTTATCCTAAACATAATGCTCAATAGGCCTTATCCTAAACATAATGCTCAATAAGCCTTATCCTAAACATGAAGCTCAATAGGCCTTATCCTAAGCATGAAGTTCAATATACCTTATCCTAAACATTAAGCTCAATAGGCCTTATCCTAAACATGAAGCTCAATAGGCCTTATCCTAAACATAATGCTCAATAGGCCTTATCCTAAACATAATGCTCAATAGGCCTTATCCTAAACATGAAACTCAATAGGCCTTATCCTAAACATGAAGCTCAATAGGCCTTATCCTAAACATAATGCTCAAAAGGCCTTATCCTAAACATAATGCTCAATAGGCCTTATCTTAAACATGAAACTCGATATGCCTTATCCTAAACAGGAAGTTCAATATGCCTTATCCTAAACATGAAGCTCAATAAGCCTTATCCTAAGCATGAAGTTCAATATACCTTATCCTAAACATTAAGCTCAATAGGCCTTATCCTAAACATGAAGCTCAATAGGCCTTATCCTAAGCATGAAGTTCAATATACCTTATCCTAAACATGAAGCTCAATAGGCCTTATCCTAAACATGAAGCTCAATAAGCCTTATCCTAAGCATGAAGTTCAATATACCTTATCCTAAACATTAAGCTCAATAGGCCTTATCCTAAACATGAAACTCAATAGGCCTTATCCTAAACATGAAGCTCAATAGGCCTTATCCTAAACATAATGCTCAATAGGCCTTATCCTAAACATAATGCTCAATAGGCCTTATCTTAAACATGAAACTCGATATGCCTTATCCTAAACAGGAAGTTCAATAGGCCTTATCCTAAACATGAAGCTCAATAAGCCTTATCCTAAGCATGAAGTTCAATATACCTTATCCTAAACATTAAGCTCAATAGGCCTTATCCTAAACATGAAGCTCAATAGGCCTTATCCTAAGCATGAAGTTCAATATACCTTATCCTAAACATTAAGCTCAATAGGCCTTATCCTAAACATGAAGCTCAATAAGCCTTATCCTAAGCATGAAGTTCAATATACCTTATCCTAAACATTAAGCTCAATAGGCCTTATCCTAAACATGAAACTCAATAGGCCTTATCCTAAACATGAAGCTCAATAGGCCTTATCCTAAACATAATGCTCAATAGGCCTTATCCTAAACATAATGCTCAATAGGCCTTATCTTAAACATGAAACTCGATATGCCTTATCCTAAACAGGAAGTTCAATATGCCTTATCCTAAACATGAAGCTCAATAGGCCTTATCCTAAGCATGAAGTTCAATATACCTTATCCTAAACATTAAGCTCAATAGGCTGTATCCTAAACATGGAGCTCAATAGGCCTTATCTTAAACATGAAGCTCAATAGGCCTTATCTTAAACATGAAGCTCAATAGGCCTTATCCTAAGCATGAAGTTCAATATACCTTATTCTAAACATTAAGCTCAATAGGCCTTATCCTAAGCATGAAGTTCAATATACCTTATTCTAAACATTAAGCTCAATAGGCCTTATCCTAAACATGAAGCTCAATAGGCCTTATCCTAAACATAAAACTCAATAGGCCTTATCCTAAACATGAAGCTCAATAGGCCTTATCCTAAACATAATGCTCAATAGGCCTTATCCTAAACATAATGCTCAATAGGCCTTATCCTAAACATAATGCTCAATAAGCCTTATCCTAAACATGAAGCTCAATAGGCCTTATCCTAAGCATGAAGTTCAATATACCTTATCCTAAACATTAAGCTCAATAGGCCTTATCCTAAACATGAAGCTCAATAGGCCTTATCCTAAACATAATGCTCAATAGGCCTTATCCTAAACATAATGCTCAATAGGCCTTATCCTAAACATGAAACTCAATAGGCCTTATCCTAAACATGAAGCTCAATAGGCCTTATCCTAAACATAATGCTCAATAGGCCTTATCCTAAACATAATGCTCAATAGGCCTTATCTTAAACATGAAACTCGATATGCCTTATCCTAAACAGGAAGTTCAATATGCCTTATCCTAAACATGAAGCTCAATAAGCCTTATCATAAGCATGAAGTTCAATATACCTTATCCTAAGCATTAAGCTCAATAGGCCTTATCCTAAACATAATGCTCAATAGGCCTTATCTTAAACATGAAACTCGATATGCCTTATCCTAAACAGGAAGTTCAATAGGCCTTATCCTAAACATGAAGCTCAATAAGCCTTATCCTAAGCATGAAGTTCAATATACCTTATCCTAAACATTAAGCTCAATAGGCCTTATCCTAATGGGACAAAGGGAGTGACAGTTTTCAGTCCGAACCTGATCGCCGGTTACACTGGGAAAAGTCTAATTTATCTATGAAAAGCCTCGTCGAATAGTAATCCAGTTATGTAACTGTAGGACGGGCACAAATCGGACAGGGCCACATAACTGGGGCTAGTCCAATGGGAAATGACAATGCTGCTTTGGTGGTGATTTAATTCCTCATATGTTCTGGCCGCTTGTTTTGAGTCCACTTTCAGGAGGTTTCTGTCGGACTTAAGCTGAGAACTGAGACACTGCCTAACACGGCAGTGGCTAAATATCATACACGAGACAAGTGCTTGCCATGACCGATCCGTTGAAACACTGCCACTAGTGGGCTGAGCCGAACGTGGTACCATGCTGGCAGGAAATGTCTCTAAAAACATCTGCTTTGTGGTTCTTGCACACTATATCATTGTCTTTATGCAGTAATGACTTCAAACACATAATATCCATCTCCAATATTGCTTCTTGGTCAACAACGTGTAGAAATTGCTAATTAAATTATCGTTGCCCGAGTTATCTTCTCTCCGTGCGAGTTTTTGTCTCTTCCTGTGAGAGTTGTCTGATATTGCGAGAGTTGTATGATATTGCGAGAGATGCCCGCCTCACCCTGGGAGCGTTTTGTTTTGTTGGTAATTTTTTGCGATTACTGATAACGACATACAGAAATGCCTCATGTACCGCCACATGCCCCCCCCCCCCCCCACACACACACAGAAAAAAAACAAACAATAAAACTTTCGGTTTATTGTTGGGTAGAATTTCAAGTGAAGATTATACGATCACTTGTGTCAAGTGATGAGTGACAATGCATAATACAGTCGTTTGGTTCTCCAGGCTCATTCGTCACAGCCGACGGAATACCGCATTTAACTTTGCACAACGTATGGACTGATGTTTTATGATGTGGCTCACACTTTAGGACAAGTGGCTGCCCTGATATTGAAGGAACGCCCAATTTACTTTATTTGAATATAGCTGCCGGGCTAGACTGACAGCAATGACGACGCTGTTTATACACATAAAACGTGACGGCCACGACAAAACTGATTTTCACATGGCATTCACGTTACTAGACCTACCCAGACGGCTCGTGTTCGGCGCCCCCGAGCGATCGCCTTCAAGCGAATCTCGTTTGACGGCCGGTATGTGAAACTTATTTGCTGTACATGGCAATACACCACCAGGGTTGACAGCTGTGTGGTACGGGTCACAGACTAACCTTGTTCCCACCTAACCGAGTGACTGGTGCAGGCTGGGCGTGGCATGTACTCAGATCCCGAAGCATGACTATGGGCCTTATCCTAGACATGTAGCCCAATAGACCTTATCCTACGCATGTAGCCCAATAGACCTTATCCTATGCGTGAAGCTCGTAGACATAGTGAATTTGAGCCCAGTGGACCTTATTTTAGGTATAAAATCCCAGTAGACATAAGCCTGGGCCTGAGCATAATAGACCTTATCCTAGGCATCAAGCCCAATAAACATTATTCTAGGGATCAAGCCGAATAGACATTATTCTAGGCATCAAGCCCAATAAACATTGTTCTAGGCATTAATCTCAATAGACATTATTCTTGGCATCAAGCCCAATATACATTATTCTAGGTATCAAGCACAATGGACATTGTTCTAGGTATCAAGCCCAATAGACATTGTTCTTGGCATCAAGCCCAATATACATTATTCTAGGGATAAAGCCAAATAGACATATCCTGTATCCTAAGCATGAAGTTCAATATACCTTATCCTAAACATTAAGCTCAATAGGCCTTATCCTAAACATGAAACTCAATAGGCCTTATCCTAAACATGAAACTCAATAGGCCTTATCCTAAACATAATGCTCAATAGGCCTTATCCTAAACATAATGCTCAATAGGCCTTATCCTAAACATAATGCTCAATAAGCCTTATCCTAAACATGAAGCTCAATAGGCCTTATCCTAAGCATGAAGTTCAATATACCTTATCCTAAACATTAAGCTCAATAGGCCTTATCCTAAACATGAAGCTCAATAGGCCTTATCCTAAACATAATGCTCAATAGGCCTTATCCTAAACATAATGCTCAATAGGCCTTATCCTAAACATGAAACTCAATAGGCCTTATCCTAAACATGAAGCTCAATAGGCCTTATCCTAAACATAATGCTCAAAAGGCCTTATCCTAAACATAATGCTCAATAGGCCTTATCTTAAACATGAAACTCGATATGCCTTATCCTAAACAGGAAGTTCAATATGCCTTATCCTAAACATGAAGCTCAATAAGCCTTATCCTAAGCATGAAGTTCAATATACCTTATCCTAAACATTAAGCTCAATAGGCCTTATCCTAAACATGAAGCTCAATAGGCCTTATCCTAAGCATGAAGTTCAATATACCTTATCCTAAACATTAAGCTCAATAGGCCTTATCCTAAACATGAAGCTCAATAAGCCTTATCCTAAGCATGAAGTTCAATATACCTTATCCTAAACATTAAGCTCAATAGGCCTTATCCTAAACATGAAACTCAATAGGCCTTATCCTAAACATGAAGCTCAATAGGCCTTATCCTAAACATAATGCTCAATAGGCCTTATCCTAAACATAATGCTCAATAGGCCTTATCTTAAACATGAAACTCGATATGCCTTATCCTAAACAGGAAGTTCAATAGGCCTTATCCTAAACATGAAGCTCAATAAGCCTTATCCTAAGCATGAAGTTCAATATACCTTATCCTAAACATTAAGCTCAATAGGCCTTATCCTAAACATGAAGCTCAATAGGCCTTATCCTAAGCATGAAGTTCAATATACCTTATCCTAAACATTAAGCTCAATAGGCCTTATCCTAAACATGAAGCTCAATAAGCCTTATCCTAAGCATGAAGTTCAATATACCTTATCCTAAACATTAAGCTCAATAGGCCTTATCCTAAACATGAAACTCAATAGGCCTTATCCTAAACATGAAGCTCAATAGGCCTTATCCTAAACATAATGCTCAATAGGCCTTATCCTAAACATAATGCTCAATAGGCCTTATCTTAAACATGAAACTCGATATGCCTTATCCTAAACAGGAAGTTCAATATGCCTTATCCTAAACATGAAGCTCAATAGGCCTTATCCTAAGCATGAAGTTCAATATACCTTATCCTAAACATGGAGCTCAATAGGCCTTATCTTAAACATGAAGCTCAATAGGCCTTATCTTAAACATGAAGCTCAATAGGCCTTATCCTAAGCATGAAGTTCAATATACCTTATTCTAAACATTAAGCTCAATAGGCCTTATCCTAAGCATGAAGTTCAATATACCTTATTCTAAACATTAAGCTCAATAGGCCTTATCCTAAACATGAAGCTCAATAGGCCTTATCCTAAACATGAAACTCAATAGGCCTTATCCTAAACATGAAGCTCAATAGGCCTTATCCTAAACATAATGCTCAATAGGCCTTATCCTAAACATAATGCCCAATAGGCCTTATCCTAAACATAATGCTCAATAAGCCTTATCCTAAACATGAAGCTCAATAGGCCTTATCCTAAGCATGAAGTTCAATATACCTTATCCTAAACATTAAGCTCAATAGGCCTTATCCTAAACATGAAGCTCAATAGGCCTTATCCTAAACATAATGCTCAATAGGCCTTATCCTAAACATAATGCTCAATAGGCCTTATCCTAAACATGAAACTCAATAGGCCTTATCCTAAACATGAAGCTCAATAGGCCTTATCCTAAACATAATGCTCAATAGGCCTTATCCTAAACATAATGCTCAATAGGCCTTATCTTAAACATGAAACTCGATATGCCTTATCCTAAACAGGAAGTTCAATATGCCTTATCCTAAACATGAAGCTCAATAAGCCTTATCCTAAGCATGAAGTTCAATATACCTTATCCTAAACATTAAGCTCAATAGGCCTTATCCTAAACATGAAGCTCGATAGGCCTTATCCTAAGCATGAAGTTCAATATACCTTATCCTAAACATTAAGCTCAATAGGCCTTATCCTAAACATGAAGCTCAATAAGCCTTATCCTAAGCATGAAGTTCAATATACCTTATCCTAAACATTAAGCTCAATAGGCCTTATCCTAAACATGAAGCTCAATAGGCCTTATCCTAAACATAATGCTCAATAAGCCTTATCCTAAACATAATGCTCAATAGGCCTTATCTTAAACATGAAACTCGATATGCCTTATCCTAAACAGGAAGTTCAATATGCCTTATCCTAAACATGAAGTTCAATATGCCTTATCCTAAGCATGAAGTTCAATATACCTTATCCTAAACATGAAACTCAATAGGCTGTATCCCAAACATGAAGCTCAATAGGCCTTATCCTAAACATAATGCTCAATAGGCCTTATCCTAAACATGAAGCTCAATAGACCTTATCCTAGACATGAAGCTCAATAGACCTTATCCTAAACATGAAGTTTAATTGACCTTATCCTAAACATGAAGTTCAATTGACCTTTTCCTAAACATGAAACTCAATAGGCTGTATCCAAAACATGAAGTTCAATTGACCTTATCCTAAACATGAAACTCAATAGGCTGTATCCAAAACATGAAGCTCAATAGGCCTTATCCTAAACATAATGCTCAATAGGCCTTATTTTAAACATGAAGGTCAATAGGCCTTATCTTAAACATGAAGCCCAATAGGCCTTATCTTAAACATAATACTCAATAGGCCTGATCTTAAACATGAAACTCAATAGGCCTGATCTTAAACATGAAACTCAATAGGCCTGATCTTAAACATGAAGCTCAATAGGCCTGATCTTAAACATGAAACTCAATAGGCCTTATGTTTAACATGAAACTCCATAGGCCTGATCTTAAACATGAAACTCAATAGGCCTTATGTTTAACATGAAACTCCATAGGCCTGATCTTAAACATGAAACTCAATAGACCTTATCCTACTTTGGCGTGAATTTAGCGTAAAGTATAGCGCATGTATTAGAAGCTCTTCAGGCTTCAAGCTTAATACATCTGTAAACCTGATTTGAAGTTCTTAGATTTTAGATCTGAATAATTTTAATCCTAGACATGGATATCAGGTATTCTGGAATGATTTTTGGCAAATAACTTCCAATGCGTAAATAATATCGACTGGATACATTGACAAGTTTTGATATTTTAAGTCGTTCTTGCGTTCGTGTAAATCAGGTAAATGTGATAGGTAGTGACCTTTATCAGGCTCCATCATGGAGTGGTTGACGACTGGGTTGGGTGCAGACAACACCTCTCCCAAGTATGTCACTGAAGTGGCCAAGTGTAAGTCTAGTACGGATAAAGGAATGTACCTAAAGGAATGTACTTAACGGCAGGTTACAGGAAGCCTTTTTCCATTTTACCTCCGAAACAGAAAATCTCAGATTAAGGACAGATCACCATTCAGAATCTTTGATACCTTGTTACAGAAGGACAAGTGAGCATTAGCCAGCACCCGACCCCTCTCCACCCCAATCGACCCCGACCCCCACACGACCCCCACCCACTCGACCCCCACCACCGCCCGATCCCCAACCGATCTCCGCATCATATGATTGCCATTTAAATCTTGGTTTTTAGATGTTTCTGTACTCTAGTGGGTGGACTTGGTTACTGCCGTGGCCCGCCAGGCCCTTGTGTGCACTCTGCGCCAATGTACTGTCGCGCTAACAGAGGTCTACGTGATAAAAATGCACAAAAAAAGAGTCGCATGGTGACATTCCTTTTTTTATCCCTACGACCTTTTTCTATCCGTATTTGGGACAACGTGTACCGGAACAACACCCAGTGAGGCACTTTCGGAGGCCAGACAAAAAGCTGAATGTCACGATTCAGCGCGGGTGGCACAGTTAGGCAATGTGGATGGTACAGTGAGGCAGTGTGGGGTGGCACAGTGAGGCAGTGTGGGGTGACACAGTGAGGCAGTGTGGAGTGGCACAGTGAGGCAGTGTGGGGTGACACAGTGAGGCAGTGTGGGGTGGCACAGTGAGGCAGTGTGGGGTGGCACAGTGAGGCACTTTCGGAGGCCAGACAAAAAGCTGAATGTCACGATTCAGCGCGGGTGGCAAAGTTAGGCAATGTGGATGGTACAGTGAGGCAGTGTGGGGTGACACAGTGAGGCAGTGTGGGGTGGCACAGTGAGGCAGTGTGGGGTGGCACAGTGAGGCAGTATGGGGCGACACAGGCAATGTGGGTGGCACAGTGAGGCTGTGTAGGGTGGCACAGTTAGGCAATGTGGATGGTACAGTGAGGCAGTGTGGGGTGACACAGTGAGGCAGTGTGGGGTGACACAGTGAGGCAGTGTGGAGTGGCACAGTGAGGCAGTGTGGGGTGACACAGTGAGGCAGTGTGGGGTGGCACAGTGAGGCACTTTCGGAGGCCAGACAAAAAGCTGAATGTCACGATTCAGCGCGGGTGGCAAAGTTAGGCAATGTGGATGGTACAGTGAGGCAGTGTGGGGTGACACAGTGAGGCAGTGTGGGGTGGCAAAGTTAGGCAATGTGGATGGTACAGTGAGGCAGTGTGGGGTGACACAGTGAGGCAGTGTGGGGTGGCACAGTGAGGCAGTGTGGGGTGGCACAGTGAGGCAGTATGGGGCGACACAGGCAATGTGGGTGGCACAGTGAGGCTGTGTAGGGTGGCACAGTTAGGCAATGTGGATGGTACAGTGAGGCAGTGTGGGGTGACACAGTGAGGCAGTGTGGGGTGGCACAGTGAGGCAGTGTGGGGTGGCACAGTGAGGCAGTGTGGGGTGGCACAGTTAGGCAATGTGGATGGTACAGTGAGGCAGTGTGGGGTGGCACAGTTAGGCAATGTGGATGGTACAGTGAGGCAGTGTGGGGTGGCACAGTTAGGCAATGTGGATGGTACAGTGAGGCAGTGTGGGGTGGCACAGTGAGGCAGTGTGGGGTGACACAGTGAGGCAGTGTGGGGTGACACAGTGAGGCAGTGTGGGGTGGCACAGTGAGGCAGTGTGGGGTGGCACAGTTAGGCAATGTGGATGGTACAGTGAGGCAGTGTGGGGTGGCACAGTGAGGCAGTGTGGGGTGGCACAGTGAGGCAGTGTGGGGTGGCACAGTTAGGCAATGTGGATGGTACAGTGAGGCAGTGTGGGGTGGCACAGTGAGGCAATGTGGATGGTACAGTGAGGCAGTGTGGGGTGGCACAGTTAGGCAATGTGGATGGTACAGTGAGGCAGTGTGGGTGGCACAGTTAGGCAATGTGGATGGTACAGTGAGGCAGTGTGGGGTGGCACAGTTAGGCAATGTGGATGGTACAGTGAGGCAGTGTGGGGTGGCACAGTGAGGCAGTGTGGGGTGACACAGTGAGGCAGTGTGGGGTGACACAGTGAGGCAGTGTGGGGTGGCACAGTGAGGCAGTGTGGGGTGGCACAGTGAGGCAGTGTGGGGTGGCACAGTTAGGCAATGTGGATGGTACAGTGAGGCAGTGTGGGGTGGCACAGTGAGGCAGTGTGGGGTGGCACAGTGAGGCAGTGTGGGGTGGCACAGTTAGGCAATGTGGATGGTACAGTGAGGCAGTGTGGGGTGACACAGTGAGGCAGTGTGGGGCGACACAGTGAGGCAGTGTGGGGTGGCATAGTGAGGCAGTGTGGATGGTACAGTGAGGCAGTGTGGGGCGACACAGGCAATGTGGGTGGCACAGTGAGGCTGTGTAGGGTGGCACAGTGAGGCTGTGTGGGGTGGCACAGTGAGGCAGTGTGGGGTGACACAGTGAGGCAGTGTGGGGTGGCACAGTGAGGCAGTGTGGGGTGGCACAGTGAGGCAGTATGGGGCGACACAGGCAATGTGGGTGGCACAGTGAGGCTGTGTAGGGTGGCACAGTGAGGCTGTGTGGGGTGGCATAGTGAGGCAGTGTGGAGTGGCACAGTGAGGCAGTGTGGGGTGACACAGTGAGGCAGTGTGGGGTGACACAGTGAGGCAGTGTGGGGTGGCATAGTGAGGCAGTGTGGATGGTACAGTGAGGCAGTGTGGGGCGACACAGGCAATGTGGGTGGCACAGTGAGGCTGTGTAGGGTGGCACAGTGAGGCTGTGTGGGGTGGCATAGTGAGGCAGTGTGGAGTGGCACAGTGAGGCAGTGTGGGGTGACACAGTGAGGCAGTGTGGGGTGACACAGTGAGGCAGTGGGGTGGCACAGTGAGGCTGTGTGGAGTGGCACAGTGAGGCAGTGTGGGGTGGCACAGTGAGGCAGTGTGGGGTGACACAGTGAGGCAGTGTGGGGTGGCACAGTGAGGCAGTGTGGGGTGGCACAGTGAGGCAGTATGGGGCGACACAGGCAATGTGGGTGGCACAGTGAGGCTGTGTAGGGTGGCACAGTGAGGCAGTGTGGGGTGGCACAGTGAGGCAGTGTGGGGTGGCACAGTGAGGCAGTGTGGGGTGGCACAGTGAGGCAGTGTGGGGTGGCACAGTGAGGCAGTATGGGGCGACACAGGCAATGTGGGTGGCACAGTGAGGCTGTGTAGGGTGGCACAGTGAGGCTGTGTGGGGTGGCACAGTGAGGCAGTGTGGAGTGGCACAGTGAGGCAGTGTGGGGTGACACAGTGAGGCAGTGTGGGGTGACACAGTGAGGCAGTGTGGGGTGGCACAGTGAGGCAGTGTGGGGTGGCACAGTGAGGCAGTATGGGGCGACACAGGCAATGTGGGTGGCACAGTGAGGCTGTGTAGGGTGGCACAGTGAGGCTGTGTGGGGTGGCATAGTGAGGCAGTGTGGAGTGGCACAGTGAGGCAGTGTGGGGTGACACAGTGAGGCAGTGTGGGGTGACACAGTGAGGCAGTGGGGTGGCACAGTGAGGCTGTGTGGGGTGGCACAGTGAGGCAGTGTGGGGCGACACAGGCAATGTGGGTGGCACAGTGAGGCTGTGTAGGGTGGCACAGTGAGGCTGTGTGGGGTGGCACAGTGAGGCAGTGTGGGGCGACACAGGCAATGTGGGTGGCACAGTGAGGCTGTGTAGGGTGGCACAGTGAGGCTGTGTGGGGTGGCACAGTGAGGCAGTGTGGGGTGGCACAGTGAGGCAGTGTGGGGTGACACAGTGAGGCAGTGGGGTGGCACAGTGAGGCTGTGTGCGATGGCACAGTGAGGCAGTGTGGGGTGGCACAGTGCGGCAGTGTGGGGTGACACAGTGAGGCAGTGGGGTGGCACAGTGAGGCAGTATGGGGCGACACAGGCAATGTGGGTGGCAAAGTGAGGCTGTGTAGGGTGGCACAGTGAGGCTGTGTGGGGTGGCATAGTGAGGCAGTGTGGAGTGGCACAGTGAGGCAGTGTGGGGTGACACAGTGAGGCAGTGTGGGGTGACACAGTGAGGCAGTGTGGGGTGGCACAGTGAGGCAGTGTGGGGTGGCACAGTGAGGCAGTATGGGGCGACACAGGCAATGTGGGTGGCACAGTGAGGCTGTGTAGGGTGGCACAGTGAGGCTGTGTGGGGTGGCATAGTGAGGCAGTGTGGAGTGGCACAGTGAGGCAGTGTGGGGTGACACAGTGAGGCAGTGTGGGGTGACACAGTGAGGCAGTGGGGTGGCACAGTGAGGCTGTGTGGGGTGGCACAGTGAGGCAGTGTGGGGCGACACAGGCAATGTGGGTGGCACAGTGAGGCTGTGTAGGGTGGCACAGTGAGGCTGTGTGGGGTGGCACAGTGAGGCAGTGTGGGGCGACACAGGCAATGTGGGTGGCACAGTGAGGCTGTGTAGGGTGGCACAGTGAGGCTGTGTGGGGTGGCACAGTGAGGCAGTGTGGGGTGGCACAGTGAGGCAGTGTGGGGTGACACAGTGAGGCAGTGGGGTGGCACAGTGAGGCTGTGTGCGATGGCACAGTGAGGCAGTGTGGGGTGGCACAGTGCGGCAGTGTGGGGTGACACAGTGAGGCAGTGGGGTGGCACAGTGAGGCTGTGTGGGGTGACACAGTGAGGCTGTGTGGGGTGGCACCGTGAGGCTGTCTGGGGTGGCACAGTGAGGCTGTGTGGGGCGGCACAGTGAGGCTGTGTGGGGCGGCACAGGGAGGCTGTGTGGGGTGGCACAGTGAGGCAGTGTGGGATGACTGAGGCAGTCTGGGGTGGCACAGTGAGGCGGTGTGGGGTGACAGTGAGACAGTGTGGGGTGGCACAGTGAGGCTGTCTGGGGTGGCACAGTGCGGCAGTGTGGGGTGGCACAGTGCGGCAGTGTGGGGTGGCAGTGAGGCTGTGTGGGGTGGCACAGTGAGGCTGTGTGGGGTGGCACAGTGCGTCTGTGTGTGGTGGCACAGTGAATCTGTGTCGGGTGGCACAGTGAGGCTGTGTGGGGTGGCACAATACAGCCTGATTGGCGTTGGTCGCCACTAAGCGGTCGGGTTCGAGTGGCTCACTGGACAAATGGAATGTTCCGTCATTGTTTCATGATGTATCGATGGTATTGATTGGTGGTCGGCTGTGTGCAGACCAGACGGCGGGACAAAACACCTGCCCCAGTTGACGGGCTGCTGCAACGACCCGTGGCAGCTGTGCGCGGGACCTGGCGGCCTGTACCTTCTGACCTGCCGCCCTGCCGCCCTGCCGCCCTGCCGCCCGAGCGCGGCGACCACATATCACCATTTATATGCCAGAACTGCGGTTTATTTTTTAACGTTGTCCATCAAACCAGCTTTTCGAGAACAAAGTGCTGTGATAGTTTAAATCGGATAGATAAGCACCGTCTACCACCCGTTATAACTCACGATTTACCGCCCGTTATAACTCAACGTCTATCGCCCGTTATAACTCAACGTCTATCGCCCGTTATGACTCACCGTCTAACGCCCGTTATAACTCACCGTCTATCGCCCGTTATAACTCACGATTTACCGCCCGTTATAACTCACCGTCTACCGCCCGTTATAACTCACCGTCTATCGCCCGTTATAACTCAACGTCTACTGCCCGTTATAACTCAACGTCTACCGCCCGTTATGACTCACCGTCTATCGCCCGTTATAACTCAACGTCTACCGCCCGTTATAACTCACCGTCTACCGCCCGTTATAACTCACCGTCTATCGCCCGTTATAACTCAACGTCTACTGCCCGTTATAACTCAACGTCTACCGCCCGTTATGACTCACCGTCTATCGCCCGTTATAACTCAACGTCTACCGCCCGTTATAACTCAACGTCTACCGCCCGTTATAACACACCGTCTACCGCCCGTTATAACTCACCGTCTATCGCCCGTTATGACTCAACGTCTACCGTCCGTTATAACTCACCGTCTATCGCCCGTTATAACTCACCGTCTACCGCCCGTTATAACTCACCGTCTACCGCCCGTTATAACTCACCGTCTACCGCCCGTTATAACTCACCATCTATCGCCCGTTATAACTCACCGTCTATCGCCCGTTATAACTCACCGTCTACCGCCCGTTATAACTCACCGTCTATCGCCGGTTATAACTCACCGTCTGCCGCCCGTTATGACTCACCGTCTAACGCCCGTTATAACTCACCGTCTATAGCCCGTTATAACTCAACGTCTACCGCCCGTTATAACACACCGTCTACCGCCCGTTATAACTCACCATCTATCGCCCGTTATAACTCACCGTCTATCGCCCGTTATAACTCACCGTCTATCGCCCGTTATAACTCACCGTGCACCGCCCGTTATAACTCACCGTCTACCGCCCGTTATAACTCACCGTCTATCGCCCGTCATAACTCACCGTCTATCGCCCGTCATAACTCACCGTCTACCGCCCGTCATAACTCACCGTCTACCGCCCGTTATAACTCACCGTCTACCGCCCGTTATAACTCACCGTCTATCGCCCGTCATAACTCACCGTCTGCCGCCCGTTATGACTCACCGTCTGCCGCCCGTTATGACTCACCGTCTACCGCCCGTTATAACTAACCGTCTACCGCCCGTTATAACTCACCGTCTATCGCCCGTTATAACACCGTCTACCGCCCGTTATAAGTCACCGTCTAACGCCCGTTATAACTCACCGTCTGCCGCCCGTTATGACTAACCGTCTAACGCCCGTTATAACTCACCGTCTATAACCCGTTATAACTCACCGTCTATCGCCCGTTATAACTCACCGTCTATCGCCCGTCATAACTCACCGTCTACCGCCCGTTATAACTCACCGTCTACCGCCCGTTATAACTCACCGTCTATCGCCCGTTATAACTCACCGTCTGCCGCCCGTTATGACTCACCGTCTGCCGCCCGTTATGACTCACCGTCTACCGCCCGTTATAACTCACCGTCTATCGCCCGTTATAACACCGTCTACCGCCCGTTATAAGTCACCGTCTAACGCCCGTTATAACTCACCGTCTGCCGCCCGTTATGACTCACCGTCTGCCGCCCGTTATGACTCACCGTCTACCGCCCGTTATAACTAACCGTCTACCGCCCGTTATAACTCACCGTCTATCGCCCGTTATAACACCGTCTACCGCCCGTTATAAGTCACCGTCTAACGCCCGTTATAACTCACCGTCTGCCGCCCGTTATGACTCACCGTCTAACGCCCGTTATAACTCAACGTCTACCGCCCGTTATGACTCACTGTCTAACGCCCGTTATGACTCAACGTCTACGGCTCATTATATATCACCTTCTGCGGCCCGCTATAACTCACCGTTATATTTTGATGAGAACACTGATAACAGCTGAGTTGCGCAAAGATGCTTTTGATAATATATTTTTTGTAATTTATTTATTTATTTCCATAATAATGTTGCAGTACACGGTACATCAAGGACAAGATGTCATTTTTTGATAATATTAGATGTTTGCGCAATACAGTTGTATTCTATGCGAATGATATTGTCATCAGAATGAAAAATTCGTACTTAACCTTAACCACAAGGTCAGCAGTGCCTTAACCACAAGGTCAGCAGTGCCTTAACCCCAAGGTCAGCAGTGCCGTAACCACAAGGTCAGCAGTGCCGTAACCACAAGGTCAGCACTGATGAGTCGTTGATTTTATTTCCAGGACGAACCCGTCATCATGTCCCAGCTGAAGTTGACCAAGCCCGCGCCAGAGTTCAGCGGCCCAGCGGTCGTCGATGGAGAGTTCAAGGACATTTCGCTCTCGCAATACAAGGGCAAATACGTGGTGTTCTTCTTCTACCCTCTTGACTTGTAAGTATGACCCATAGTGTAACATTATGGTCAGCAATTGTAAGCATGACCCATAGTGTAACATTATGGTCAGCAATTGTAAGTATGACCCATAGTGTAACATTATGGTCAGCAATTGTAAGTATGACCCATAGTGTAACATTATGGTCAGCAATTGTAAGCATGACCCATAGTGTAACATTATGGTCAGCAATTGTAAGCATGACCCATGGTGTAACATTATAATCAGCAATTGTAAGCATGACCCATAGTGTAACATTATGGTCAGCAATTGTAAGCATGACCCATAGTGTTACATTATGGTCAGCAATTGTAAGCATGACCCATGGTGTAACATTATGGTCAGCAATTGCAAGCATGACCCATGGTGTAACATTATGGTCAGCAATTGTAAGCATGACCCATGGTGTAACATTATGGTCAGCAATTGTAAGCATGACCCATAGTGTAACATTATGGTCAGCAATTGTAAGCATGACCCATGGTGTAACATTATGGTCAGCAATTGTAAGCATGACCCATGGTGTAACATTATGGTCAGCAATTGTAAGCATGACCCATGGTGTAACATTATGGTCAGCAATTGTAAGTACCCGGTATCACCCATGGTGTAACATTATGGTTAGCAATTGTAAGTATGACCCATGGTGTAACATTATGGTTAGCAATTGTAAGTATGACCCATGGTGTAACATTATGGTCAGCAATTGTAAGTACCCGGTATGACCCATGGTGTAACATTATGGTTAGCAATTGTCATGGAGTTGTGTACGAAGTGGACCTTCTGGAATTGTTTAGCTGTCCGGCTGCGGCTTTTTAATGTTACCTGTTGTGAGCTTTGTGCTATGGTTCTTTCATATCGTTATGTCATACTGCAGCCCTTTCATACCGTTATATCATACTGCAGCCCTTTCATACCGTTATATCATACTGCAGCTCTTTCATACCGTTATATCATACTGCAACCCATTCATACCGTTATATCATACTGCAGCCCTTTCTATACCGTTATATCATACTGCAGCTCTTTCATACCGTTATATCATACTGCAGCTCTTTCATACCGTTATATCATACTGCAGCCCTTTCATACCGTTATATCATACTGCAGCCCTTTCATACCGTTATATCATACTGCAGCCCTTTCTATACCGTTATATCATACTGCAGCCCTTTCATACCGTTATATCATACTGCAGCCCTTTCATACCGTTATATCATACTGCAGCCCTTTCTATACCGTTATATCATACTGCAACCCATTCATACCGTTATATCATACTGCAGCTCTTTCTATACCGTTATATCATACTGCAGCTCTTTCATACCGTTATATCATACTGCAGCTCTTTCATACCGTTATATCATACTGCAGCCCTTTCATACCGTTATATCATACTGCAGCCCTTTCATACCGTTATATCATACTGCAGCCCTTTCTATACCGTTATATCATACTGCAGCCCTTTCATACCGTTATATCATACTGCAGCCCTTTCATACCGTTATATCATACTGCAGCCCTTTCTATACCGTTATATCATACTGCAACCCATTCATACCGTTATATCATACTGCAGCCCTTTCATACCGTTATATCATACTGCAGCTCTTTCATACCGTTATATCATACTGCAGCTCTTTCTATACCGTTATATCATACTGCAGCCCTTTCATACCGTTATATCATACTGCAGCCCTTTCATACCGTTATATCATACTGCAGCCCTTTCTATACCGTTATATCATACTGCAACCCATTCATACCGTTATATCATACTGCAGCCCTTTCTATACCGTTATATCATACTGCAACCCATTCATACCGTTATATCATACTGCAGCCCTTTCATACCGTTATATCATACTGCAGCCCTTCATACCTGTTATATAATACTGCAGCCTTTTCATACCGTTATATCATACTGCAGCCCTTTCATACCGTTGTATCATACTGCAGCCCCTCATACCTGTTACATAATACTGCAGCCCTTTCATACCGTTATATCATACTGCAGCTCTTTCATACCGTTATATCATACTGCAGCCCTTTCATACCGTTATATCATACTGCAGCTCTTTCATACCGTTATATCATACTGCAGCCCTTCATACCTGTTATATCATACTGCAGCTCTTTCATACCGTTATATCATACTGCAGCCCTTTCATACCGTTATATCATACTGCAGCTCTTTCATACCGTTATATCATACTGCAGCTCTTTCATACCGTTATATCATACTGCAGCCCTTTCATACCGTTATATCATACTGCAGCCCTTTCATACCGTTATATCATACTGCAGCCCTTTCATACCGTTATATCATACTGCAGCCCTTTCATACCATTATATCATACTGCAGCTCTTTCATACCGTTATATCATACTGCAGCCCTTTCATACCGTTATATCATACTGCAGCCCTTTCATACCGTTATATCATACTGCAGCTCTTTCATACCGTTATATCATACTGCAGCCCTTTCTATACCGTTATATCATACTGCAGCCCTTTCATACCGTTATATCATACTGCAGCCCTTTCATACCGTTATATCATACTGCAACCCATTCATACCGTTATATCATACTGCAGCCCTTTCTATACCGTTATATAATACTGCAGCCCTTTCATACCGTTATATCATACTGTAGCCCTTTCATACCTGTTATATAATACTGCAGCCCTGCGGCACCGCTTACCGTTACCGCGTTCACTAGAATCTTGGCAAGGTGACCTATTTTTCTCCAGCATTTCGTCTCGATGTTTGTTGACACTGTGACCTTTTCCATTGCAGCACGTTTGTGTGTCCCACTGAAATAATTGCCTTCAGCGACAGAGTGGACGAATTCAAGGCGATCAACTGCGAGGTGATCGGTTGTTCTACAGACAGTCACTTCAGCCATTTGGCATGGTGAGTTACGCCTTGAGTGACGTCAAGTCAGTTAGTGCCAACTCTTTATAGATACTGGTACACTCGCATCATCAAGTTAAAGTTAAAAATGAGCCACAGGCCAGTAAACACGATATTTGAGGATTCTACGACTCTTGAATATCCAAATATGATGTCATGTATCGATGCAAGAATAATGGCTACACGAATGTGGGCGAGAGATTTTGCCCAGGGATTTCTGTTGCAACACCAAGGAAAATAGTCGGGACATAGGTAAACGGGAGCAGACTCTGCATCTGGCCCTAGTTATGGATCTAGCTGCGCGCTCAACGCTCTCGTTTAAGGGTGACAGATCCGGTCTCCCTGGCCGAACAGTGGCGCTCTCAACCTCCGGTTAAAGTTACTTATCGAGCTCTTTCCCGCCAAAACTAAAGCGGTCAAAATTCAAATAAGAATCAGTCCTTGAATCAGCCAAAAAATCTTTTGTCCACGCATGTCATACTGCCAAATAGAATCTTAACCTTGCCCGTGATACCAATTAACCATATGTTTTCTACTTAGTGGTAAACGTCATCATTTTTTCCAATCCCGGGTAGAAACCAGTCAGTTTCAAAGTAGATTTTCCAGATCTATCAAGTAGTATCAACGCTCTCATGGGGCCTTCAAGTCACCTAGTCTGAGGTACGGTTTGCTCTAAATGACGTGTGACGAACGTATGACGAACGTTGTGTATTGTGTTGTGCAGGATCAACACGCCGCGCAAGCAGGGCGGTCTGGGTGAGATGAAGATCCCTCTGCTGGCCGACAAGACCTGCTCCATCGCCAAGACATACGGCGTCTACAAGGAGGATGACGGCATCGCATTCAGGTGAGAACAAGTGTCCATTGGTCACTACTACACCAGTGTAGCAATGTGAGGTCTGCGGGACACCTAGTGAGAGCAAGTGTCCATTGGTCAGAACTACACCAGTGTAGCAATGTGAGGTCAGCGGGACACCTAGTGAGAACAAGTGTCCATTGGTCAGAACTACACCAGTGTAGCAAGGTGAGGTCAGCGGGACACCTAGTGAGAACAAGTGTCCATTGGTCAGAACTACACCAGTGTAGCAAGGTGAGGTCAGCGGGACACCTAGTGAGAGCAAGTGTCCATTGGTCAGAACTACACCAGTGTAGCAATGTGAGGTCAGCGGGACACCTAGTGAGAACAAGGGTCCATTGGTCAGAACTACACCAGTGTAGCAATGTGAGGTCAGCGGGACACCTAGTGAGAACAAGTGTCCATTGGTCAGAACTACACCAGTGTAGCAATGTGAGGTCAGCGGGACACCTGGTGAGAACAAGTGTCCATTGGTCAGAACTACACCAGTGTAGCAATGTGAGGTCAGCGGGACACCTAGTGAGAACAAGTGTCCATTGGTCAGAACTACACCAGTGTAGCAATGTGAGGTCAGCGGGACCCCTAGTGAGAACAAGTGTTCATTGGTCACTACTACACCAGTGTAGCAATGTGAGGTCAGCGGGACACCTAGTGAGAACAAGTGTCCATTGGTCAGAACTACACCAGTGTAGCAATGTGAGGTCAGCGGGACACCTAGTGAGAACAAGTGTCCATTGGTCAGAACTACACCAGTGTAGCAATGTGAGGTCAGCGGGACACCTAGTGAGAACAAGTGTCCATTGGTCAGAACTACACCAGTGTAGCAATGTGAGGTCAGCGGGACACCTAGTGAGAACAAGTGTCCATTGGTCACTACTACACCAGTGTAGCAATGTGAGGTCAGCGGGACACCTAGTGAGAACAAGTGTCCATTGGTCAGAACTACACCAGTGTAGCAATGTGAGGTCAGCGGGACACCTAGTGAGAACAAGTGTCCATTGGTCAGAACTACACCAGTGTAGCAATGTGAGGTCAGCGGGACACCTAGTGAGAACAAGTGTCCATTGGTCACTACTACACCAGTGTAGCAATGTGAGGTCAGCGGGACACCTAGTGAGAACAAGTGTCCATTGGTCAGAACTACACCAGTGTAGCAATGTGAGGTCAGCGGGACACCTAGTGAGAACAAGTGTCCATTGGTCAGAACTACACCAGTGTAGCAATGTGAGGTCAGCGGGACACCTAGTGAGAACAAGTGTCCATTGGTCAGAACTACACCAGTGTAGCAATGTGAGGTCAGCGGGACACCTAGTGAGAACAAGTGTCCATTGGTCACTACTACACCAGTGTAGCAATGTGAGGTCAGCGGGACACCTAGTGAGAACAAGTGTCCATGGGTCAGAACTACACCAGTGTAGCAATGTGAGGTCAGCGGGACACCTAGTGAGAACAAGTGTCCATTGGTCAGAACTACACCAGTGTAGCAATGTGAGGTCAGCGGGACACCTAGTGAGAACAAGTGTCCATGGGTCAGAACTACACCAGTGTAGCAATGTGAGGTCAGCGGGACACCTAGTGAGAACAAGTGTCCATTGGTCAGAACTACACCAGTGTAGCAATGTGAGGTCAGCGGGACACCTAGTGAGAACAAGTGTCCATTGGTCAGAACTACACCAGTGTAGCAATGTGAGGTCAGCGGGACACCTAGTGAGAACAAGTGTCCATTGGTCAGAACTACACCAGTGTAGCAATGTGAGGTCAGCGGGACACCTAGTGAGAACAAGTGTCCATTGGTCAGAACTACACCAGTGTAGCAATGTGAGGTCAGCGGGACACCTAGTGAGAACAAGTGTCCATTGGTCAGAACTACACCAATGTAGCAATGTGAGGTCAGCGGGACACCTAGTGAGAACAAGTGTCCATTGGTCAGAACTACACCAGTGTAGCAATGTGAGGTCAGCGGGACACCTAGTGAGAACAAGTGTCCATTGGTCACTACTACACCAGTGTAGCAATGTGAGGTCAGCGGGACACCTAGTGAGAACAAGTGTCCATTGGTCAGAACTACACCAGTGTAGCAAGGTGAGGTCAGCGGGACACCTAGTGAGAGCAAGTGTCCATTGGTCACAACTACACCAGTGTAGCAATGTGAGGTCAGCGGGACACCTAGTGAGAGCAAGTGTCCATTGGTCAGAACTACACCAGTGTAGCAATGTGAGGTCAGCGGGACACCTAGTGAGAACAAGTGTTCATTGGTCAGAACTACACCAGTGTAGCAATGTGAGGTCAGCGGGACACCTAGTGAGAACAAGTGTCCATGGGTCAGAACTACACCAGTGTAGCAATGTGAGGTCAGCGGGACACCTAGTGAGAACAAGTGTCCATTGGTCAGACCTACACCAGTGTAGCAATGTGAGGTCAGCGGGACACCTAGTGAGAACAAGTGTCCATTGGTCACAACTACACCAGTGTAGCAATGTGAGGTCAGCGGGACACCTAGTGAGGACAAATGTCCATGGGTCAGAACTACACCAGTGTAGCAATGTGAGGTCAGCGGGACACCTAGTGAGAACAAGGGTCCATTGGTCAGAACTACACCAGTGTAGCAATGTGAGGTCAGCGGGACACCTAGTGAGAACAAGTGTCCATTGGTCAGAACTACACCAGTGTAGCAATGTGAGGTCAGCGGGACACCTAGTGAGAACAAGTGTCCATTGGTCAGAACTACACCAGTGTAGCAATGTGAGGTCAGCGGGACACCTAGTGAGGACAAATGTCCATTGGTCAGAACTACACCAGTGTAGCAATGTGAGGTCAGCGGGACACCTAGTGAGAACAAATGTCCATTGGTCAGAACTACACCAGTCGAAACACTTAAAACAGTATGAAGATATCACTGTCTTTGATGTGTTCTTTCAGAGGCCTGTTCATCATTGACGACAAGGGCAACCTGCGGCAGATGACCGTCAACGACCTGCCAGTGGGTCGCTCCGTCGACGAGACGCTGCGTCTGGTGCAGGCCTTCCAGTTCACCGACAAACACGGGGAAGGTAGCCACTCTACTCAAGTCCCCGCTAGTGTTAACCCTCAACACGGGGAAGTTAGCCACTCTACTCAAGTCGCCGCTAGTGTTAACCCTCAACACGGGGAAGGTAGCCACTCCACTCAAGCTGCCGCTAGTGTTAACCCTCAACAACTTACTTTAAAATTGACTATTAACCATGTCCATCCCGTGTGGCGAGTTCATTGCTTTGTAGAACTCCCGGTTCATTATGCCTGAGACTGAGGGTGATGATCGAAACCTCCTCCCTATAACTGCTCGAGACTGACTGATAATGCCAATCGTTTGCTGTAAAGCTCCCTGTTCCCCAGAACCCTGTGATGTGAAGCGTGAACTGATGCCGGATTGTCGCGGCCTGTTTCAGTGTGTCCGGCTGGCTGGAAGCCTGGAGCCGCCACCATGAAGCCGGACCCCAAGGAGAGCAAGGCCTACTTCCAGAAGAACAACTGACCACTCACTGTACTTACCGCCCTGACCGCCTCGGGCTGAGGTCTTTGGCTTTACATTGGGCGTGGCGGGTCTCATTTCTCAACATAGCTTAGATATCTTCCGGTGGATGGAATACTTTATTTTCACTTTTATTACGGTGTTTAATGCGGGGATCGTATGGGAAGCCGTTTTGTTCCATGTTCTTATCACGTGATCCTAGAATCCGTCACTGCCGCTGGGTTTCGGCCATCACCACATCCATAGGGTGAGTCGAAATCTGGAAACCAACACGGGAAGACGACCCAGCAGGCAACCCTTTACTATGTTGTCAAACTAAGTGTTAAATAACAATCATGTTACATCGTTTCTTAAGAATAAAAGTTCATATGATTCCGCGGTTGTTCCGATGTGATTAATGAGAGGACACAAGCCACGGCAAGCCACGGACTCTCAAACACTCCCTGCGCGTACGCTGCATGACGCGAGTGTAGGCTGAAATAGGACGAGTGTAGGCTGAAAGAGGACGAGTGTAGGCTGAAATAGGACAAGTGTAGCTTGAAATAGGACAAGTGTAGCTTGAAATAGGACGAGTGTAGGCTAAAATAGGACTAGTTTAGGCGGACACAGGACGAGTGTAGGCTGAAATAGTAAGAGTGTAAGCTGAAATAAGACTAGTCTAGCTTTAAATTTAGAGCAGGCTGAATAAGCCTAGTGTAGCTCAAAATAGGGGAGTAACTTGACAGGGTAGTGTAGTTTCAAATAGGAAGTGTAGCGTGAAATAGCACGGGTGTAGCTGGACACAAGAGAGTAACTTTAAAGATGACTGGTATAGCTTGAAAAAGTGGAGTTGCTTGAATTGTGACTAGTGTAGCGTGAAAGAGGGAGTATAGCTTTGAATCAATTGTCAATTGGAACTTTCGACCAGGGGGGGTGGTCCACGCCTCCGATAGTGTTTTGCTTTAAAAAGAAAAAGGAGTCCACGCCTCAGATGGCATTGAAAAATTGCATAGGGGAGTGTAGCTTTATAGGAGAGTGTAGCTTACATAGGGGAGTGTAGCTTCTATAGGGGAGTGTAGCCTACATAGGGGAGTGTAGCTTACATAGGGGAGTGTAGCTTACATAGGGGAATGAGCTTGAAATAGGAAGCGTGTACCGTGAAATAAGGGCATGGAGCTTGAAATGGGACTAGTGTAGTTTTAAACATGGGTGAGTGGTTTGAAATATGGGAGTATAACTTTAAATAGAGTGCACCCTGAAATAAGGCGAGTGTAACGAGATGAGAAGAGTAGTTTGAAACAGGGCGAGTAGCCTATAACTTGAAATAGGAAGAGTAATTTGAAACTTGAGGAGTAGCTTGAAATTGAGCGAGCGCAACTTGAAATGGGGAGAGTAGGGGAATGTCAACATATTTCACTGTGACGAAACAGTCTCTCGGCGAGGATTGCAGCAACGCTAAAAATTTATGCGCTGTATGTACGGAGTCGCCTTCTGTTTAGTGCCGCCCTCTAGCGAGTGTCGTAATTTTGTTAATGTCAGTGACTGTTTTAATTAACATTTTTAAAAGGCCAATGGCAATGAAATCCGGTCAAATTGGAAAAATAGGCGGGTAAAGTCGATCATATTTGTGGGTAACTTCGATCACTTGGTAATTTTTAAAAACAGTTGCACATTTCTTGTGTAAGTATATACCAAAAAAAAGAGTATAGCTTGCAATAGAGGAAAACAGGGCCAGTGAATGTTTAAATAAAGTGTAGCTTGAAACAGGGGAGTGTATGCGAACATAGGTAGTGTAGTTGTGCGAACGATCACAACAGTGGGCGATCCGGTAGGTTACCTTGCTGAACTGGTCTAGGTCGAAACTATTTACATAAATGAGAATGCGATAGTATTCGCAAATCATGTTGGTTTTCAGTGCAAATGTTTGAGGCAATGTGGGGAGTGAAATGGTTGACCTTCAAGGAGACGTAGGATTTGCCGCTATCGCTAGCGGGGAGTACGATATGCTGAATCCGGCCAAGCCGTAGTCTTCCATTGACAGTTTAAATTATTACTGAAATATCATTATGGTAACCATCGACATACTTAAGGTATTCGCAGCGTGGGAATGCTGGGACCCCCCAGAATGTGTGACACATTGAGATAAAAACACCTCACAAACAGTATTGTCACGGCTATTTATTTGCATGACACAAGAGATTTTCCGGACAGACCGGCCTTCCTATATATACCTCATGCCCTAGTAAAGCTCGAAAACACGCGGCTGCAACACCAGCACCTCTATAGTGGAAGTGAATGTCCTACACTGGTCGTCAACACGAGGGTTGGCTGAGGTAGCTCGGACAACATGGCTCTCCACCAAAGTAGACAGACATTACAGATGCCTTTATACCAAAAGATACGCCGGATATATGACAAACTTTCTGGTCAGGATAGCAAGGACAAGGGCAGATCAGGGTAGAGAATAAAACCAAATCGTTCGTTTGATGGCCAAACTGTACATTAACTACTAAGAATTGTGTGAATGCAATTTCCTGTACATATTTGTGGATGGCTTGAAGTTGTCGTAACACCAATTGGAACTCTCCTGGAAGTGTAACGATGCCGAATCTGTGTAACACTAAGGGCCTAAACGATACAACTCTCCTGGAAGTGTAACGATGCCGCATTGCGAAGGACAGAGCTGACATTTCGCTTCAGGAGCCAGTCAAATGATGAATACAATTGAATATATTATATTCTCTAATGATGAAAAAGAATGTGTGTTTTGTTTTGAAATGTTGTGCCAATTATAGCATTGCTGGTCCGGTCAACCTCCGCCATACGTAGCGTTCCTGGCGCCTCTTTCAACTGGAGCGTCATCAGCCACATCGCATGGGTTCTCGAAGAGCGTTCGTCGTTTTGGAAAGTTCGTATATTGAGGAGGTCGTTAGTAACGGGTTCATGTCGTGCCATTCACGTGGTACATCATAACAAAACGAGCTTGGTTTGGGGCTTTATCCGGGGTACTTCTTAATATGCGTGAATAGACTAATCATCTGGAAGCCTAGACTTAAAGACTTGAGGACACCCAAGTTGCCCGGTCAATACAACGTTTCGAGGTCGATCACGGCGCAATAGGACTATCAGACAAAACAATATATACCCTGTACTTTAATACAAAGGTGCGCCTCCAGTGTCCCTGTAGCGCAACCAAGTAACAACACAAAAAACATGCCTAGCTCTTAGGAAACAAAAGAAAACCTGTCCCTTGTCAGGCCATTAGTTCCTTGGAAGCAGTTTAAAGCTGTTCAGAATGAAAGCGCAAATCTAAAACCAGTTGAGGGAACCAGGGTGAGAAATACAACGCTGGAAGTGAAAAAGTACCATAATTGATGGCCAAACAGGTCTAAAGCACATTCGTGAATGGGCAAGATCGTCCCTTGTTCATTCAGCAGACTTACAACATGTCTCGAATACATTCATGAAGGGGTCAGACAGTCCCTGGTCGTTCAGACTTACAGGTCTCAAACACCTTCATGAATGGGCCAGACAGTCCCTAGTCCTTCCAGACTTACATATCTTAAACACCTTCATGAATGGGCCAGATAGTCCCTGGCCCTTCCAGACTAATAGGTCTTAAACACCTTCATGAATGGGCCAGACAGTCCCTAGTCTTTCCAGACTAACATGCCCTAAACACCTTCATGAATGGGCCAGACAGTCCCTAGTCCTTCCAGACTTACATGTCTTAAACATCTTCATGAATGGGCCAGACAGTCCCTAGTCCTTCCAGACTTACATGCCTTAAACACCTTCATGAATAGGCCAGACAGTCCCTAGTCCTTCCAGACTAACATGCCTTAAACACCTTCATGAATGGGCCAGACTTACATGTCTTTAACACCTTCATGAATGGGCCAGCCAGTCCCTAGTCCTTCCAGACTTACATGTCTTAAACACCTTCATGAATGGGCCAGACAGTCCCTGGTCGTTCAGACTTACATGTCTTAAACATCTTCATGAATGGGCCAGACAGTCCCTAGTCCTTCCAGACGTACATGCCTTAAACACCTTCATGAATAGGCCAGACAGTCCCTAGTCCTTCCAGACTTACATGTCTTAAACACCTTCATGAATGGGCCAGACAGTCCCTGGTCGTTCAGACTTACATGTCTTAAACACCTTCATGAATGGGCCAGCCAGTCCCTAGTCTTTCCAGACTAACATGCCTTAAACACCTTCATGAATGGGCCAGACAGTCCCTAGTCCTTCCAGACTTACATGTCTTAAACACCTTCATGAATGGGCCAGACAGTCCCTAGTCCTTCCAGACTTACATATCTTAAACACCTTCATGAATGGGCCAGACAGTCCCTGGCCCTTCCAGACTAACATGCCTTAAACACCTTCATGAATGGGCCAGACAGTCCCTAGTCCTTCCAGATTTACATGTCTTAAACACCTTCATGAATGGGCCAGACAGTCCCTGGTCGTTCAGACTTACATGTCTTAAACACCTTCATGAATGGGCCAGCCAGTCCCTAGTCTTTCCAGACTAACATGCCTTAAACACCTTCATGAATGGGCCAGACAGTCCCTAGTCCTTCCAGACTTACATATCTTAAACACCTTCATGAATGGGCCAGACAGTCCCTGGCCCTTCCAGACTAATAGGTCTTAAACACCTTCATGAATGGGCCAGCCAGTCCCTAGTCTTTCCAGACTAACATGCCCTAAACACCTTCATGAATAGGCCAGACAGTCCCTAGTCCTTCCAGACTTACATGTCTTAAACACCTTCATGAATGGGCCAGACAGTCCCTGGTCGTTCAGACTTACATGTCTTAAACACCTTCATGAATGGGCCAGCCAGTCCCTAGTCTTTCCAGACTAACATGCCTTAAACACCTTCATGAATGGGCCAGACAGTCCCTAGTCCTTCCAGACTTACATGTCTTAAACACCTTCATGAATGGGCCAGACAGTCCCTAGTCCTTCCAGACTTACATATCTTAAACACCTTCATGAATGGGCCAGACAGTCCCTGGCCCTTCCAGACTAACATGCCTTAAACACCTTCATGAATGGGCCAGACAGTCCCTAGTCCTTCCAGATTTACATGTCTTAAACACCTTCATGAATGGGCCAGACAGTCCCTGGTCGTTCAGACTTACATGTCTTAAACATCTTCATGAATGGGCCAGACAGTCCCTAGTCCTTCCAGACTTACATGCCTTAAACACCTTCATGAATAGGCCAGACAGTCCCTAGTCCTTCCAGACTTACATGTCTTAAACACCTTCATGAATGGGCCCGACAGTCCCTGGTCGTTCAGACTTACATGTCTTAAACACCTTCATGAATGGGCCAGCCAGTCCCTAGTCTTTCCAGACTAACATGCCTTAAACACCTTCATGAATGGGCCAGACAGTCCCTAGTCCTTCCAGACTTACATATCTTAAACACCTTCATGAATGGGCCAGACAGTCCCTGGCCCTTCCAGACTAATAGGTCTTAAACACCTTCATGAATGGGCCAGCCAGTCCCTAGTCTTTCCAGACTAACATGCCCTAAACATCTTCATGAATGGGCCAGACAGTCCCTAGTCCTTCCAGACTTACATGTCTTAAACATCTTCATGAATGGGCCAGACAGTCCCTAGTCCTTCCAGACTTACATGTCTTAAACACCTTCATGAATGGGCCAGACAGTCCCTAGTCCTTCCAGACTTACATATCTTAAACACCTTCATGAATGGGCCAGACAGTCCCTGGCCCTTCCAGACTTACATGTCTTAAACACCTTCATGAATGGGCCAGACAGTCCCTGGCCCTTCCAGACTAATAGGTCTTAAACACCTTCATGAATGGGCCAGCCAGTCCCTAGTCTTTCCAGACTAACATGCCCTAAACACCTTCATGAATGGGCCAGACAGTCCCTAGTCCTTCCAGACTTACATGTCTTAAACATCTTCATGAATGGGCCAGACAGTCCCTAGTCCTTCCAGACTTACATGCCTTAAACACCTTCATGAATAGGCCAGACAGTCCCTAGTCCTTCCAGACTTACATGTCTTAAACACCTTCATGAATGGGCCAGACAGTCCCTGGTCGTTCAGACTTACATGTCTTAAACACCTTCATGAATGGGCCAGCCAGTCCCTAGTCTTTCCAGACTAACATGCCTTAAACACCTTCATGAATGGGCCAGACAGTCCCTAGTCCTTCCAGACTTACATGCCTTAAACACCTTCATGAATAGGCCAGACAGTCCCTAGTCCTTCCAGACTAACATGCCTTAAACACCTTCATGAATGGGCCAGACTTACATGTCTTAAACACCTTCATGAATGGGCCAGCCAGTCCCTAGTCCTTCCAGACTTACATGTTTTAAACACCTTCATGAATGGGCCAGACAGTCCCTGGTCGTTCAGACTTACATGTCTTAAACATCTTCATGAATGGGCCAGACAGTCCCTAGTCCTTCCAGACTTACATGTTTTAAACACCTTCATGAATGGGCCAGACAGTCCCTGGTCGTTCAGACTTACATGTCTTAAACACCTTCATGAATGGGCCAGCCAGTCCCTAGTCTTTCCAGACTAACATGCCTTAAAGACCTTCATGAATGGGTCAGACAGTCCCTAGTCTTTCTCGACTTACATGTCTTAAACACCTTCATGAATTGGCCAGACAGTCCCTGGTCGTTCAGACTTACATGTCTTAAACACCTTCATGAATGGGTCAGACAGTGCCTAGTCCTTCCAGACTAACATGTTTCAAGCACCTCTACAAATGGACTCGACGAGGACCTCCCTGATGTAGTGGTCAGTAGGTCCTGAGTTCCTGGGCCCGGGCACCTAATCTGGGGCATGTTTTATCGATTCATCGTCTCGGGAGGTTCCTTGGCCCAGTTTAACCCTTGTGTGCACAAACGTGGCCTAAACCACCAAATCATTCAAATGGGCCAGACAGTCCCTCGTCCTACAGACTTACATGCTTTAAACACCTTCATGAATGGGCCAGACAGTACCTGGTCGTTTAGACTTACAGGTCTTAAACACTTTCACAAATAGGACAACTTAGTGACGTCCAAACGAATAGTTCGTTGATTGTTAAGCAAACAAGTAGCGACATTAGTGCGGCTCGGCTTTGTGACATGAAACCGGCCAGCTTCATGACGTCCGAACGGTTTGCTTCATTACGTCAGAACGGTTTGCTTCATGACGTCAGAGAAGATAGCTTCATCTTGTCAGAGCGGCAGGCTTCATGGCGTCAGAGCTGTTTACTTCATGACGTCAGAGCGGTTTACTTTATGACGTCAGAGCGGTTAACTTCATGACGTCAGAGCGGTTTACTTCATGACGTCAGAGTGGTTTACTTCATGAAGTCAGGGCAAAACGCCTTATGACGTCAGAGCAGAACGATTCATGACGTCAGAGCAGAACGCTTCACGCCCTTAACGAGGTCACCTTCATAACGTTAGCATTCGGTCTACCTATACCGACGATAACTCTTCGAAATGTTAGAAACAAAGACTTGTTTACCTGAACAACATGACGAATACATACAAACGCCCACGACTACCACATTACACTACACATTGGGCACACGCTGTAACGAGGATTTGAGTCTATGCCATTAACAGCTGCTTAAATACACACACCGGCAACACATGCAATGAAAAGAATATCGTTACTGAGTGAGTTACGAATGAAAAGTATATCGTTACTGAGTGAGTTACGAATGAAAAGTATATCGTTACTGAATCAGTTACGAATGAAGAGTATATCGTCACTGAATCAGTTACGAATGACGAGTATATCGTTACTGAGTTAGTTACGAATGAAGAGTATATCGTTACTGAATCAGTTACGAATGACGAGTATATCGTTACTGAGTTAGTTACGAATGACGAGTATATCGTTACTAAGTCAGTTACGAATGAAGAGTATATCGTTACTGAATTAGTTACGAATGACGAGTATATCGTTACTAAGTCAGTTACGAATAAAGAGTATATCGTTACTAAGTCAGTTACGAATGAAGAGTATATCGTTACTAAGTCAGTTACGAATGAAGAGTATATCGTTACTAAGTCAGTTACGAATGAAGAGTATATCGTTACTGAATCAGTTACGAATGAAGAGTATATCGTTACTGAATCAGTTACGAATGAAGAGTATATCGTCACTGAATCAGTTACGAATGAATAGTATATCGTTACTGAATCAGTTACGAATGACGAGTATATCGTTACTGAATCAGTTACGAATGAAGAGTATATCGTTACTGAATCAGTTACGAATGAAGAGTATATCGTTACTGAATCAGTTACGAATGACGAGTATATCGTTACTGAATCAGTTACGAATGAACAGTATATCGTTACTGAATCAGTTACGAATGACGAGTATATCGTTATTAAAATCATTATATTATACGAGCGCATGCTTTTAACTGATGTCAGCAATTGCTATCTGTAACTTATTTGATACCAGTATTACCAGTACATACCGGGGACACGAGCAAGGCGAATAGGGCGGATCTCTCCAAACACTTACATAGCCATCAAACATATTATAGTAAAGCAGACACAAATTATTCAGTTTACAAATGTAAGTATTAAAAGTTAAATGCATTGAAATGTATAGGTAATAAATGAACCTGGTCCTGGAACAGGGAGTGGCACACGGGCAGAAAGTAGACAATGGGTCCTACACATGCACAATGGAAGCTGACCATACGTAAGTAACCTACAGAAAATAACATGCAGGGAGTTGAGCTGAGTGCCGCTTGGGAGTAAGTCACCAAGCCGCCATAAAGCCACCCCTGCATGAAATACATAACAAACTCTCTCTCGTATAAACGCAACGCAAAAATTCAGCAGATCGTTGTTACGGGGGAGTGATCCCCTCTAAGCACCTTACCAGTAAATAAAGGTTTGACTGTCGGAAGAGAATGGCTGTCCCAATGACACACAGTGCCTCGCTGGACAATCAGGGGTCCAAGTCAGCGTTTGTAAACAAGCTAACTCAGTTACTATGAAGCGAACACGGTTCGACTTGAGGAGACATAGCGATCCCTACTCGCCCACTGAAGACCCAACAACAGCAACATTAATAAACACAGATTAAAAATATAAATTGCTATCACATTTGTCGTTGTACAGAAGTAATCTATGGAAACGGACAGGGTATTATTAAAGCCTTACCAAAGTGGAATACGTAAGCAGCTCTCCACTATGACCCTCATAGGAGGACAACATGTCACTTGTAGCCCGAGAACTCTTCAGAACAGGTTCACAAAATAACGGATGTCAAGGAGAGCACAGAACACAATCATCTTTGGTGTAGATTTGACAAATAACGTATAATATTTTTGGAAATGTCACCTGATTCTGTTGATAATCAACATTTACGTAAAATTGTCTGATTCCTTTGTCTTTGACAAAGAGTGATAACTAGTTAAGTGTCGTCAAGATAATGCACGTGTTAGACACCACTACCTACAGCATACACAATATCACATTGGTAATGAGTAGGTCACACAACTGCATCAAAGAAATACATATACACATCTCTAACCTTTCAACTGCCAGAAGCTGACTAGCATTCTAATGCATTAAGAATACATGAAATAAAACACTTGATCTACAGGCGTCTATTACATTACATCAATAGTGTACCACAATATGCACCCATTCAACTATATACATTATACATGGGAAAGCTGGACTGAGGGTCAAAACGGTCCCTTTAGCCAGCCCCACGAGGTTCTAGTAAATGAGGTATATCACGTTGGGTACGAGGAGGTACCTGCCGGACCAACCGGACTCCAACAAAAACACCCACCAACTCGTGTTATCACGTCATACAAAAGTTACTTAAGTTAAACTGGCACTAAATATCTGAATTGGTATGGTTGCCAATATATCAAAATCTCCATAATATAGATAAGCATATAGCACTGTAAGATTTGTAGTAATATTTACCCATTTGTCATCGACCATCAACTTAATAAATGTCGTTTCTTGAAAACTACATTCCTGTTAGATTCAGAATAACTAGGGAGGGGGGGGGGGGGTTAAACAATTCTGTCACGTCTTTCTTGACTCTCACGGGTTCTGCCAGCGACACCTTCACTGGGTGCTGGATCCGTCTCCTGGAGTAACACGTGGTCTATACCAGACCAAGCAATCTCATGATTCACTTCCATCGGCGGCAAGCTAATCACGTGGTCTGTTGTTGTTGTTGAGTGAAACAATGTTTGATTTCCATTGGCCAGTGGTTCATCAATGTGGCCTATATGCTTGACGACGATTGGCTGCCAGCTGATCACGTGGTCTGTTCGGGAGCCAGTCCTGGCACCAGCCTTTCCTGCTTGATGTCGATGGGCTGCTGTCCGGTCAGGGAGAGGATGGCTTGGTTGACGGCTGCCAGCTCCACGGACATGGAGAGCGCCTCGTCGTCCTGTTCGTTCAGACCCGCCAGGTCGCCATTGATTTCCATCGACTCGGCAACTTGGTCAGCCTCGGAGCCGGCTGGGGGGCCGACTGAGGGGCCGACTAGGGGGCCGGCTGGGGGGCCGGCTGGGGGGCCGGCTGGGGGGCCGGCTGGGGGGCCGGCTGGCGGAGCGGCTGGGCCGGCAAAGTCACGCTCCACCTGTGGCCTGGGGTCAGACAACAAGCCGTTAGCTAGCGGCTGCAGACCGTTGACCCTGTTGGCGCTCTCCGGCTCTTGCGATCCCGACAGCTCATCCTCTGGAGCAGAATCCCTCGCCAGATGACCTTGAGAGTGCGACTCTAGCTCAGTCGCCTGCATCTGTTGGTGTTGTTGTTGTTGATGCTGTTGATATTCGTGCTGCAGCCGACTGTGGTGTTCCTCGGCGGACAGGCCGCCCAGGTGCATGCCTTGGTCGGGCAGGAAGCCGTCCGACATGTCCAGCGACTGGTTATTGACGGCCTCGGCGGTCAGGTTGGCAAGGTCAGACAGCAGCCGCGACGGTCGACCGCGCATGCGCAACGGTACCTGTGAGACATCTAGTCCCTCTGGAACAAACATTTTGGTAGCGTTCTGTGTAGTGATATCGGACCAACAACCAGTCGACGCAGGGAAAGAACTACATACCCGGGAAGAATTTAGGGACTGTCGATACATATCAAGTCCCACATATATTTCAGAAGGTTTGAATAGCCGGCTATCGTGTTATCGTATTAAGACGAGTTGTCGAGTTTTAGCCAGTCATGTTTCTCAAATGTGCCAGAGGCCTAAGCCGATGTTTACCCGCCATCGGTAAAAAATAAAGACCATAAAGTGCACGTTAAAAGAAACTGTCTGGGCCAAGATGAAAAAGGAAAGCAAGACCAATTGCTTCGCATACAAACCATTACCTTCCCGCGCTAACTTCTTCAGCTCCTTTCGTTTATTGGCGAACCAGTTTGAAACAATTTGCGCGGAAACTCTTTCCCGCTCGGTAAGGGACCTCCCAGCTGAAACGAAATATCTTAACGTCAAAAAACAAACTAATTCTTGCGATTTGCCAGGAGGCACTCGAACTACGACAAACTGTCAGAAGGCAAAGCGAAGTGTTATCGTTGTATGTCCTTTCAGATGACATCCTAGCTGACGAGCCATGCTTACCCATGACCTCGGTAGCGTTGTTGCACGCGTGTGCTATCTCTTCTCTCTTCTCGTGTGAAGGGTAGTTGTCGTCATTAAAGTATTTGTCAAGGATCTCCAGGTGGTTAGGTCTGAAGACGAATCTCTCCCGCTTGGGGTAGTACACATAATCTCCATTGGTCGGCATGGCGCTCATCACGTTCATGTCTAGAGACAGCTTCTTGGGTGGAGTTCCATTGGACAGCAGCACAGCATTTACCGCCGGAGCTGCTAGGAGAAACGCGACCGATGATCATGCCTAATAGCTTAACGCGACATGGGTGAACAAACCACAACAATCGTAAGTGGCCAGGCCCAAGCTTAAAGTAACCTCCTGCCTAACTATACCATATATTCCCTCATAGGTCTTAACCTACATCTCTTACTGTCTAACAATACCATATATTCCCTCATGGGTATTAACTTACATCTCTTACTGTCTAACTATACCATATATTCTCTTATGGGTATTAACCTACATCTGTTACTGACTAACTATACCATATATTTTCTCATTACTATTAACCTACATCTGTTACTGACTAACAATACCATATATTCCATCATGGGTATTAACCTAATCTGTTACTGACTAACAATACCATATATTCCATCATGGGTATTAACCTACATCGTTTACTGACTAACAATACCATATTTCCAGGATAACGTCAGACACAGGCACTATGCTTTACGTTAATAAAGGAAAGCGTATCGTTGATGACTTACCTATGGCAGCCGGGTAGTTTTTGTAGACAACAAACCATTTTTGTATGGCACGACGACTTCGTTCAGACATATCGTAATAATCGCCTTTCAGAAAGCGGCTGACATACGACTGGCTCACTCCTAGGGAGATATAAACACACACACATCGTAATAATGGCCCTTAAGGAAGCGGCTGACATACGACTGGCTCACTCCTAGGGAGATATAAACACACACACATCGTAATAATCGCCTTGAAGGAAGCGACTGAAATACGACTGGCTCACTCCTAGGGAGATAAAAACACACACATCGTAATAATCGCCCTTAAGGAAGCGGCTGACATACGACTGGCTCACTCCTAGGAAGATATAAACACACACACATCGTAATAATCGCCTTTCAGGAAGCGACTGAAATACGACCGGCTCACTCCTAGGGAGATATAAACACACACACATCGTAATAATCGCCTTTCAGGAAGCGACTGACATACGACTGGCTCACTCCTAGGGAGATATAAACACACACATCGTAATAATCGCCTTTCAGGAAGCGACTGACATACGACTGGCTCACTCCTAGGGAGATATAAACACACACACATCGTAATAATCGCCTTGAAGGAAGCGGCTGACATACGACTGGCTCACTCCTTGGGAGATATAAACACACACATCGTAATAATCGCCCTTAAGGAAGCGGCTGACATACGACTGGCTCACTCCTAGGGAGATATAAACACACACACATCGTAATAATCGCCCTTAAGGAAGCGGCTGACATACGACTGGCTCACTCCTAGGGAGATATAAACACACACACATCGTAATAATCGCCTTGAAGGAAGCGACTGACATACGACTGGCTCACTCCTAGGGATATATAAACACACACACATCGTAATAATCGCCTTGAAGGAAGCGACTGACATACGACTGGCTCACTCCTAGGGAGATATAAACACACACATCGTAATAATCGCCCTTAAGGAAGCGGCTGACATACGACTGGCTCACTCCTAGGGAGATATAAACACACACACATCGTAATAATCGCCCGTAAGGAAGCGGCTGACATACGACTGGCTCACTCCTAGGGAGATATAAATACACACACATCGTAACAATCGCCTTTCAGGAAGCGACTGACATACGATGGCTCACTCCTAGGGAGATATAAACACACACACATCGTAATAATCGCCTTTCAGGAAGCGACTGACATACGACTGGCTCACTAATAGGGAGATATAAACACACACACATCGTAATAATCCCCTTTTAGGAAGCGACTGAAATACGACTGGCTCATTCCTATGGAGATATAAACACACACACATCGTAATAATCGCCCTTAAGGAAGCGGCTGACATACGACTGACTCACTCCTAGGGAGATATAAACACACACACATCGTAATAATCGCCCTTAAGGAAGCGGCTGACATACGACTGGCTCACTCCTAGGGAGATCTAAACACACGCACATCGTAAAAATCGCCCTGAAGGAAGCGACTGACATACGACTGGCTCACTCCTAGGGAGATATAAACACACACACATCGTAATAATCCCCTTTCAGGAAGCGACTGACATACGACTGGCTCACTCCTAGGGAGATATAACACGCACATATCGTAATAATCGCCCTTAAGGAAGCGACTGACATACGACTGACTCACTCCTAGGGAGATATAAACACACACACATCGTAATAATCCCCTTTCAGGAAGCGACTGACATACGACTGGCTCACTCCTAGGGAGATATAAACACATACATATCTTAATAATCGCCTTTCAGGAAGCGACTGACATACGACTGGCTCACTCCTAGGGATATATAAACACACACACATCGTAATAATCGCCTTGAAGGAAGCGACTGGCATACGACTGGCTCACTCCTAGGGAGATATAAACACACACATCGTAATAATCGCCCTTAAGGAAGCGGCTGACATACGACTGGCTCACTTCTAGGGAGATATAAACACACACACATCGTAATAATCGCCCTTAAGGAAGCGGCTGACGTACGACTGGCTAACTCCTAGGGAGATAAAAACACACACACATCGTAATAATAGTCTTTCAGAAAGCGACTGACATACGACTGGCTCACTCCAAGGGAGATATAAACACACATACACATCGTAATAATCGCCCTTAGGGAAGCGGCTGACTTACGACTGGCTCACTCCTAGGGAGATAAAAACACACACATCGTAATAATAGTCTTTAAGAAAGCGACTGACATACGACTGGCTCACTCCTAGGGAGATAAAAACACACACACATCGTAATAATAGTCTTTCAGAAAGCGACTGACATACGACTGGCTCACTCCTAGGGAGATCTAAACACACGCACATCGTAAAAATCGCCCTGAAGGAAGCGACTGACATACGACTGGCTCACTCCTAGGGAGATATAAACACACACACATCGTAATAATCCCCTTTCAGGAAGCGACTGACATACGACTGGCTCACTCCTAGGGATATATAACACGCACATATCGTAATAATCGCCCTTAAGGAAGCGACTGACATACGACTGGCTCACTCCTAGGGAGATCTAAACACACGCACATCGTAAAAATCGCCCTGAAGGAAGCGACTGACATACGACTGGCTCACTCCTAGGGAGATATAACACGCACATATCGTAATAATCGCCCTTAAGGAAGCGACTGACATACGACTGGCTCACTCCTAGGGAGATATAAACACACACACATCGTCATAATCGCCCTTGAGGAAGCGACTGACATACGATTTGCTCACTCCTAGGAAGATATAAACACACACACATCGTAATAATCGCCCTTAAGGAGACGGCTGACATACGACTGGCTCACTCCTAGGGAGATATAAACACATACATATCTTAATAATCGCCTTTCAGGAAGCGACTGACATACGACTGGCTCACTCCTAGGGATATATAAACAAACACACATCGTAATAATCGCCTTGAAGGAAGCGACTGGCATACGACTGGCTCACTCCTAAGGAGATATAAACACACACATCGTAATAATCGCTCTTAAGGAAGCGGCTGACATACGACTGGCTCATTCCTAGGGAGATATAAACACACACACATCGTAATAATCGCCCTTAAGGAAGCGGCTGAAGTACGACTGGCTAACTCCTAGGGAGACAAAAACACACACACATCGTAATAATAGTCTTTCAGAAAGCGACTGACATACGACTGGCTCACTCCTAGGGAGATATAAACACACATACACATCGTAATAATCGCCCTTAGGGAAGCGGCTGACGTACGACTGGCTCACTCCTAGGGAGATAAAAACAAACACATCGTAATAATAGTCTTTAAGAACGCGACTGGCATACGACTGGCTCACTCCTAGGGAGATAAAAACACACACACATCGTAATAATAGTCTTTCAGAAAGCGACTGACATACGACTGGCTCACTCCTAGGGAGATAAAAACACACACACATCGTAATACTTTTCTTTCATGAAGCGACTAACATACGACTGGCTTACTCCTATGGAGATCTAAACACAGGCACAACGTAATAATCGCCCTCAAGGAAGCGACTGACATACGACTGGCTCACTCCTAGGGAGATATAAACACACACACTTCGTAAAAATCCCCCTTCAGGAAGCGACTGACATACGACTGGCTCACTCCTAGGGTGATATAAACACACACACATCGTAATAATCCCCCTTCAGGAAGCGACAGACATACGACTGGCTCACTCCTAGGGAGATATAAACACACACACATCGTAATAATCGCCCTTAAGGGAGCGGCTGACATACGACTTGCTCACTCCTAGGGAGATAAAAACACACACACATCGTAATAATCGCCCTTAAGGAAGCGGCTGACATACGACTGGCTCACTCCTAGGGAGATATAAACACACACACTTCGTAATAATCCCCTTTCAGGAAGCTGCTGACATACGATTGGCTCACTCCTAGGAAGATATAAACACACACACATCTTAATAATGCCCCTTCAGGAAGCGACAGACATACGACTGGCTCACTCCTAGGGAGATCGAAACACACGCACATCTTAATAATGCCCCTTCAGGAAGCGACTGACATACGACTGGCTCAATCCTAGGGAGATATAAACACACACATCTTAATAATGCCCCTTCAGGAAGCGACAGACATACGACTGGCTCACTCCTAGGGAGATATAAACACACACACTTCGTAATAATCCCCTTTCAGGAAGCTGCTGACATACGATTGGCTCACTCCTAGGAAGATATAAACACACACACATCGTAATAATCGCCCTTAAGGAAGCGACTGACATACGACTGGCTCAATCCTAGGGAGATATAAACACACACACATCTTAATAATGCCCCTTCAGGAAGCGACTGACATACGACTGGCTCAATCCTAGGGAGATATAAACACACACATCTTAATAATGCCCCTTCAGGAAGCGACAGACATACGACTGGCTCACTCCTAGGGAGATAAAAACACACACACATCGTAATAATAGTCTTTCAGAAAGCGACTGACATATGACTGGCTCACTCCTAGGGAGATCTAAACACACGCACATCGTAAAAATCGCCCTGAAGGAAGCGACTGACATACGACTGGCTCACTCCTAGGGAGATATAAACACACACACATCGTAATAATCCCCTTTCAGGAAGCGACTGACATACGACTGGCTCACTCCTAGGGAGATATAACACGCACATATCGTAATAATCGCCCTTAAGGAAGCGACTGACATACGACTGGCTCACTCCTAGGGAGATCTAAACACACGCACATCGTCAAAATCGCCCTGAAGGAAGCGACTGACATACGACTGGCTCACTCCTACGGAGATATAAACACACACACATCGTAATAATCCCCTTTCAGGAAGCGACTGACATACGACTGGCTCACCCCTAGGGAGATATAAACACATACATATCTTAATAATCGCCTTTCAGGAAGCGACTGACATACGACTGGCTCACTCCTAGGGATATATAAACACACACACATCGTAATAATCGCCTTGAAGGAAGCGACTGGCATACGACTGGCTCACTCCTAGGGAGATATAAACACACACATCGTAATAATCGCCCTTAAGGAAGCGGCTGACATACGACTGGCTCACTTCTAGGGAGATATAAACACACACACATCGTAATAATCGCCCTTAAGGAAGCGGCTGACGTACGACTGGCTAACTCCTAGGGAGATAAAAACACACACACATCGTAATAATAGTCTTTCAGAAAGCGACTGACATACGACTGGCTCACTCCTAGGGAGATATAAACACACACACATCGTAATAATCCCCTTTCAGGAAGCGACTGACATACGACTGGCTCACTCCTAGGGAGATATAAACACATACATATCTTAATAATCGCCTTTCAGGAAGCGACTGACATACGACTGGCTCACTCCTAGGGATATATAAACACACACACATCGTAATAATCGCCTTGAAGCAAGCGACTGGCATACGACTGGCTCACTCCTAGGGAGATATAAACACACACATCGTAATAATCGCCCTTAAGGAAGCGGCTGACATACGACTGGCTCACTTCTAGGGAGATATAAACACACACACATCGTAATAATCGCCTTTCAGGAAGCGACTGACATACGACTGGCTCACTAATAGGGGGATATAAACACACACACATCGTAATAATCCCCTTTTAGGAAGCGACTGAAATACGACTGGCTCATTCCTATGGAGATATAAACACACACACATCGTAATAATCGCCCTTAAGGAAGCGGCTGACATACGACTGACTCACTCCTAGGGAGATATAAACACACACACATCGTAATAATCGCCCTTAAGGAAGCGGCTGACATACGACTGGCTCACTCCTAGGGAGATCTAAACACACGCACATCGTAAAAATCGCCCTGAAGGAAGCGACTGACATACGACTGGCTCACTCCTAGGGAGATATAAACACACACACATCGTAATAATCCCCTTTCAGGAAGCGACTGACATACGACTGGCTCACTCCTAAGGAGATATAACACGCACATATCGTAATAATCGCCCTTAAGGAAGCGACTGACATACGACTGACTCACTCCTAGGGAGATATAAACACACACACTTCGTAATAATCCCCTTTCAAGAAGCTGCTGACATACGATTGGCTCACTCCTAGGAAGATATAAACACACCCACATCGTAATAATCGCCCTTAAGGAAGCGACTGACTTTCGACTGGCTCAATCCTAGGGACATATAAACACACACACATCTTAATAATGCCCCTTCAGGAAGCGACAGACATACGACTGGCTCACTCCTAGGGAGATAAAAACACACACACATCGTAATAATAGTCTTTCAGAAAGCGACTGACATACGACTGGCTCACTCCTAGGGAGATCTAAACACACGCACATCTTAATAATGCCCCTTCAGGAAGCGACTGACATACGACTGGCTCAATCCTAGGGAGATATAAACACACACATCTTAATAATGCCCCTTCAGGAAGCGACAGACATACGACTGGCTCACTCCTAGGGAGATATAAACACACACACTTCGTAATAATCCCCTTTCAGGAAGCTGCTGACATACGATTGGCTCACTCCTAGGAAGATATAAACACACACACATCGTAATAATCGCCCTTAAGGAAGCGACTGACATACGACTGGCTCAATCCTAGGGAGATATAAACACACACACATCTTAATAATGCCCCTTCAGGAAGCGACTGACATACGACTGGCTCAATCCTAGGGAGATATAAACACACACACATCGTAATAATGCCCCTTCAGGAAGCGACTGACATACGACTGGCTCAATCCTAGGGAGATATAAACACACACATCTTAATAATGCCCCTTCAGGAAGCGACAGACATACGACTGGCTCACTCCTAGGGAGATAAAAACACACACACATCGTAATAATAGTCTTTCAGAAAGCGACTGACATACGACTGGCTCACTCCTAGGGAGATCTAAACACACCCACATCGTAATAATCGCCCTTAAGGAAGCGACTGACTTACGACTGGCTCAATCCTAGGGAGATATAAACACACACACATCTTAATAATGCCCCTTCAGGAAGCGACAGACATACGACTGGCTCAATCCTAGGGAGATAAAAACACACACACATCGTAATAATAGTCTTTCAGAAAGCGACTGACATACGACTGGCTCACTCCTAGGGAGATATAAACACACACATCTTAATAATGCCCCTTCAGGAAGCGACAGACATACGACTGGCTCACTCCTAGGGAGATATAAACACACACACATCGTAATAATCCCCTTTCAGGAAGCGACTGACATACGACTGGCTCACTCCTAGGGAGATATAACACGCACATATCGTAATAATCGCCCTTAAGGAAGCGACTGACATACGACTGGCTCACTCCTAGGGAGATCTAAACACACGCACATCGTAAAAATCGCCCTGAAGGAAGCGACTGACATACGACTGGCTCACTCCTACGGAGATATAAACACACACACATCGTAATAATCCCCTTTCAGGAAGCGACTGACATACGACTGGCTCACTCCTAGGGAGATATAAACACATACATATCTTAATAATCGCCTTTCAGGAAGCGACTGGCATACGACTGGCTCACTCCTAGGGAGATATAAACACACACATGGTAATAATCGCCCTTAAGGACGCGGCTGACATACGACTGGCTCACTTCTAGGGAGATATAAACACACACACATCGTAATAATCGCCCTTAAGGAAGCGGCTGACGTACGACTGGCTCACTCCTAGGGAGATATAACACGCACATATCGTAATAATCGCCCTTAAGGAAGCGACTGACATACGACTGGCTCACTCCTAGGGAGATCTAAACACACGCACATCGTAAAAATCGCCCTGAAGGAAGCGACTGACATACGACTGGCTCACTCCTACGGAGATATAAACACACACACATCGTAATAATCCCCTTTCAGGAAGCGACTGACATACGACTGGCTCACTCCTAGGGAGATATAAACACATACATATCTTAATAATCGCCTTGAAGGAAGCGACTGGCATACGACTGGCTCACTCCTATGGAGATATAAACACACACATCGTAATAATCGCCCTTAAGGAAGCGGCTGACATACGACTGGCTCACTTCTAGGGAGATATAAACACACACACATCGTAATAATCGCCCTTAAGGAAGCGGCTGACGTACGACTGGCTAACTCCTAGGGAGATAAAAACACACACACATCGTAATAATAGTCTTTCAGAAAGCGACTGACATACGACTGGCTCACTCCTAGGGAGATATAAACACACACACATCGTAATAATCCCCTTTCAGGAAGCGACTGACATACGACTGGCTCACTCCTAGGGAGATATAAACACATACATATCTTAATAATCGCCTTTCAGGAAGCGACTGACATACGACTGGCTCACTCCTAGGGATATATAAACACACACACATCGTAATAATCGCCTTGAAGGAAGCGACTGGCATACGACTGGCTCACTCCTAGGGAGATATAAACACACACATCGTAATAATCGCCCTTAAGGAAGCGGCTGACATACGACTGGCTCACTTCTAGGGAGATATAAACACACACACATCGTAATAATCGCCCTTAAGGAAGCGGCTGACGTACGACTGGCTAACTCCTAGGGAGATAAAAACACACACACATCGTAATAATAGTCTTTCAGGAAGCGACTGACATACGATGGCTCACTCCTAGGGAGATATAAACACACACACATCGTAATAATCCCCTTTTAGGAAGCGACTGAAATACGACTGGCTCATTCCTATGGAGATATAAACCCACACACATCGTAATAATCGCCCTTAAGGAAGCGGCTGACATACGACTGGCTCACTCCTAGGGAGATCTAAACACACGCACATCGTAAAAATCGCCCTGAAGGAAGCGACTGACATACGACTGGCTCACTCCTAGGGAGATATAAACACACACACATCGTAATAATCCCCTTTCAGGAAGCGACTGACATACGACTGGCTCACTCCTAGGGAGATATAACACGCACATATCGTAATAATCGCCCTTAAGGAAGCGACTGACATACGAGTGACTCACTCCTAGGGAGATATAAACACACACACTTCGTAATAATCCCCTTTCAAGAAGCTGCTGACATACGATTGGCTCACTCCTAGGAAGATATAAACACACCCACATCGTAATAATCGACCTTAAGGAAGCGACTGACTTACGACTGGCTCAATCCTAGGGAGATATAAACACACACACATCTTAATAATGCCCCTTCAGGAAGCGACAGACATACGACTGGCTCACTCCTAGGGAGATAAAAACACACACACATCTTAATAATGCCCCTTCAGGAAGCGACTGACATACGACTGGCTCAATCCTAGGGAGATATAAACACACACACCTTAATAATGCCCCTTCAGGAAGCGACAGACATACGACTGGCTCACTCCTAGGGAGATATAAACACACACACTTCGTAATAATCCCCTTTCAGGAAGCTGCTGACATACGATTGGCTCACTCCTAGGAAGATATAAACACACACACATCGTAATAATCGCCCTTAAGGAAGCGACTGACATACGACTGGCTCACTCCTAGGGAGATATAAACACACACACATCGTAATAATGCCCCTTCAGGAAGCGACTGACATACGACTGGCTCAATCCTAGGGAGATATAAACACACACACATCGTAATAATGCCCCTTCAGGAAGCGACTGACATACGACTGGCTCAATCCTAGGGAGATATAAACACACACATCTTAATAATGCCCCTTCAGGAAGCGACAGACATACGACTGGCTCACTCCTAGGGAGATAAAAACACACACACATCGTAATAATAGTCTTTCAGAAAGCGACTGACATACGACTGGCTCACTCCTAGGGAGATCTAAACACACGCACATCGTAAAAATCGCCCTGAAGGAAGCGACTGACATACGACTGGCTCACTCCTAGGGAGATATAAACACACACACATCGTAATAATCCCCTTTCAGGAAGCGACTGACATACGACTGGCTCACTCCTAGGGAGATATAACACGCACATATCGTAATAATCGCCCTTAAGGAAGCGACTGACATACGACTGGCTCACTCCTAGGGAGATCTAAACACACGCACATCGTAAAAATCGCCCTGAAGGAAGCGACTGACATACGACTGGCTCACTCCTACGGAGATATAAACACACACACATCGTAATAATCCCCTTTAAGGAAGCGACTGACATACGACTGGCTCACTCCTAGGGAGATATAAACACATACATATCTTAATAATCGCCTTGAAGGAAGCGACTGACATACGACTGGCTCACTCCTAGGGATATATAAACACACACACATCGTAATAATCGCCTTGAAGGAAGCGACTGGCATACGACTGGCTCACTCCTAGGGAGATATAAACACACACATCGTAATAATCGCCCTCAAGGAAGCGGCTGACATACGACTGGCTCACTTCTAGGGAGATATAAACACACACACATCGTAATAATCGCCCTTAAGGAAGCGGCTGACGTACGACTGGCTAACTCCTAGGGAGATAAAAACACACACACATCGTAATAATAGTCTTTCAGAAAGCGACTGACATACGACTGGCTCACTCCTAGGGAGATATAAACACACACACATCGTAATAATCCCCTTTCAGGAAGCGACTGACATACGACTGGCTCACTCCTAGGGAGATATAAACACATACATATCTTAATAATCGCCTTTCAGGAAGCGACTGACATACGACTGGCTCACTCCTAGGGATATATAAACACACACACATCGTAATAATCGCCTTGAAGCAAGCGACTGGCATACGACTGGCTCACTCCTAGGGAGATATAAACACACACACATCGTAATAATCGCCCTTAAGGAAGCGGCTGACATACGACTGGCTCACTTCTAGGGAGATATAAACACACACACATCGTAATAATCGCCCTTAAGGAAGCGGCTGACGTACGACTGGCTAACTCCTAGGGAGATAAAAACACACACACATCGTAATAATAGTCTTTCAGAAAGCGACTGACATACGACTGGCTCACTCCTAGGGAGATATAAACACACACACATCGTAATAATCCCCTTTCAGGAAGCGACTGACATACGACTGGCTCACTCCTAGGGAGATATAAACACATACATATCTTAATAATCGCCTTTCAGGAAGCGACTGACATACGACTGGCTCACTCCTAGGGATATATAAACACACACACATCGTAATAATCGCCTTGAAGGAAGCGACTGGCATACGACTGGCTCACTCCTAGGGAGATATAAACACACACATCGTAATAATCGCCCTTAAGGAAGCGGCTGACATACGACTGGCTCACTTCTAGGGAGATATAAACACACACACATCGTAATAATCGCCCTTAAGGAAGCGGCTGACGTACGACTGGCTAACTCCTAGGGAGATAAAAACACACACACATCGTAATAATAGTCTTTCAGGAAGCGACTGACATACGATGGCTCACTCCTAGGGAGATATAAACACACACACATCGTAATAATCCCCTTTTAGGAAGCGACTGAAATACGACTGGCTCATTCCTATGGAGATATAAACACACACACATCGTAATAATCGCCCTTAAGGAAGCGGCTGACATACGACTGACTCACTCCTAGAGAGATATAAACACACACATCGTAATAATCGCCCTTAAGGAAGCGGCTGACATACGACTGGCTCACTCCTAGGGAGATCTAAACACACGCACATCGTAAAAATCGCCCTGAAGGAAGCGACTGACATACGACTGGCTCACTCCTAGGGAGATATAAACACACACACATCGTAATAATCCCCTTTCAGGAAGCGACTGACATACGACTGGCTCACTCCTAGGGAGATATAACACGCACATATCGTAATAATCGCCCTTAAGGAAGCGACTGACATACGACTGACTCACTCCTAGGGAGATATAAACACACACACTTCGTAATAATCCCCTTTCAAGAAGCTGCTGACATACGATTGGCTCACTCCTAGGAAGATATAAACACACCCACATCGTAATAATCGACCTTAAGGAAGCGACTGACTTACGACTGGCTCAATCCTAGGGAGATATAAACACACACACATCTTAATAATGCCCCTTCAGGAAGCGACAGACATACGACTGGCTCACACCTAGGGAGATAAAAACACACACACATCTTAATAATGCCCCTTCAGGAAGCGACTGACATACGACTGGCTCAATCCTAGGGAGATATAAACACACACACCTTAATAATGCCCCTTCAGGAAGCGACAGACATACGACTGGCTCACTCCTAGGGAGATATAAACACACACACTTCGTAATAATCCCCTTTCAGGAAGCTGCTGACATACGATTGGCTCACTCCTAGGAAGATATAAACACACACACATCGTAATAATCGCCCTTAAGGAAGCGACTGACATACGACTGGCTCAATCCTAGGGAGATATAAACACACACACATCTTAATAATGCCCCTTCAGGAAGCGACTGACATACGACTGGCTCAATCCTAGGGAGATATAAACACACACACATCGTAATAATGCCCCTTCAGGAAGCGACTGACATACGACTGGCTCAATCCTAGGGAGATATAAACACACACATCTTAATAATGCCCCTTCAGGAAGCGACAGACATACGACTGGCTCACTCCTAGGGAGATAAAAACACACACACATCGTAATAATAGTCTTTCAGAAAGCGACTGACATACGACTGGCTCACTCCTAGGGAGATCTAAACACACGCACATCGTAAAAATCGCCCTGAAGGAAGCGACTGACATACGACTGGCTCACTCCTAGGGAGATATAAACACACACACATCGTAATAATCCCCTTTCAGGAAGCGACTGACATACGACTGGCTCACTCCTAGGGAGATATAACACGCACATATCGTAAAAATCGCCCTGAAGGAAGCGACTGACATACGACTGGCTCACTCCTACGGAGATATAAACACACACACATCGTAATAATCCCCTTTAAGGAAGCGACTGACATACGACTGGCTCACTCCTAGGGAGATATAAACACATACATATCTTAATAATCGCCTTTCAGGAAGCGACTGACATACGACTGGCTCACTCCTAGGGATATATAAACACACACACATCGTAATAATCGCCTTGAAGGAAGCGACTGGCATACGACTGGCTCACTCCTAGGGCGATATAAACACACACATCGTAATAATCGCCCTCAAGGAAGCGGCTGACATACGACTGGCTCACTTCTAGGGAGATATAAACACACACACATCGTAATAATCGCCCTTAAGGAAGCGGCTGACGTACGACTGGCTAACTCCTAGGGAGATAAAAACACACACACATCGTAATAATAGTCTTTCAGAAAGCGACTGACATACGACTGGCTCACTCCTAGGGAGATATAAACACACACACATCGTAATAATCCCCTTTCAGGAAGCGACTGACATACGACTGGCTCACTCCTAGGGAGATATAAACACATACATATCTTAATAATCGCCTTTCAGGAAGCGACTGACATACGACTGGCTCACTCCTAGGGAGATATAAACACATACATATCTTAATAATCGCCTTTCAGGAAGCGACTGACATACGACTGGCTCACTCCTAGGGATATATAAACACACACACATCGTAATAATCGCCTTGAAGGAAGCGACTGGCATACGACTGGCTCACTCCTAGGGAGATATAAACACACACACATCGTAATAATCGCCCTTAAGGAAGCGGCTGACGTACGACTGGCTAACTCCTAGGGAGATAAAAACACACACACATCGTAATAATAGTCTTTCAGAAAGCGACTGACATACGACTGGCTCACTCCAAGGGAGATATAAACACACATACACATCGTAATAATCGCCCTTAGGGAAGCGGCTGACTTACGACTGGCTCACTCCTAGGGAGATAAAAACACACACACATCGTAATAATAGTCTTTAAGAAAGCGACTGACATACGACTGGCTCACTCCTAGGGAGATAAAAACACACACACATCGTAATAATAGTCTTTCAGAAAGCGACTGACATACGACTGGCTCACTCCTAGGGAGATCTAAACACACGCACATCGTAAAAATCGCCCTGAAGGAAGCGACTGACATACGACTGGCTCACTCCTAGGGAGATATAAACACACACACATCGTAATAATCCCCTTTCAGGAAGCGACTGACATACGACTGGCTCACTCCTAGGGAGATCTAAACACACGCACATCGTAAAAATCGCCCTGAAGGAAGCGACTGACATACGACTGGCTCACTCCTAGGGAGATCTAAACACACGCACATCGTAAAAATCGCCCTGAAGGAAGCGACTGACATACGACTGGCTCACTCCTAGGGAGATATAACACGCACATATCGTAATAATCGCCCTTAAGGAAGCGACTGACATACGACTGGCTCACTCCTAGGGAGATATAAACACACACACATCGTCATAATCGCCCTTGAGGAAGCGACTGACATACGATTTGCTCACTCCTAGGAAGATATAAACACACACACATCGTAATAATCGCCCTTAAGGAGACGGCTGACATACGACTGGCTCACTCCTAGGGAGATATAAACACACACACATCGTAATAATCCCCTTTCAGGAAGCGACTGACATACGACTGGCTCACTCCTAGGGAGATATAAACACATACATATCTTAATAATCGCCTTTCAGGAAGCGACTGACATACGACTGGCTCACTCCTAGGGATATATAAACACACACACATCGTAATAATCGCCTTGAAGGAAGCGACTGGCATACGACTGGCTCACTCCTAGGGAGATATAAACACACACATCGTAATAATCGCCCTTAAGGAAGCGGCTGACATACGACTGGCTCACTTCTAGGGAGATATAAACACACACACATCGTAATAATCGCCCTTAAGGAAGCGGCTGACGTACGACTGGCTAACTCCTAGGGAGATAAAAACACACACACATCGTAATAATAGTCTTTCAGAAAGCGACTGACATACGACTGGCTCACTCCTAGGGAGATATAAACACACACACATCGTAATAATCCCCTTTCAGGAAGCGACTGACATACGACTGGCTCACTCCTAGGGAGATATAAACACATACATATCTTAATAATCGCCTTTCAGGAAGCGACTGACATACGACTGGCTCACTCCTAGGGATATATAAACACACACACATCGTAATAATCGCCTTGAAGGAAGCGACTGGCATACGACTGGCTCACTCCTAGGGAGATATAAACACACACATGGTAATAATCGCCCTTAAGGAAGCGGCTGACATACGACTGGCTCACTTCTAGGGAGATATAAACACACACACATCGTAATAATCGCCCTTAAGGAAGCGGCTGACGTACGACTGGCTAACTCCTAGGGAGATAAAAACACACACACATCGTAATAATAGTCTTTCAGGAAGCGACTGACATACGATGGCTCACTCCTAGGGAGATATAAACACACACACATCGTAATAATCCCCTTTTAGGAAGCGACTGAAATACGACTGGCTCATTCCTATGGAGATATAAACACACACACATCGTAATAATCGCCCTTAAGGAAGCGGCTGACATACGACTGACTCACTCCTAGAGAGATATAAACACACACATCGTAATAATCGCCCTTAAGGAAGCGGCTGACATACGACTGGCTCTCTCCTAGGGAGATCTAAACACACGCACATCGTAAAAATCGCCCTGAAGGAAGCGACTGACATACGACTGGCTCACTCCTAGGGAGATATAAACACACACACATCGTAATAATCCCCTTTCAGGAAGCGACTGACATACGACTGGCTCACTCCTAGGGAGATATAACACGCACATATCGTAATAATCGCCCTTAAGGAAGCGACTGACATACGACTGACTCACTCCTAGGGAGATATAAACACACACACTTCGTAATAATCCCCTTTCAAGAAGCTGCTGACATACGATTGGCTCACTCCTAGGAAGATATAAACACACCCACATCGTAATAATCGACCTTAAGGAAGCGACTGACTTACGACTGGCTCAATCCTAGGGAGATATAAACACACACACATCTTAATAATGCCCCTTCAGGAAGCGACAGACATACGACTGGCTCACACCTAGGGAGATAAAAACACACACACATCTTAATAATGCCCCTTCAGGAAGCGACTGACATACGACTGGCTCAATCCTAGGGAGATATAAACACACACACCTTAATAATGCCCCTTCAGGAAGCGACAGACATACGACTGGCTCACTCCTAGGGAGATATAAACACACACACTTCGTAATAATCCCCTTTCAGGACGCTGCTGACATACGATTGGCTCACTCCTAGGAAGATATAAACACACACACATCGTAATAATCGCCCTTAAGGAAGCGACTGACATACGACTGGCTCAATCCTAGGGAGATATAAACACACACACATCTTAATAATGCCCCTTCAGGAAGCGACTGACATACGACTGGCTCAATCCTAGGGAGATATAAACACACACACATCGTAATAATGCCCCTTCAGGAAGCGACTGACATACGACTGGCTCAATCCTAGGGAGATATAAACACACACATCTTAATAATGCCCCTTCAGGAAGCGACAGACATACGACTGGCTCACTCCTAGGGAGATATAAACACACACACATCGTAATAATCGCCCTTAAGGAAGCGGCTGACGTACGACTGGCTAACTCCTAGGGAGATAAAAACACACACACATCGTAATAATAGTCTTTCAGAAAGCGACTGACATACGACTGGCTCACTCCTAGGGAGATATAAACACACACACATCGTAATAATCCCCTTTCAGGAAGCGACTGACATACGACTGGCTCACTCCTAGGGAGATATAAACACATACATATCTTAATAATCGCCTTTCAGGAAGCGACTGACATACGACTGGCTCACTCCTAGGGAGATATAAACACATACATATCTTAATAATCGCCTTTCAGGAAGCGACTGACATACGACTGGCTCACTCCTAGGGATATATAAACACACACACATCGTAATAATCGCCTTGAAGGAAGCGACTGGCATACGACTGGCTCACTCCTAGGGAGATATAAACACACACATCGTAATAATCGCCCTTAAGGAAGCGGCTGACATACGACTGGCTCACTTCTAGGGAGATATAAACACACACACATCGTAATAATCGCCCTTAAGGAAGCGGCTGACGTACGACTGGCTAACTCCTAGGGAGATAAAAACACACACACATCGTAATAATAGTCTTTCAGAAAGCGACTGACATACGACTGGCTCACTCCAAGGGAGATATAAACACACATACACATCGTAATAATCGCCCTTAGGGAAGCGGCTGACTTACGACTGGCTCACTCCTAGGGAGATAAAAACACACACACATCGTAATAATAGTCTTTAAGAAAGCGACTGACATACGACTGGCTCACTCCTAGGGAGATAAAAACACACACACATCGTAATAATAGTCTTTCAGAAAGCGACTGACATACGACTGGCTCACTCCTAGGGAGATCTAAACACACGCACATCGTAAAAATCGCCCTGAAGGAAGCGACTGACATACGACTGGCTCACTCCTAGGGAGATATAAACACACACACATCGTAATAATCCCCTTTCAGGAAGCGACTGACATACGACTGGCTCACTCCTAGGGAGATCTAAACACACGCACATCGTAAAAATCGCCCTGAAGGAAGCGACTGACATACGACTGGCTCACTCCTAGGGAGATCTAAACACACGCACATCGTAAAAATCGCCCTGAAGGAAGCGACTGACATACGACTGGCTCACTCCTAGGGAGATATAACACGCACATATCGTAATAATCGCCCTTAAGGAAGCGACTGACATACGACTGGCTCACTCCTAGGGAGATATAAACACATACATATCTTAATAATCGCCTTTCAGGAAGCGACTGACATACGACTGGCTCACTCCTAGGGATATATAAACACACACACATCGTAATAATCGCCTTGAAGGAAGCGACTGGCATACGACTGGCTCACTCCTAGGGAGATATAAACACACACACATCGTAATAATCCCCTTTCAGGAAGCGACTGACATACGACTGGCTCACTCCTAGGGAGATATAAACACATACATATCTTAATAATCGCCTTTCAGGAAGCGACTGACATACGACTGGCTCACTCCTAGGGATATATAAACACACACACATCGTAATAATCGCCTTGAAGGAAGCGACTGGCATACGACTGGCTCACTCCTAGGGAGATATAAACACACACATCGTAATAATCGCCCTTAAGGAAGCGGCTGACATACGACTGGCTCACTTCTAGGGAGATATAAACACACACACATCGTAATAATCGCCCTTAAGGAAGCGGCTGACGTACGACTGGCTAACTCCTAGGGAGATAAAAACACACACACATCGTAATAATAGTCTTTCAGAAAGCGACTGACATACGACTGGCTCACTCCTAGGGAGATATAAACACACACACATCGTAATAATTCCCTTTCAGGAAGCGACTGACATACGACTGGCTCACTCCTAGGGAGATATAAACACATACATATCTTAATAATCGCCTTTCAGGAAGCGACTGACATACGACTGGCTCACTCCTAGGGATATATAAACACACACACATCGTAATAATCGCCTTGAAGGAAGCGACTGGCATACGACTGGCTCACTCCTAGGGAGATATAAACACACACATCGTAATAATCGCCCTTAAGGAAGCGGCTGACATACGACTGGCTCACTTCTAGGGAGATATAAACACACACACATCGTAATAATCGCCCTTAAGGAAGCGGCTGACGTACGACTGGCTAACTCCTAGGGAGATAAAAACACACACACATCGTAATAATAGTCTTTCAGGAAGCGACTGACATACGATGGCTCACTCCTAGGGAGATATAAACACACACACATCGTAATAATCCCCTTTTAGGAAGCGACTGAAATACGACTGGCTCATTCCTATGGAGATATAAACACACACACATCGTAATAATCGCCCTTAAGGAAGCGGCTGACATACGACTGACTCACTCCTAGAGAGATATAAACACACACATCGTAATAATCGCCCTTAAGGAAGCGGCTGACATACGACTGGCTCACTCCTAGGGAGATCTAAACACACGCACATCGTAAAAATCGCCCTGAAGGAAGCGACTGACATACGACTGGCTCACTCCTAGGGAGATATAAACACACACACATCGTAATAATCCCCTTTCAGGAAGCGACTGACATACGACTGGCTCACTCCTAGGGAGATATAACACGCACATATCGTAATAATCGCCCTTAAGGAAGCGACTGACATACGACTGACTCACTCCTAGGGAGATATAAACACACACACTTCGTAATAATCCCCTTTCAAGAAGCTGCTGACATACGATTGGCTCACTCCTAGGAAGATATAAACACACCCACATCGTAATAATCGACCTTAAGGAAGCGACTGACTTACGACTGGCTCAATCCTAGGGAGATATAAACACACACACATCTTAATAATGCCCCTTCAGGAAGCGACAGACATACGACTGGCTCACACCTAGGGAGATAAAAACACACACACATCTTAATAATGCCCCTTCAGGAAGCGACTGACATACGACTGGCTCAATCCTAGGGAGATATAAACACACACACCTTAATAATGCCCCTTCAGGAAGCGACAGACATACGACTGGCTCACTCCTAGGGAGATATAAACACACACACTTCGTAATAATCCCCTTTCAGGAAGCTGCTGACATACGATTGGCTCACTCCTAGGAAGATATAAACACACACACATCGTAATAATCGCCCTTAAGGAAGCGACTGACATACGACTGGCTCAATCCTAGGGAGATATAAACACACACACATCTTAATAATGCCCCTTCAGGAAGCGACTGACATACGACTGGCTCAATCCTAGGGAGATATAAACACACACACATCGTAATAATGCCCCTTCAGGAAGCGACTGACATACGACTGGCTCAATCCTAGGGAGATATAAACACACACATCTTAATAATGCCCCTTCAGGAAGCGACAGACATACGACTGGCTCACTCCTAGGGAGATAAAAACACACACACATCGTAATAATAGTCTTTCAGAAAGCGACTGACATACGACTGGCTCACTCCTAGGGAGATCTAAACACACGCACATCGTAAAAATCGCCCTGAAGGAAGCGACTGACATACGACTGGCTCACTCCTAGGGAGATATAAACACACACACATCGTAATAATCCCCTTTCAGGAAGCGACTGACATACGACTGGCTCACTCCTAGGGAGATATAACACGCACATATCGTAATAATCGCCCTTAAGGAAGCGACTGACATACGACTGGCTCACTCCTAGGGAGATATAAACACACGCACATCGTAAAAATCGCCCTGAAGGAAGCGACTGACATACGACTGGCTCACTCCTACGGAGATATAAACACACACACATCGTAATAATCCCCTTTAAGGAAGCGACTGACATACGACTGGCTCACTCCTAGGGAGATATAAACACATACATATCTTAATAATCGCCTTTCAGGAAGCGACTGACATACGACTGGCTCACTCCTAGGGATATATAAACACACACACATCGTAATAATCGCCTTGAAGGAAGCGACTGGCATACGACTGGCTCACTCCTAGGGAGATATAAACACACACATTGTAATAATCGCCCTCAAGGAAGCGGCTGACATACGACTGGCTCACTTCTAGGGAGATATAAACACACACACATCGTAATAATCGCCCTTAAGGAAGCGGCTGACGTACGACTGGCTAACTCCTAGGGAGATAAAAACACACACACATCGTAATAATAGTCTTTCAGAAAGCGACTGACATACGACTGGCTCACTCCTAGGGAGATATAAACACACACACATCGTAATAATCCCCTTTCAGGAAGCGACTGACATACGACTGGCTCACTCCTAGGGAGATATAAACACATACATATCTTAATAATCGCCTTTCAGGAAGCGACTGACATACGACTGGCTCACTCCTAGGGAGATATAAACACATACATATCCTAATAATCGCCTTTCAGGAAGCGACTGACATACGACTGGCTCACTCCTAGGGATATATAAACACACACACATCGTAATAATCGCCTTGAAGGAAGCGACTGGCATACGACTGGCTCACTCCTAGGGAGATATAAACACACACATCGTAATAATCGCCCTTAAGGAAGCGGCTGACATACGACTGGCTCACTTCTAGGGAGATATAAACACACACACATCGTAATAATCGCCCTTAAGGAAGCGGCTGACGTACGACTGGCTAACTCCTAGGGAGATAAAAACACACACACATCGTAATAATAGTCTTTCAGAAAGCGACTGACATACGACTGGCTCACTCCAAGGGAGATATAAACACACATACACATCGTAATAATCGCCCTTAGGGAAGCGGCTGACTTACGACTGGCTCACTCCTAGGGAGATAAAAACACACACACATCGTAATAATAGTCTTTAAGAAAGCGACTGACATACGACTGGCTCACTCCTAGGGAGATAAAAACACACACACATCGTAATAATAGTCTTTCAGAAAGCGACTGACATACGACTGGCTCACTCCTAGGGAGATCTAAACACACGCACATCGTAAAAATCGCCCTGAAGGAAGCGACTGACATACGACTGGCTCACTCCTAGGGAGATATAAACACACACACATCGTAATAATCCCCTTTCAGGAAGCGACTGACATACGACTGGCTCACTCCTAGGGAGATCTAAACACACGCACATCGTAAAAATCGCCCTGAAGGAAGCGACTGACATACGACTGGCTCACTCCTAGGGAGATCTAAACACACGCACATCGTAAAAATCGCCCTGAAGGAAGCGACTGACATACGACTGGCTCACTCCTAGGGAGATATAACACGCACATATCGTAATAATCGCCCTTAAGGAAGCGACTGACATACGACTGGCTCACTCCTAGGGAGATATAAACACACACACATCGTCATAATCGCCCTTGAGGAAGCGACTGACATACGATTTGCTCACTCCTAGGAAGATATAAACACACACACATCGTAATAATCGCCCTTAAGGAGACGGCTGACATACGACTGGCTCACTCCTAGGGAGATATAAACACATACATATCTTAATAATCGCCTTTCAGGAAGCGACTGACATACGACTGGCTCACTCCTAGGGATATATAAACACACACACATCGTAATAATCGCCTTGAAGGAAGCGACTGGCATACGACTGGCTCACTCCTAAGGAGATATAAACACACACATCGTAATAATCGCTCTTAAGGAAGCGGCTGACATACGACTGGCTCATTCCTAGGGAGATATAAACACACACACATCGTAATAATCGCCCTTAAGGAAGCGGCTGAAGTACGACTGGCTAACTCCTATGGAGATAAAAACACACACACATCGTAATAATAGTCTTTCAGAAAGCGACTGACATACGACTGGCTCACTCCTAGGGAGATATAAACACACATACACATCGTAATAATCGCCCTTAGGGAAGCGGCTGACATACGACTGGCTCACTCCTAGGGAGATCTAAACACACGCACATCGTAAAAATCGCCCTGAAGGAAGCGACTGACATACGACTGGCTCACTCCTACGGAGATATAAACACACACACATCGTAATAATCCCCTTTCAGGAAGCGACTGACATACGACTGGCTCACTCCTAGGGAGATATAAACACATACATATCTTAATAATCGCCTTGAAGGAAGCGACTGGCATACGACTGGCTCACTCCTATGGAGATATAAACACACACATCGTAATAATCGCCCTTAAGGAAGCGGCTGACATACGACTGGCTCACTTCTAGGGAGATATAAACACACACACATCGTAATAATCGCCCTTAAGGAAGCGGCTGACGTACGACTGGCTAACTCCTAGGGAGATAAAAACACACACACATCGTAATAATAGTCTTTCAGAAAGCGACTGACATACGACTGGCTCACTCCTAGGGAGATATAAACACACACACATCGTAATAATCCCCTTTCAGGAAGCGACTGACATACGACTGGCTCACTCCTAGGGAGATATAAACACATACATATCTTAATAATCGCCTTTCAGGAAGCGACTGACATACGACTGGCTCACTCCTAGGGATATATAAACACACACACATCGTAATAATCGCCTTGAAGGAAGCGACTGGCATACGACTGGCTCACTCCTAGGGAGATATAAACACACACATCGTAATAATCGCCCTTAAGGAAGCGGCTGACATACGACTGGCTCACTTCTAGGGAGATATAAACACACACACATCGTAATAATCGCCCTTAAGGAAGCGGCTGACGTACGACTGACTAACTCCTAGGGAGATAAAAACACACACACATCGTAATAATAGTCTTTCAGAAAGCGACTGACATACGACTGGCTCACTCCAAGGGAGATATAAACACACATACACATCGTAATAATCGCCCTTAGGGAAGCGGCTGACTTACGACTGGCTCACTCCTAGGGAGATAAAAACACACACACATCGTAATAATAGTCTTTAAGAAAGCGACTGACATACGACTGGCTCACTCCTAGGGAGATAAAAACACACACACATCGTAATAATAGTCTTTCAGAAAGCGACTGACATACGACTGGCTCACTCCTAGGGAGATCTAAACACACGCACATCGTAAAAATCGCCCTGAAGGAAGCGACTGACATACGACTGGCTCACTCCTAGGGAGATATAAACACACACACATCGTAATAATCCCCTTTCAGGAAGCGACTGACATACGACTGGCTCACTCCTAGGGAGATCTAAACACACGCACATCGTAAAAATCGCCCTGAAGGAAGCGACTGACATACGACTGGCTCACTCCTAGGGAGATCTAAACACACGCACATCGTAAAAATCGCCCTGAAGGAAGCGACTGACATACGACTGGCTCACTCCTAGGGAGATATAACACGCACATATCGTAATAATCGCCCTTAAGGAAGCGACTGACATACGACTGGCTCACTCCTAGGGAGATATAAACACACACACATCGTCATAATCGCCCTTGAGGAAGCGACTGACATACGATTTGCTCACTCCTAGGAAGATATAAACACACACACATCGTAATAATCGCCCTTAAGGAGACGGCTGACATACGACTGGCTCACTCCTAGGGAGATATAAACACATACATATCTTAATAATCGCCTTTCAGGAAGCGACTGACATACGACTGGCTCACTCCTAGGGATATATAAACACACACACATCGTAATAATCGCCTTGAAGGAAGCGACTGGCATACGACTGGCTCACTCCTAAGGAGATATAAACACACACATCGTAATAATCGCTCTTAAGGAAGCGGCGGACATACGACTGGCTCATTCCTAGGGAGATATAAACACACACACATCGTAATAATCGCCCTTAAGGAAGCGGCTGAAGTACGACTGGCTAACTCCTATGGAGATAAAAACACACACACATCGTAATAATAGTCTTTCAGAAAGCGACTGACATACGACTGGCACACTCCTAGGGAGATATAAACACACATACACATCGTAATAATCGCCCTTAGGGAAGCGGCTGACGTACGACTGGCTCACTCCTAGGGAGATAAAAACACACACACATCGTAATAATAGTCTTTCAGAAAGCGACTGACATACGACTGGCTCACTCCTAGGGAGATAAAAACACACACACATCGTAATAATCGCCTTTCAGGAAGCGACGGACATACGACTGGCTCACTCCTAGGGAGATATAAACACACACACATCGTAATACTTTTCTTTCAGGAAGCGACTAACATACGACTGGCTTACTCCTATGGAGATATAAACACAGGCACAACGTAATAATCGCCCTCAAGGAAGCGACTGACATACGACTGGCTCACTCCTAGGGAGATATAAACACACACACTTCGCAAAAATCCCCCTTCAGGAAGCGACTGACATACGACTGGCTCACTCCTAGGGAGATATAAACAAACACACATCGTAATAATCCCCTTTCAGGAAGCTGCTGACATACGATTGGCTCACGCCTGAGAAGATATAAACACACCCACATCGTAATAATCGCCCTTAAGGAAGCGACTGACATACGACTGGCTCAATCCTAGGGAGATATAAACACACACACATCGTAATAATCCCCCTTCAGGAAGCGACAGACATACGACTGGCTCACTCCTAGGGAGATATAAACACACACACATCGTAATAATCGCCCTTAAGGGAGCGGCTGACATACGACTTGCTCACTCCTAGGGAGATAAAAACACACACACATCGTAATAATCGCCCTTAAGGAAGCGGCTGACATACGACTGGCTCACTCCTAGGGAGATATAAACACACACACACTTCGTAATAATCCCCTTTCAGGAAGTTGCTGACATACGATTGGCTCACTCCTAGGAAGATATAAACACACCCACATCGTAATAATCGCCCTTAAGGAAGCGACTGACTTACGACTGGCTCAATCCTAGGGAGATATAAATACACACACATCTTAATAATGCCCCTTCAGGAAGCGACAGACATACGACTGGCTCAATCCTAGGGAGATATAAACACATACATATCTTCATAATCGCCTTTCAGGAAGCGACTGACATACGACTGGCTCACTCCTAGGGATATATAAACACACACACATCGTAATAATCGCCTTGAAGGAAGCGACTGGCATACGACTGGCTCACTCCTAGGGAGATATAAACACACACATCGTAATAATCGCCCTTAAGGAAGCGGCTGACATACGACTGGCTCACTTCTAGGGAGATATAAACACACACACATCGTAATAATCGCCCTTAAGGAAGCGGCTGACGTACGACTGGCTAACTCCTAGGGAGATAAAAACACACACACATCGTAATAATAGTCTTTCAGAAAGCGACTGACATACGACTGGCTCACTCCTAGGGAGATATAAACACACACACATCGTAATAATCCCCTTTCAGGAAGCGACTGACATACGACTGGCTCACTCCTAGGGAGATATAAACACATACATATCTTAATAATCGCCTTTCAGGAAGCGACTGACATACGACTGGCTCACTCCTAGGGATATATAAACACACACACATCGTAATAATCGCCTTGAAGGAAGCGACTGGCATACGACTGGCTCACTCCTAGGGAGATATAAACACACACATCGTAATAATCGCCCTTAAGGAAGCGGCTGACATACGACTGGCTCACTTCTAGGGAGATATAAACACACACACATCGTAATAATCGCCCTTAAGGAAGCGGCTGACGTACGACTGGCTAACTCCTAGGGAGATAAAAACACGCACACATCGTAATAATAGTCTTTCAGAAAGCGACTGACATACGACTGGCTCACTCCTAGGGAGATATAAACACACACACATCGTAATAATCCCCTTTCAGGAAGCGACTGACATACGACTGGCTCACTCCTAGGGAGATATAAACACATACATATCTTAATAATCGCCTTTCAGGAAGCGACTGACATACGACTGGCTCACTCCTAGGGATATATAAACACACACACATCGTAATAATCGCCTTGAAGGAAGCGACTGGCATACGACTGGCTCACTCCTAGGGAGATATAAACACACACATCGTAATAATCGCCCTTAAGGAAGCGGCTGACATACGACTGGCTCACTTCTAGGGAGATATAAACACACACACATCGTAATAATCGCTCTTAAGGAAGCGGCTGACGTACGACTGGCTAACTCCTAGGGAGATAAAAACACACACACATCGTAATAATAGTCTTTCAGAAAGCGACTGACATACGACTGGCTCACTCCAAGGGAGATATAAACACACATACACATCGTAATAATCGCCCTTAGGGAAGCGGCTGACTTACGACTGGCTCACTCCTAGGGAGATAAAAACACACACACATCGTAATAATAGTCTTTAAGAAAGCGACTGACATACGACTGGCTCACTCCTAGGGAGATAAAAACACACACACATCGTAATAATAGTCTTTCAGAAAGCGACTGACATACGACTGGCTCACTCCTAGGGAGATCTAAACACACGCACATCGTAAAAATCGCCCTGAAGGAAGCGACTGACATACGACTGGCTCACTCCTAGGGAGATATAAACACACACACATCGTAATAATCCCCTTTCAGGAAGCGACTGACAAACGACTGGCTCACTCCTAGGGAGATCTAAACACACGCACATCGTAAAAATCGCCCTGAAGGAAGCGACTGACATACGACTGGCTCACTCCTAGGGAGATCTAAACACACGCACATCGTAAAAATCGCCCTGAAGGAAGCGACTGACATACGACTGGCTCACTCCTAGGGAGATATAACACGCACATATCGTAATAATCGCCCTTAAGGAAGCGACTGACATACGACTGGCTCACTCCTAGGGAGATATAAACACACACACATCGTCATAATCGCCCTTGAGGAAGCGACTGACATACGATTTGCTCACTCCTAGGAAGATATAAACACACACACATCGTAATAATCGCCCTTAAGGAGACGGCTGACATACGACTGGCTCACTCCTAGGGAGATATAAACACATACATATCTTAATAATCGCCTTTCAGGAAGCGACTGACATACGACTGGCTCACTCCTAGGGATATATAAACACACACACATCGTAATAATCGCCTTGAAGGAAGCGACTGGCATACGACTGGCTCACTCCTAAGGAGATATAAACATACACATCGTAATAATCGCTCTTAAGGAAGCGGCTGACATACGACTGGCTCATTCCTAGGGAGATATAAACACACACACATCGTAATAATCGCCCTTAAGGAAGCGGCTGAAGTACGACTGGCTAACTCCTATGGAGATAAAAACACACACACATCGTAATAATAGTCTTTCAGAAAGCGACTGACATACGACTGGCTCACTCCTAGGGAGATATAAACACACATACACATCGTAATAATCGCCCTTAGGGAAGCGGCTGACATACGACTGGCTCACTCCTAGGGAGATCTAAACACACGCACATCGTAAAAATCGCCCTGAAGGAAGCGACTGACATACGACTGGCTCACTCCTACGGAGATATAAACACACACACATCGTAATAATCCCCTTTCAGGAAGCGACTGACATACGACTGGCTCACTCCTAGGGAGATATAAACACATACATATCTTAATAATCGCCTTGAAGGAAGCGACTGGCATACGACTGGCTCACTCCTATGGAGATATAAACACACACATCGTAATAATCGCCCTTAAGGAAGCGGCTGACATACGACTGGCTCACTTCTAGGGAGATATAAACACACACACATCGTAATAATCGCCCTTAAGGAAGCGGCTGACGTACGACTGGCTAACTCCTAGGGAGATAAAAACACACACACATCGTAATAATAGTCTTTCAGAAAGCGACTGACATACGACTGGCTCACTCCTAGGGAGATATAAACACACACACATCGTAATAATCCCCTTTCAGGAAGCGACTGACATACGACTGGCTCACTCCTAGGGAGATATAAACACATACATATCTTAATAATCGCCTTTCAGGAAGCGACTGACATACGACTGGCTCACTCCTAGGGATATATAAACACACACACATCGTAATAATCGCCTTGAAGGAAGCGACTGGCATACGACTGGCTCACTCCTAGGGAGATATAAACACACACATCGTAATAATCGCCCTTAAGGAAGCGGCTGACATACGACTGGCTCACTTCTAGGGAGATATAAACACACACACATCGTAATAATCGCCCTTAAGGAAGCGGCTGACGTACGACTGGCTAACTCCTAGGGAGATAAAAACACACACACATCGTAATAATAGTCTTTCAGAAAGCGACTGACATACGACTGGCTCACTCCAAGGGAGATATAAACACACATACACATCGTAATAATCGCCCTTAGGGAAGCGGCTGACTTACGACTGGCTCACTCCTAGGGAGATAAAAACACACACACATCGTAATAATAGTCTTTAAGAAAGCGACTGACATACGACTGGCTCACTCCTAGGGAGATAAAAACACACACACATCGTAATAATAGTCTTTCAGAAAGCGACTGACATACGACTGGCTCACTCCTAGGGAGATCTAAACACACGCACATCGTAAAAATCGCCCTGAAGGAAGCGACTGACATACGACTGGCTCACTCCTAGGGAGATAAAAACACACACACATCGTAATAATAGTCTTTCAGAAAGCGACTGACATACGACTGGCTCACTCCTAGGGAGATCTAAACACACGCACATCGTAAAAATCGCCCTGAAGGAAGCGACTGACATACGACTGGCTCACTCCTAGGGAGATCTAAACACACGCACATCGTAAAAATCGCCCTGAAGGAAGCGACTGACATACGACTGGCTCACTCCTAGGGAGATATAACACGCACATATCGTAATAATCGCCCTTAAGGAAGCGACTGACATACGACTGGCTCACTCCTAGGGAGATATAAACACACACACATCGTCATAATCGCCCTTGAGAAAGCGACTGACATACGATTTGCTCACTCCTAGGAAGATATAAACACACACACATCGTAATAATCGCCCTTAAGGAGACGGCTGACATACGACTGGCTCACTCCTAGGGAGATATAAACACATACATATCTTAATAATCGCCTTTCAGGAAGCGACTGACATACGACTGGCTCACTCCTAGGGATATATAAACACACACACATCGTAATAATCGCCTTGAAGGAAGCGACTGGCATACGACTGGCTCACTCCTAAGGAGATATAAACACACACATCGTAATAATCGCCCTTAAGGAGACGGCTGACATACGACTGGCTCACTCCTAGGGAGATATAAACACATACATATCTTAATAATCGCCTTTCAGGAAGCGACTGACATACGACTGGCTCACTCCTAGGGATATATAAACACACACACATCGTAATAATCGCCTTGAAGGAAGCGACTGGCATACGACTGGCTCACTCCTAGGGAGATATAAACACACACATCGTAATAATCGCCCTTAAGGAAGCGGCTGACATACGACTGGCTCACTTCTAGGGAGATATAAACACACACACATCGTAATAATCGCCCTTAAGGAAGCGGCTGACGTACGACTGGCTAACTCCTAGGGAGATAAAAACACACACACATCGTAATAATAGTCTTTCAGAAAGCGACTGACATACGACTGGCTCACTCCAAGGGAGATATAAACACACATACACATCGTAATAATCGCCCTTAGGGAAGCGGCTGACTTACGACTGGCTCACTCCTAGGGAGATAAAAACACACACACATCGTAATAATAGTCTTTAAGAAAGCGACTGACATACGACTGGCTAACTCCTAGGGAGATAAAAACACACACACATCGTAATAATAGTCTTTCAGAAAGCGACTGACATACGACTGGCTCACTCCTAGGGAGATCTAAACACACGCACATCGTAAAAATCGCCCTGAAGGAAGCGACTGACATACGACTGGCTCACTCCTAGGGAGATAAAAACACACACACATCGTAATAATAGTCTTTCAGAAAGCGACTGACATACGACTGGCTCACTCCTAGGGAGATCTAAACACACGCACATCGTAAAAATCGCCCTGAAGGAAGCGACTGACATACGACTGGCTCACTCCTAGGGAGATCTAAACACACGCACATCGTAAAAATCGCCCTGAAGGAAGCGACTGACATACGACTGGCTCACTCCTAGGGAGATATAACACGCACATATCGTAATAATCGCCCTTAAGGAAGCGACTGACATACGACTGGCTCACTCCTAGGGAGATATAAACACACACACATCGTCATAATCGCCCTTGAGAAAGCGACTGACATACGATTTGCTCACTCCTAGGAAGATATAAACACACACACATCGTAATAATCGCCCTTAAGGAGACGGCTGACATACGACTGGCTCACTCCTAGGGAGATATAAACACATACATATCTTAATAATCGCCTTTCAGGAAGCGACTGACATACGACTGGCTCACTCCTAGGGATATATAAACACACACACATCGTAATAATCGCCTTGAAGGAAGCGACTGGCATACGACTGGCTCACTCCTAAGGAGATATAAACACACACATCGTAATAATCGCTCTTAAGGAAGCGGCTGACATACGACTGGCTCATTCCTAGGGAGATATAAACACACACACATCGTAATAATCGCCCTTAAGGAAGCGGCTGAAGTACGACTGGCTAACTCCTATGGAGATAAAAACACACACACATCGTAATAATAGTCTTTCAGAAAGCGACTGACATACGACTGGCTCACTCCTAGGGAGATATAAACACACATACACATCGTAATAATCGCCCTGAGGGAAGCGGCTGACGTACGACTGGCTCACTCCTAGGGAGATAAAAACACACACATCGTAAGAATAGTCTTTAAGAACGCGACTGGCATACGACTGGCTCACTCCTAGGGAGATAAAAACACACACACATCGTAATAATAGTCTTTCAGAAAGCGACTGACATACGACCCGGCTCACTCCTAGGGAGATAAAAACACACACACATCGTAATAATCGCCTTTCAGGAAGCGACGGACATACGACTGGCTCACTCCTAGGGAGATATAAACACACACACATCGTAATACTTTTCTTTCAGGAAGCGACTAACATACGACTGGCTTACTCCTATGGAGATATAAACACAGGCACAACGTAATAATCGCCCTCAAGGAAGCGACTGACATACGACTGGCTCACTCCTAGGGAGATATAAACACACACACTTCGTAAAAATCCCCCTTCAGGAAGCGACTGACATACGACTGGCTCACTCCTAGGGAGATATAAACAAACACACATCGTAATAATCCCCTTTCAGGAAGCTGCTGACATACGATTGGCTCACTCCTGAGAAGATATAAACACACCCACATCGTAATAATCGCCCTTAAGGAAGCGACTGACATACGACTGGCTCAATCCTAGGGAGATATAAACACACACACATCGTAATAATCCCCTTTCAGGAAGCGACAGACATACGACTGGCTCACTCCTAGGGAGATATAAACACACACACATCGTAATAATCGCCCTTAAGGGAGCGGCTGACATACGACTTGCTCACTCCTAGGGAGATAAAAACACACACACATCGTAATAATCGCCCTTAAGGAAGCGGCTGACATACGACTTGCTCACTCCTAGGGAGATATAAACACATACATATCTTAATAATCGCCTTTCAGGAAGCGACTGACATACGACTGGCTCACTCCTAGGGATATATAAACACACACACATCGTAATAATCGCCTTGAAGGAAGCGACTGGCATACGACTGGCTCACTCCTAGGGAGATATAAACACACACATCGTAATAATCGCCCTTAAAGAAGCGGCTGACATACGACTGGCTCACTTCTAGGGAGATATAAACACACACACATCGTAATAATCGCCCTTAAGGAAGCGGCTGACGTACGACTGGCTAACTCCTAGGGAGATAAAAACACACACACATCGTAATAATAGTCTTTCAGAAAGCGACTGACATACGACTGGCTCACTCCAAGGGAGATATAAACACACATACACATCGTAATAATCGCCCTTAGGGAAGCGGCTGACTTACGACTGGCTCACTCCTAGGGAGATAAAAACACACACACATCGTAATAATAGTCTTTAAGAAAGCGACTGACATACGACTGGCTCACTCCTAGGGAGATAAAAACACACACACATCGTAATAATAGTCTTTCAGAAAGCGACTGACATACGACTGGCTCACTCCTAGGGAGATCTAAACACACGCACATCGTAAAAATCGCCCTGAAGGAAGCGACTGACATACGACTGGCTCACTCCTAGGGAGATAAAAACACACACACATCGTAATAATAGTCTTTCAGAAAGCGACTGACATACGACTGGCTCACTCCTAGGGAGATCTAAACACACGCACATCGTAAAAATCGCCCTGAAGGAAGCGACTGACATACGACTGGCTCACTCCTAGGGAGATCTAAACACACGCACATCGTAAAAATCGCCCTGAAGGAAGCGACTGACATACGACTGGCTCACTCCTAGGGAGATATAACACGCACATATCGTAATAATCGCCCTTAAGGAAGCGACTGACATACGACTGGCTCACTCCTAGGGAGATATAAACACACACACATCGTCATAATCGCCCTTGAGAAAGCGACTGACATACGATTTGCTCACTCCTAGGAAGATATAAACACACACACATCGTAATAATCGCCCTTAAGGAGACGGCTGACATACGACTGGCTCACTCCTAGGGAGATATAAACACATACATATCTTAATAATCGCCTTTCAGGAAGCGACTGACATACGACTGGCTCACTCCTAGGGATATATAAACACACACACATCGTAATAATCGCCTTGAAGGAAGCGACTGGCATACGACTGGCTCACTCCTAAGGAGATATAAACACACACATCGTAATAATCGCTCTTAAGGAAGCGGCTGACATACGACTGGCTCATTCCTAGGGAGATATAAACACACACACATCGTAATAATCGCCCTTAAGGAAGCGGCTGAAGTACGACTGGCTAACTCCTATGGAGATAAAAACACACACACATCGTAATAATAGTCTTTCAGAAAGCGACTGACATACGACTGGCTCACTCCTAGGGAGATATAAACACACATACACATCGTAATAATCGCCCTGAGGGAAGCGGCTGACGTACGACTGGCTCACTCCTAGGGAGATAAAAACACACACATCGTAAGAATAGTCTTTCAGAAAGCGACTGACATACGACTGGCTCACTCCTAGGGAGATATAAACACACACACATCGTAATAATCCCCTTTCAGGAAGCGACTGACATACGACTGGCTCACTCCTAGGGAGATATAAACACATACATATCTTAATAATCGCCTTTCAGGAAGCGACTGACATACGACTGGCTCACTCCTAGGGATATATAAACACACACACATCGTAATAATCGCCTTGAAGGAAGCGACTGGCATACGACTGGCTCACTCCTAGGGAGATATAAACACACACATCGTAATAATCGCCCTTAAGGAAGCGGCTGACATACGACTGGCTCACTTCTAGGGAGATATAAACACACACACATCGTAATAATCGCCCTTAAGGAAGCGGCTGACGTACGACTGGCTAACTCCTAGGGAGATAAAAACACACACACATCGTAATAATAGTCTTTCAGAAAGCGACTGACATACGACTGGCTCACTCCAAGGGAGATATAAACACACATACACATCGTAATAATCGCCCTTAGGGAAGCGGCTGACTTACGACTGGCTCACTCCTAGGGAGATAAAAACACACACACATCGTAATAATAGTCTTTAAGAAAGCGACTGACATACGACTGGCTCACTCCTAGGGAGATAAAAACACACACACATCGTAATAATAGTCTTTCAGAAAGCGACTGACATACGACTGGCTCACTCCTAGGGAGATCTAAACACACGCACATCGTAAAAATCGCCCTGAAGGAAGCGACTGACATACGACTGGCTCACTCCTAGGGAGATAAAAACACACACACATCGTAATAATAGTCTTTCAGAAAGCGACTAACATACGACTGGCTCACTCCTAGGGAGATCTAAACACACGCACATCGTAAAAATCGCCCTGAAGGAAGCGACTGACATACGACTGGCTCACTCCTAGGGAGATCTAAACACACGCACATCGTAAAAATCGCCCTGAAGGAAGCGACTGACATACGACTGGCTCACTCCTAGGGAGATATAACACGCACATATCGTAATAATCGCCCTTAAGGAAGCGACTGACATACGACTGGCTCACTCCTAGGGAGATATAAACACACACACATCGTCATAATCGCCCTTGAGAAAGCGACTGACATACGATTTGCTCACTCCTAGGAAGATATAAACACACACACATCGTAATAATCGCCCTTAAGGAGACGGCTGACATACGACTGGCTCACTCCTAGGGAGATATAAACACATACATATCTTAATAATCGCCTTTCAGGAAGCGACTGACATACGACTGGCTCACTCCTAGGGATATATAAACACACACACATCGTAATAATCGCCTTGAAGGAAGCGACTGGCATACGACTGGCTCACTCCTAAGGAGATATAAACACACACATCGTAATAATCGCTCTTAAGGAAGCGGCTGACATACGACTGGCTCATTCCTAGGGAGATATAAACACACACACATCGTAATAATCGCCCTTAAGGAAGCGGCTGAAGTACGACTGGCTAACTCCTATGGAGATAAAAACACACACACATCGTAATAATAGTCTTTCAGAAAGCGACTGACATACGACTGGCTCACTCCTAGGGAGATATAAACACACATACACATCGTAATAATCGCCCTGAGGGAAGCGGCTGACGTACGACTGGCTCACTCCTAGGGAGATAAAAACACACACATCGTAAGAATAGTCTTTAAGAACGCGACTGGCATACGACTGGCTCACTCCTAGGGAGATAAAAACACACACACATCGTAATAATAGTCTTTCAGAAAGCGACTGACATACGACCCGGCTCACTCCTAGGGAGATAAAAACACACACACATCGTAATAATCGCCTTTCAGGAAGCGACGGACATACGACTGGCTCACTCCTAGGGAGATATAAACACACACACATCGTAATACTTTTCTTTCAGGAAGCGACTAACATACGACTGGCTTACTCCTATGGAGATATAAACACAGGCACAACGTAATAATCGCCCTCAAGGAAGCGACTGACATACGACTGGCTCACTCCTAGGGAGATATAAACACACACACTTCGTAAAAATCCCCCTTCAGGAAGCGACTGACATACGACTGGCTCACTCCTAGGGAGATATAAACAAACACACATCGTAATAATCCCCTTTCAGGAAGCTGCTGACATACGATTGGCTCACTCCTGAGAAGATATAAACACACCCACATCGTAATAATCGCCCTTAAGGAAGCGACTGACATACGACTGGCTCAATCCTAGGGAGATATAAACACACACACATCGTAATAATCCCCTTTCAGGAAGCGACAGACATACGACTGGCTCACTCCTAGGGAGATATAAACACACACACATCGTAATAATCGCCCTTAAGGGAGCGGCTGACATACGACTTGCTCACTCCTAGGGAGATAAAAACACACACACATCGTAATAATCGCCCTTAAGGAAGCGGCTGACATACGACTGGCTCACTCCTAGGGAGATATAAACACACACACTTCGTAATAATCCCCTTTCAGGAAGCTGCTGACATACGATTGGCTCACTCATAGGAAGATATAAACACACCCACATCGTAATAATCGCCCTTAAGGAAGCGACTGACTTACGACTGGCTCAATCCTAGGGAGATATAAACACACACACATCTTAATAATGCCCCTTCAGGAAGCGACAGACATACGACTGGCTCAATCCTAGGGAGATAAAAACACACACACATCGTAATAATAGTCTTTCAGAAAGCGACTGACATACGACTGGCTCACTCCTAGGGAGATCTAAACACACGCACATCTTAATAATGCCCCTTCAGGAAGCGACTGACATACGACTGGCTCAATCCTAGGGAGATATAAACACACACATCTTAATAATGCCCCTTCAGGAAGCGACAGACATACGACTGGCTCACTCCTAGGGAGATATAAACACACACACTTCGTAATAATCCCCTTTCAGGAAGCTGCTGACATACGATTGGCTCACTCCTAGGAAGATATAAACACACACACATCGTAATAATCGCCCTTAAGGAAGCGACTGACATACGACTGGCTCAATCCTAGGGAGATATAAACACACACACATCTTAATAATGCCCCTTCAGGAAGCGACTGACATACGACTGGCTCAATCCTAGGGAGATATAAACACACACACATCGTAATAATGCCCCTTCAGGAAGCGACTGACATACGACTGGCTCAATCCTAGGGAGATATAAACACACACATCTTAATAATGCCCCTTCAGGAAGCGACAGACATACGACTGGCTCACTCCTAGGGAGATAAAAACACACACACATCGTAATAATAGTCTTTCAGAAAGCGACTGACATACGACTGGCTCACTCCTAGGGAGATCTAAACACACGCACATCGTAAAAATCGCCCTGAAGGAAGCGACTGACATACGACTGGCTCACTCCTAGGGAGATATAAACACACACACATCGTAATAATCCCCTTTCAGGAAGCGACTGACATACGACTGGCTCACTCCTAGGGAGATATAACACGCACATATCGTAATAATCGCCCTTAAGGAAGCGACTGACATACGACTGGCTCACTCCTAGGGAGATATAAACACACACACATCGTAATAATCCCCTTTCAGGAAGCGGCTGACATACGACTTGCTCACTCCTAGGGAGATAAAAACACACACACATCGTAATAATCGCCCTTAAGGAAGCGGCTGACATACGACTGGCTCACTCCTAGGGAGATATAAACACACACACTTCGTAATAATCCCCTTTCAGGAAGCTGCTGACATACGATTGGCTCACTCCTAGGAAGATATAAACACACCCACATCGTAAAAATCGCCCTTAAGGAAGCGACTGACATACGACTGGCTCAATCCTAGGGAGATATAAACACACACACATCGTAATAATCCCCCTTCAGGAAGCGACAGACATACGACTGGCTCACTCCTAGGGAGATATAAACACACACACATCGTAATAATCGCCCTTAAGGGAGCGGCTGACATACGACTTGCTCACTCCTAGGGAGATATAAACACACACATTGTAATAATCGCCCTTAAGGAAGCGGCTGACATACGACTGGCTCAATCCTAGGGAGATATAAACACACACACATCGTAATAATAGCCCTTAAGGAAGCAGCTGACATACGACTGGCTCACTCCTATGGAGATATAAACACACACACATCGTAATAATCGCCCTTAAGGAAGCGACTGACATACGACTGGCTCACTCCTAGGGAGATATAAACACACACACATCGTAATAATAGCCCTTAAGAAAGCAGCTGACATACGACTGGCTCACTCCTATGGAGATATAAACACACACACATCGTAATAATCGCCCTTAAGGAAGCGACTGACATACGACTGGCTCACTCCTAGGGAGATATAAACACACACACATCGTAATAATAGCCCTTTCAGGAAGCGACTGACATACGACTGGCTAACTCCTAGGAAGATATAAACACACACATATCTTAATAATCGCCTTTCAGGAAGCGACTGACATACGACTGGCTCACTCCTAGGGAGATATAAACACACACACATCGTAATAATCGCCCTTAAGGAGACGGCTGACATACGACTGGCTCACTCCTAGGGAGATATAAACACACACATATCTTAATAATCGCCTTGCAGGAAGCGACTGACATACGACTGGCTCACTCCTAGGGAGATATAAACACACACACATCGTAATAATCGCCCTTAAGGAAGCGACTGACATACGACTGGCTCACTCCTAGGGAGATATAAACACACACACATCGTAATAATAGCCCTTTCAGGAAGCGACTGACATACGACTGGCTAACTCCTAGGAAGATATAAACACACACATATCTTAATAATCGCCTTTCAGGAAGCGACTGACATACGACTGGCTCACTCCTAGGGAGATATAAACACACCCACATCGTAATAATCGCCCTTAAGGAGACGGCTGACATACGACTGGCTCACTCCTAGGGAGATATAAACACACACATATCTTAATAATCGCCTTTCAGGAAGCGACTGACATACGACTGGCTCACTCCTAGGGAGATATAAACACACACACACATCGTAATAATCGCCCTTAAGGAGACGGCTGACATACGACTGGCTCACTCCTAGGGAGATATAAACACACACATATCTTAATAATCGCCTTTCAGGAAGCGACTGACATACGACTGGCTCACTCCTAGGGAGATATAAACACACACATATCTTAATAATCGCCTTTCAGGAAGCGACTGACATACGACTGGCTCACTCCTAGGGAGATATAAACACACACATATCTTAATAATCGCCTTTCAGGAAGCGACTGACATACGACTGGCTCACTCCTAGGGAGTTATAAACACACACATATCTTAATAATCGCCTTTCAGGAAGCGACTGACGTACGACTGGCTCATTCCTAGGGAGATATAAACACACACACATCGTAATAATCGCCTTTATGCTGGGTTTATACGGTACGATTCCTTTAACAGTCGTAACAACGGTCGAAGAATCGGTTGTTCAAATATTCAGTCAAATCGCGTACCAACATGATTCATAACGTCATACATACAAGCCACACATTAATTCATACCTGTCATAATGCAAAACAATATCAACGTCATCATCTCAACGCCCATTGGTTGACAAGTCCCAAATTGTGTAATTGATCGAATCTTCAAAACATGCGCTAAGGTTACAATGCGTGCAAAACCGGCCCTCCAATTGCACAATTAGTCGAAACGTTGATTTGTTGCAATTAACTGTACATCGTATTGCATCGTATGAATGTCTAAACCCCAATAAACTTAAACTGTTTCACCAGGTTAAGACAAAATTTACTTATACAGAAGTACATACCAGCTAGCGTAGCAATTTGTTGCTGTTTGATACTGTGCTTTATGACAAAAGCTCTAATCTCTTCGCAGCAGGAAACATCACCTTGACTGAAACAAGAAGACATCAATGTATAGTGGAACCCCTGTAATAGGATCACCCCGCCATTAAGACCATTTGTCTATATTTTACCATTGGCTTGAACCCCGCTTATGCGACCACCCCTGACGCTGCATACCTCAGACTCCGACCGGCCTACTACCCCCAGCTCAGACCCCGACCGGCCTACTACCCCCAGCTCAGACCCCCACCGGCCTACTACCCCCAGCTCAGACCCCAACCGGCCTACTACCACCAGCTCAGACCCCGACCAGCCTGCTAACCCCAGCTCAGACTCCGATCGGCCTACTACCCCCAGCTCAGACCCCGATCGGACTACTACCCCCAGCTCAGACCCCGACCGGCCTACCCCCCCCCCAGCTCAGACCCCGATCGGCCTACTACCCCCAGCTCAGACCCTGACCGGCCAGCTACCCCCAGCTCAGACCCCGATCGGCCCACTACCCCCAGCTCAGACCCCGATCGGCCTACTACCCCCAGCTCAGACCCCGATCGGCCTACTACCCCCAGCTCAGACCCCGACCGGCCTACTACCCCGAGCTCAGACCCCGATCGGCCGACTACCCCCAGCTCAGACCCCGACCGGCCTACTACCCCCAGCTCAGACCCCGACCGGCCTACCACCCCCAGCTCAGACCCCGACCGGCCTACCACCCCCAGCTCAGACCCCGATCGGCCTACCACCCCCAGCTCAGACCCCGATCGGCCTACTACCCCCAGCTCAGACCCCGATCGGCCTACTACCCTTGGTGAGAACCATCTTATAGGACGTGCAAATCTTAGACACAGAGCACACTTGTAGGTGGTCCGACTGGTTGCATCGTACCTGATAAATTCTTTGAATTCGTCGTTGAGTTCGGTGTCGTCGCCGACGTCCGCGATGCCGACTCCGTTGGGCACTGGTATCGTGATATCCAGGTGGTCCACGGAGATGTCAGAACTCCGCTTGTGCTGTATCATGGCCGCCTGAGGGGACAGGTCCAGCATGGGCGCCGCCGACAAACCCGCCGCCGCCGCAGCCTGCTGCTGCTGAACCTGCTGCTGCTGCTGCTGGGCAATGAGCTGTTGCTGGCTCTGCTGCTGCTGCTGCTGCTGTGTCTGCTGGGCCTGGACGGCGGCCGCCATGGCAGCGGCCACCACCGCCGCATTGTTGGCGGCAGTGGCACTCAGCAGGTTCTGGCGCTGGAGCGCCACCTGCTGGTACGCCTGTTAAACAGAGTAAATGGAGGGAAATATAATAACGTCATTTCGCAACTAGTTCGCATACTTATTTCAACATTTACGCAAGAGCTATGCTTTTTCATTATTACATTATATTTTCATCGTATTTATCATTTAGCATCATATGTACATTTATCTCATCAACTCATGTCATTATATCATTGTCGGTCAATAGCACATGGGCTAATGTTTATTGTTGACTTTTATATACTGACGTTAAATAAAACTTTATCTTATGTTATTGATGCCCCCTCTAAAGCAGTCACACCTCTAACGCGACAACCCATCTGACGCGACCACCCCTCTGACGCGGCCACCCCTCTGACGCGACCACCCCTCTGACGCGGCCACCCCTCTGACGCGACCACCCCTCTGACGCGGCCACCCCTCTGACGGGGCCACCCCACCAACGCGGCCACCCCTCCGACGCGGCCACCCCTCTGACGCGGCCACCCCTCTGACGCGACCACCCCTCTGACGTGGCCACCCCTCTGACGCGAACACCCCTCTGACGGGGCCACCCCTCTGGCGCGGCCGCCCCTCTGACGTGGCCACCCCTCCGACGCGACCACCCCTCTGACGCGGCCACCCTTCTGACGTGGCCACCCCTCCGACGCGACCACCCCTCTGACGCGGCCACCCTTCTGACGTGGCCACCCCTCTGACGCGGCCACCCCTCTGACGCGGCCACCCCTCTGACGCGGCCACCCCTCTGACGCGGCCGCCCCTCTGACGCGACCATCCCTCTGATGCGACCACCCCTCTGACGCGACTACCCCTCTGACGCGGCCAACCCTTCTGACGCGGCCACCCCTCTGACGTGGCCACCCCTCTGACGTGGCCACCCCTCTGACGCGGCCACCCCTCTGACGCTAAGACCCCTCTGACGCTAAGACCCCTCTGACGTGGCCACCCCTCTGACGTGGCCACCCCTCTGACGCGGCCACCCCTCTGACGCTAAGACCCCTCTGACGCTAAGACCCCTCTGACGTGGCCACCCCTCTGACGTGGCCACCCCTCTGACGTGGCCACCCCTCTGACGCGGCCACCCCTCTGACGCTAAGACCCCTCTGACGCTAAGACCCCTCTGACGTGGCCACCCCTCTGACGTGGCCACCTCTCTGACGTGGCCACCCCTCTGACGCTAACACCCCTCTGACGCCGCCACCCCTCTGACGTGGCCGCCCCTCTGACGGGGCCACCTCTCTGACGTGGCCACCCCTCTGACGCGGCCACCCCTCTGACACGACTACCCCTCTGACTCGGAGGGGTGGCCTCTGTTAATTGTGATGTGCCATGCGAGCCGGAAGCAAACTCTGAATAACACAGGAATTATAGCAATGTTTGTCAAATTATTAAGCAGATATATAAAATAGTTATTGGTGGGAAGAGGTAACTGGAAGCACCCCGGTTGTCACTGAACGTTCACACTGTGCTCGGACTCGCGCCCCTTAATTATTAATGAGATACTGATGTTTTGTACCACCATGTATCTAATGCTGGCATCAGGCTATGGCAGGCCTGACCGCCAGCTCGTGGCAAGCTGTACCCCGCGGAAGACTTACCAAGGACACCGGAAGACTGTACACTGGTCCGAGTTCCCTGTCAATCCGATCCAATGCATCGAATGCCTGTACAAGTTGTTCCTTGCTAATACCACTGTTGCGAAGGCGGCGAATCAGTTCGATCTGCTCCACCGTGAAGAGGGGCGTGCCATTGACTTGGGTCGCCATCCTCCTCCAGCTTAACTCACATCCACGCGGGAGGCAAGCAGATCACTACATCATTGCATATCGTCCCGATAAAGTCCCGATGTTGACGTCATCAATGTTCCATCTGGACCCTAGAAATACGTAGCAACAAGTTTTACCCAACTATTTGATGGCCAAATGTGTCAAAATCTGCATCATTAAACTTCATAAATGAAAGGACTCTCTCCGTGAGACACTCAATTTTTAAAGTGTGCAGCAGTTCTAGACTGCCGAGCACGTCAAACACGCAAGCGAACACTATATGGCCACCCTGATGACTAGTTTGCTCATGTCAATAACTATTTGCTTTAGAACTGCATAACAATATAACTTGGCATTTCACTTGAATATTGTGAATCACCAGCAGTTCTTGCCATATGCAAAATAGAAAACCATACTTGATTTTTTGTTTGCAAATATCAAGGGGGTAAATATAATGCTATTGATTTTATATGGCAAACAATAAACCACCTGGAAAAATCAATAACCTACAGAAACTGTTCACTAATAGTGTGTTGCTTTGTGACAGACATTTAAAATTAGCTTTAATACCAGCCAGCTTCAAACTGACGATTATTTTATGATATAAGTTGAATCATTACATTCGATTTTTCCTTTCCTATATAACCGTATTTCCAGGATTACCCTGTAGCAACTATGTGTAACATTAACACAAAATACATAACATCACCACTGACCACCCTGTGATATTCCCCAATATTCCCCAGTAACTGTACAACTATAGGACCTCCCTGTGATATTCCCCCATACCTGTACCACTATAGGACCTCACTGTGATATTCCCCCATAACTGTACCACTAGGACCTCCCTGTGATATTCCCACATAACTGTACCACAAGAACCTTCCTGTGACCTTACTCCGTAACTGTACCACTAGGACCTCTCTGTGATATTCCCACATAACTGTACCACTAGAACCTCCCTGTGACCTTACTCCATAACTGTACCACTAGGACCTCCCTGTGGCCTTGCTCCATAACTGTACCACTAGGACCTCCCTGTGATATTCCCCAATAACAGTACCACTAGGACCTCCTTGTGACCTTACGCCATAACTGTACCACTAGAACCTCCCTGTGACTTACTCCATAACTGTACCACTAGAACCTCCCTGGGACCTTACTCCATAACTGTACCACAAGGACCTTCCTGTGACCTTACTGCATAACTGTACCACTAGGACCTCCCTGTGACCTTACTCCATAACTATAACAATATGACCTCCCTGTGACCTTACTCCATAACTGTACCACTAGGACCTCCCTGTGATATTCCCCAATACCTGTACTAATATGACCTCCCTGTGACCTTACTCCATAACTGTACCACTAGGACCTCCCTGTGACCATACCCTATAACTGTACCACTAGGACCTCGCTGTGACCTTACTCCATAACTGGACCACTAGGGCCTCCCTGTGACCTTACTCCATAACTGTACCACTAAGACCTCCCCGTGACCTTACTCCATAACTGTACCACTAGGACCTCCCTGTGACCTTAGTCCATAACTGTACCACTAGGACCTCCCTGTGACCTTAATCCATAACTGTACCACTAGGACCTCCCTGTGACCTTACTCCATAACTGTACCACTAGGACCTCCCTGTTACCTTACTCCATAACTGTACCACTAGGACCTCCCTGTGACCATACCCTATAACTGTACCACTAGGACCTCGCTGTGACCTTACTCCATAACTGTACCACTAGGACCTCCCTGGGACCTTACTCCATAACTGTACCGCTAGGACCTTCCTGTGACCGTACTCCATAACTGTACCACTAGGACCTCCCTGTGACCTTACTCCATAACTGTACCACTAGGACCTCCCTGTGACCTTACTCCATAACTGTACCACTAGGACCTTCCTGTGACCTTACTCCATAACTGTACCACTCAGACCTCCCTGTGACCTTACTCCATAACTGTAACACTAGGACCTCCCTGTGACCTTACTCCATAACTGTACCACTAGGACCTCCCTGTGATCTTAATCCATAACTGTACCACTAGGACCTCCCTGTGACTTTACTCCATAACCGTACCACTAGGACCTTCCTGTGACCGTACTCCATAACTGTACCACTAGGACCTCCCTGTGATATTCCCCAATACCTGTACTACTATGACCTCCATGTGACCTTACTCCATAACTGTCCCACTAGGACCTCCCTGTCACCTTACTCCATAACTGTACCACTAGGACCTCCCTGTGACCTTAATCCATAACTGTACCACTAGGACCTCCCTGTGACTTTACTCCATAACTGTACCATTAGGACCTCCCTGAGACTTTACTCCATAACTGTACCACTAGGACCTCCCTGTGACCTTGCTCCATAACTGTACCACTAGGACCTCCCTGTGACCTTACTCCATAACTGTACCACTAGGACCTCCCTGTGATATTCCCCAATACCTGTACTAATATGACCTCCCTGTGACCTTACTCCATAACTGTACCACTAGGACCTCCCTGTGACCATACCCTATAACTGTACCACTAGGACCTCGCTGTGACCTTACTCCATAACTTGACCACTAGGGCCTCCCTGTGACCTTACTCCATAACTGTACCACTAAGACCTCCCCGTGACCTTACTCCATAACTGTACCACTAGGACCTCCCTGTGATCTTACTCCATAACTGTACCACTAGAACCTCCCTGTGACCTTAATCCATAACTGTACCACTAGGACCTCCCTGTGACCTTACTCCCTAACTGTACCACTAGGACCTCCCTGTTACCTTACTCCATAACTGTACCACTAGGACCTCCCTGTGACCTTACTCCATAACTGTACCACTAGGACCTCCCTGTTACCTTACTCCATAACTGTACCACTAGAACCTCCCTGGGACCTTACGCCATAACTGTACCACTAGGAGCTTGCTGTGACCTTACTCCATAACTGTACCACTAGAACCTCGCTGTGACCTTACTCCAAAACTGTAACACTAGGACCTCGCTGTGACCTTACTCCATAACTGTACCACTAGGACCTCCCTGTTACCTTACTCCATAACTGTACCACTAGGACCTCCCTGTTACCTTACTCCATAACTGTACCACTAGGACCTCCCTGTTACCTTACTCCATAACTGTACCACTAGGACCTCGCTGTGACCTTACTCCATAACTGTACCACTAGGACCTCCGTGTTACCTTACTCCATAACTGTACCACTAGGACCTCCCTGTGACATTATACTCCATAACTGTAGTACAAAGTATACATTACCATAATAGTTTTTTCATATGCCCTTCATTCTAAACATGTTTCAGTTTTTGTACCTAAATTAAAATCTCAAATTAATGATAAAAGCAATAAAGTTGTACTTTTACCATATTAAAGTTGCCATATGCAGGAACCAGAGGATTCCATAATGAATATCACCAATGATCTTCCCCAATGCTATGATATCAAAGAATTTATTGCACTGAAAAAAAGAGGCTTATCCCCTACCCACCCACCCAGTCTCAAGGTGCAACTGTATTGTTTATCCGATAGAACTATTTATCTGGGGGCGGTGTTGATCAAAACAATACTGCTGTATCTTTGTCAAAATCAAAGAATGGCTATACAGAGGCAAGAAAAGTAACTGATACAATAAACTAAGACAAATGTTGTACAACTCATTCACAGGGGCTGCACATATAATATAATGTAGTGATAACATAATATCACACTATTAATGTAGTCCAGTATGTTATTGTGTTCTGAGGTCACCCTGCCTCTATCCACTTCAATGATACCATCCACTAAACTCCCTCATGTAGCCATGCACATTACTTGTGACATTCATGTGACCTCATACACAGGTATTTATGCATACATCTCATCAATTTATCCATTAAAGGGAAATATTGTGCAGTACTACCGTAAACGGCGGATTTGAAGACGCATACATATTAGAAGCTGCACCCCAACTTTGGCCTCAAAACTGGGTTAGCAGGCACCTAGAACCATTTCCGGAAAACTACATATGATAAGCCGCACCCAGAATTTGGCTTCTCAACCCCCCCCCACTCACCACCCCCTGTATCCCACCCTGCTTAATCTCATCCAGCCAACCAAGTCAAATAATTGTTTATACAAGCATTGGTGACCACTAACAACATTCACCTCTTATCAAGTGTCACACCAGTGGCTGGCTCTCCTGGCCCCTACCAAGCCAATTAATTGTTTATCAAGCAGACGTGACTACTAACGACATTCACCTGTCCCTCTCCGATTGCAGCTCTTATTAAGTTATCAAAATTATTTTGGCAACACCAGTAATTTTTGTATTATTCTCCACCTCCCCTCCCCCCCCCCCCCCTTGCCCTTGTCTCGCCACGCTCACTTGCAATCAGCAAATGGCCCTATTTAAAGCCGCACCCTGACTTGCGACTCCAACCCGGCAAGTGGAATTTGCAACTTTCTAATATAAGCTGCGGCTTCAAATCGGCAGTTTACGGTACTGTATTTCATGTATTTTTTCAGGGGGGGGGGAAATGGCGGTTTGGCCAACAGACATTTCGTACTAGGATGAATTGGTCTAGGACGGGTCGGCCAGGTGTTATAGCTAGGGCAGATGTTTCAGCCAGGTATAACATTACAAAACTTATATCATGGAGTCCTACATGATTTATTTGGTACAAAATTAGAAACTGTAATCACACTTTACACTTCTTATTTACACATTTGGTCATCGTTTAGAGACACACAGTGATTGATGCTGAGTCTACGGTCTCCCTCTCCCGTCCAGTCCTTGAGAACTACATTGAAAAGTAACATTTTGTAGATACAATCACCCCCCTCCCCAGTGCAAATGACATTGCAGGCCGTTCCGATTACCACACTCCAGTCTCAAGTACTTGTGTCATCTAAAACATAGTACCGTAAACTGGCTATTTGAAGCCACATACATATTAGAAGCTGCACCCCAACTTTGGCCTCAAAACCGGGTTGGCAGGCACCCAGAACCATTTCTGGAAAACTACATATTATAAGCCGCACCCAGACTTTGGCCTCTCACCCCCCCCCCCCCCCCGGATCCCCGCTTAATCCCATCCTGCCAACCAAACCAATTAATTGTTTATACAAGCAGTCGCGATCACTAACATTCACCTCTCCCTCTTCGATCGCACCTCTTATCAAGTGTCACACCAGTGGCTGGCTCTCCTGGCCCCTACCAAGCCAATTAATTATTCGCGACTTATCAAGTATCACACCAGTGGCTGGCTCTCCTGGCCCCTACCAAGCAAATTAATTGTTTATACAAGCAGTCGCGATATATCAAGTGTCACACCAGTGGCTGGCTCTCCTGGCTCTCCTGGCTCTTACTGCATGTTTATGAATCATATTGCATATTGCTTATTGCATTTGGTGCAAGGCTGGCGGCAGTGTATCAATTTACACAAATAAATAACACAACCTTAAGTAGCTCATTGTCAGTCTTGATTGCTACAGTAACACAATGTCAGGGAAGAGAGCATCTTACGACACAGCTTTCAAGTTGAATTATCTCCAGACTTGTTGACTTGTATGACGTTATGATGCCATAAATTATTTTGACAAAAGTGGCAACTTTCATATTACTCCCCCCTTCCCCGCTTGTCTTGCCACGCTCACTTGAAATCGGCAAAAGGCCCTATTTCAAGCTGCACCCTGACTCGCAAATCAAACCCCAGAAAGTGGAACCTCAAACTTCCTAATATAATTAAGCCGCAGCTTCAAATAGGCAGTTTACGATAAGTGTAATTGTTGGGGCATAGATACAGCATTAGAATAAGTAGCACTGATCCAGTTGTGCTGTGATATATTTTGACCCCATGCAGCTCCTTCTGAAAATTCAGAGACTATTTCCAACCACCCTGAGTGAGGTGCAAACCTGCTATCACCAGGCAGACACACTAGCTCTTGGGCTGCAAGAGAATATTCCACACTCCCAATAGTTACCCACAGACCAAAGCAAATTGACTCAAAACTGAGTTATAAGCCTCCATTAAAGCACCAAAATAATAACTTTTTGGGATTGAACCAAAACTTTGTCAAAACATCAGTAGACTAGATTGTTAGTTGTATAGAAATGAAAAATAGATCTAATAGATTTAAATAAATCATTTCTGAAGAAAAGTTATAAGCTTAACCCGAAGAGCATATGGAGTATTAAGGTAAATATCTTGATTTATACGTAAGCTTTACTTATAAATATTTTAAAAGAAATATCTTTAAAGTCATTATTGGTAGAAATATTGCAAGTGCCCTTAATTGGCATACAGTTTAAAATAGCAGGGCAGGAATTTTCGCGGTGGTCAGTGTCATTGCCATTTTGCCTCATAATGTAGCCTATTGCAGGTGCCTGGGGTTGGGAGGAGGGAGGGGCAGGGGCAGAAGACTGGACAGCGCCAGTAAACAGAACATGCACCTTGCTCACTGCACGTGTGTTTCACACACCAGTATAAAACCTCCCCTAACAACGGCAACGCTTAAACGGCTCGGTGGCCATGTTACCAACGAGACTACTGACGGTTGTTCCGGCCGTCTGGTCAGACTGTGCCGCTGCCTGCCAGACAAACACAAGGCCAGGGTCCATCGACCGAACCACATCGATCCACCGTCTAGCGTTAATCAGACAAAAAAAATCTAAAATCATGCAGTGATTGTCTTCTTTCTTGTGTAAAAGAGATGACGAGGTATCTAAGCTATCCGATAGAAGCCAACACTTCCATTTAACTGTTCAATAAGTGTGAGATGGGTTGCAAGAAAGAGAGAAAAATAATATATTATTACTGTCGAAGTCCGCCATATTGGTTAATTTAGTTAATGACTGGTTAGCAAGAAAACCTTCGGGTCCCAACCAATAAATCGCCAGCAAAACCCATTTGACCATCTTCGGTGCATGGGATTCTTTCATTGCTATTCATTCTCTGTTAAGTGTTCCCAAGAAATGGACACATTCACAAGGATATGTCCGATCAAACGTTAAACAAACTCACCGTATTTAATACCATGCTGCCGCCTATGGAATCATATTTTGACAAGGGTGGATAACGTAACAGCCGCCATTTGCCGCAGCATACAACATCACGTTTTGGTTTCTGGAGCTTGTCAGCTTTATTATTTGGTCCCTTTCAACCATTAAATATAATTTTAGCACAATAGGACGAACACGGTCATTTATCTTTCAAATAATTCGAGCAATCGACAGCTTTGTAGAGCGGTACATGTACGGAGGGAGGCTGTTGGAAGTGCTAAGTAAATAATAGTTAATACATATTCAGGAGCTGTGCGCCGCGCACTGTGTATGGTTTCTAGGCAAGGTGCTTGTGTCGCAGACGGTGGCTATCGAAGCGATGATAAGTGTGGTGATCACGGTTATCATACCCTGTTGTACACCATGTTCAAGTGTGTGAAGACATTTGTCACAACTTCCCTACTTCATCGTGAGTGAGATTGACACTATGCAGGCTGCCAACTTGGATCATCTATATAGTTGCTAGGGAGCTATATAGGCCTATATTGGCCCGCTGTAGCCACAGTGTGACGACTTATGTGTCTGTACTCATGTCGCATGCAGTAGCTGGTATACTTTTGATAGTGGTAGCCTAGGCTTCTTAGCTTTGCCAGAACGAGGAATCTTCCAAAGCCACCATGTAATGGTCTGTGTTATTGTGTTGGCCTATCACGTCTGCATATTTCGATGAGACAATAATTAAGTGGGGAGTTTGAAATAAGAACATGGAAGGACCTACATGCGAACTGGAATTGAAGGAGAACGTCGCTTCAAAGGATGAAGCTAAGTATCGCACCGTAATGGACCCAGGCGATACCAGCGGCGACCGAGAGACTAAACCGAGAAAGAATAAGAAAAAAACAATATATGTCTCTTATTCATTTGCAGCTGATTACTCTGAAAAGAAATTTGTCACCGAAACTGTGAGACAACTGAAAGAGAATAACTTAGCCGAAGATATCTGGTTTGATAAGGATGAAAGGAACACTGATAAACCCTGTTGGTATTCACTTCGCCTGGAAGCAGCGGAGAAATGCCGAGCTGCCATTGTCTTTATATCTGCCAGTTACTTCTCGAGTCGCTCATCTTTGATTGAAGCCAACACTTTACTGGAAAGGAAGCGCCGTGATGCGACCAGTATTAAACTTTACCAGGTCCTATACAATGAAACAGGATCCTTATGTCCAGAACTGTCTCGTGACTTGTCTGACCAGGTGACCAAAACGGTTAACTTAACAATGGATGGCGACAAAGCCAGTTTGGCTGAGATGACTTCCCTCGTCGTGGGTGGCCTGATGACAGAATTGGAGAAGCAGGCTTCCGTGCATGCACCACAAGCGGCCTTTAACCAAGCAAACGTGGAATTTACCGGCGCTTATAAGAAAAAACGATTGTCGGAATGGAATGGTGAGGACTTACAGGAGTGGTTATGTAATTTAGGGGTCAAAGAGTTTTACCGGCAGAATCTCGCGGAATCCATGCTGGACGGCTTTTTATTGGCGACATTAGAGGATGCGGATCTGCTGCAGCACTTGGGTGTTGACAGTCGCGTGGCTAGGCGGAAAATCTTACAAGAGCGCCTGGCGATTTTGGGCAAGGAACTCAAACTGGAAGAGAGCTGGCACTTCCGAACTAGGGGCCAACGTCACAGGGAGAACGCGATCTACCTCATATATGACCCCGCAGACGCCAGACTGTCTCACGGTTTAAAGATTGACCTGCAGAGGCGAAATTTTCAGGTGGGATGTCGGCGTCTAACAATTATTAAACAGAGTGGCTGTGTGTGTGTGTGGAGGGGGGGGGGGGGTGGAGCCGGGAGTGGATGTGGGTGCTTGCCCAGCTAATGGGAAGCTCCGTTATACTGGCGATGGCCATACTTCTGCTAACATGTAGGCCTATTAAACTTTACGATGATTGGCATTGCTCTATTATTATAATCAATGCAATGTAAATTATGGGAATACACTTTCTGGTAATATCATGCATGTATTATCTAACTTGAATAGTGGCTAGAAGCGGTGATATGCCGCTATTCGGCCTTGGGCATAAAGCGGCAAGCTATATATGGTCCCGGGATAGCCTTGAGAGTTGGAGAGCCTGCTCGATCTTACAGGACTTCTCATTTAAACGCACATGTTGTTTGATTCTGACTCGTCGATCTCGTTATTGTTAAGGTTTTGGCCCAGCAATAGTCAGGTCAATAGGCCCTCGATATGGTAAACGGTAAGGAAAAGGTTTACAATGGAGAGACCATATGATCTGCTCTTCAGACGTTTTTTTACGCCTTATACTTTTAAACCCGTTCATATATGAAGAGTTTCAACCTCGTTGGACGATGGCGGGTGGGACGATGGCTCTTTGGACGATGGCACGTTGGACGATGACACGTTGGACGATGGCTCGTTAGACGATGGCTCGTTGGACGATGGCACGTGGGACGATGGCACGTGGGACGATAGCTCTTTGGACGATGGCTGGTTGGACGACGGCTCGTTGGACGATGGCTCGTTGGACGATGGCCTTGTTGGACGATGGCACGTTGGATGATGGCACGTGGGACGATGGCTCGTTGGACGACGGCTCGTTGGACGACGGCTCGTTGGACGACGGCTCGTTTGACGATGGCTCGTTAGACGATGGCTCGTTGGACGATGGCACGTGGGACGATGGGACGATGGCTCGTTGAACGATGTCTCGTTGGACTATGGCTCGTTGGACGATGGCCTTGTTGGACGATGGCACGTTGGACGATGGCACGTGGGACGATGGCTCGTTGGACGACGGCTCGTTGGACGATGGCTCGTTTGACGATGGCTCGTTTGACGATGGCACGTGAGACGATGGCACGGGGGACGAGAGCTCTTTGGACGATGGCTCGTTGAACGATGGCCTTGTTGGACGATGGCACGTTGGACGATGGCACGTGGGACGATGGCTCGTTGGACGACGGCTCGTTGGACGATGGCTCGTTGGACGATGGCTCGTTTAACGATGGCTCGTTTGACGATGGCTCATTGGAAGATGGCTCGTTGGACGATGGCTCGTTTGACGATGGCTCGTTGGACGATGGCTCGTTTGACGATGGCTCGTTGGACGATGGCACGTGGGACGATAGCACGTTGGACGATGGCTCGTTGTTGGACGATGGCTTGTTGGACGACGGCTCGTTAGACAATGGCTTGTTCGACGATGGTACGTTGGACGATGGCTCGTTGTTGGACGATGGCTTGTTGGACGATGGTACGTTGGACGATGGCTTGTTGGACGATGGTACGTTGGACGATGGCTTTCGCAGGCTTTTGCAGGATTTCCGCTCGGTGCGATTTTCGAACATAGTTTCTAGAAGTTATAACCGGACGATGTTTTTAGGTTCTACATCACCAGAAGCTTGGAAAGTCGAAGGAAGAATTTCTGCAGCTAAATGTACCCAACATGGCGACATGCGGATTTGTACTGGTCCTCCTGACTGACAATACGATAAACTCCCCGTTTGTGTTTCACGAAGTCCTCTTTGCGGAGTGGTTGCGAAAGAGGCTGGGGGTCGCCGTCTTCAAGAACACCTGGCGTGACATCAGACCGTCACTCAAAGCAGCCCTAGGTAAATGTTAAAGTGGTACCTGATGTGTGATATAACGATGACCACCGAACCATGGTTGAACCAATGTTACGAATTATGATCGACAGTTTTTGCATCTACAATATGATAATGTATAAGGTTGTTATCCATGATATGTTTTATAACAAACTAGATCTTGTAAGGACTAAGGTCTTAACATGTCACTGAATTACGTATACTTAACAGGTCCCTGTCCGTGTGTGGATTTTGAGACGAAGCTTTATGATGAATGCGTGGATGTTCTGGAGCACCACCTGAAGCCCAAGCGGACCATGCCCGGGGTGGTGCTGGAACAGTCCTACCTGACCAAGATGGCGGACGGCATGAAGCCTCTGAGTCAACTTACAGCGTCTGCTGCAGGTCAATAACCACGCACGTGATCATATAATATTTTTGCGTATGTTGGTTATTTAATGCCTGTAAGTCCGGCAAAAATCCTCTGAAACATAGTCCTACATTTCCAGTGACCAAAGAATGACATAGCTAACGTGTGGTTCTAGATGTGAATTAGAATCTCTGCACAGCCTTTATCGTGAATTGTCGGCTACACTCATTTTAAAAGCAACTCTTGTTAATATGTAGGATTTTTTTGTTTAGAACGGCGCGTCACCGTGGATGACGTAAACAAGGTTCCGACGGTGTTCATCAGCTACCAGTGGGATACTCAGGCACAAGTTGAGGACCTCCGCCAGATGCTGGAGTGCCAAGGGTTTCGGGTTTGGGCTGATACGAATTCCGCTTGCATGGCGCTGAGTCGAGGACGCAGCAGTATAGGTGTTCACAAATGGTCCGGCGTAGCATCTGCCGCCAATAAGGGGGATTCGGAAAGTCTGCCCAGCCAAATTCAGAGGAATATGCGTGACGCCGTGACTGTTGTGTCCTGTATTACTCCGAAATACCTTCAGAGTGAAAGCTGCAATAAAGACCTCATTCTGGCTGACTCACTGCGTAAACCCATAATCCCCGTGCTGTTGCGCTTCTGCCCCTGGCCCCCAGAGGGCGCCTCCTTGTCGGTGCGTCAGATTCTGGCCCGGCAGCGCCCCGTCGACCTCAGCACCGACAAGTTCTTCACTCGTAACGCTCACATTCTGATGGACAGACTGCGTCAAGTGAGCCGCACCGGATAGGAGCGCGGGCTATTAAACTGTTAACTCTACTTCAGCTGGTGACAGTGAACACATACAAAGAATGTCTAAGTAAATTAAGTATGCGTATTGTGAATACTAGCGGTCTATAATTAAGTGTACGAAACCATTAAAGTTACACAGATGTAGTTTTAGATAAAATGTATAATGGCGTGAACTTAATGTACCCAACATTAAGTTTCATACATACACATATGTTTTTGAAGACCTTATGGTAATCTTTACATAGCGTCACTCCAGGACATCACGCCTTTACAACAGTGTTCGGAAGTTCGTCGAAGAAGTTCCTAAATTCCTAATTTCCTAAGTTCCTAAATGAAGTTTGTTGTACCAGATTGCATTCCAGACAGTGTTGACATACATAATTTGCTCGGGACTTTTCAGCGTCAATCTAAGCGTGCATGTCTAAAATCACTTGAGAGTACTATTTTCTTTGTGCCAAGTTTATGAATGTGCGTTCTCCTAAACAGGTCTATGGGACACTTTTCATAGTGTCGGAATTCTATCTTTACCTATAGCTGACTTTTCTTTGAAAAGTCTTTTATATATTTGTTTTATTTTTCGTGTGTGATTTCCAGAAATAATAGTTTTTTTTTCGTTTTTGCCCAAAAAATTGCTGGCATGTACTTTCCAGTCAATGGGGAGACAAACTTTTAAAAATACAAACATACATATACAACGCCTCGTTTTACAGCACCGATTTGTCATCAAAGTCAATGGGGAGACAAACTTGGTCCACATAAAAAAAGTCCTGGGGCCGTATTCATAATCGCCACTTAGGCTACGCCACTAAACTTAGCGCTGTGGACGTGGAAGATTTGTCGAGCGATTATCCGGTTCAAAATACATAAATAGTCATCCAAGAAATGGATTTTCCTAATTAAGAAAGGGCTAAAATTATATTGAAGAGAATTTTTTAATCATGAACACCACCTCAACGAGCTGGTGAGGCTAAGACGAAAATGCATTTTTCGTGCTTAACTTACAAGGGGATTATGAATACGGCCCCTGGGCACCACCACTGTGCCACACATTTGTCATGGAGTTTGGCCCACTGCCGCCGCCCCCCCCCCCACCCTCTCCGCCCCGATGCCGAAAGGCCTACAATGTTTTGACCTCGTATCGTATCTTATATGACCAACATTTCATTACGTTTTCTGTTCCTGTCCGCATTTGCATTGGTTTTCTGTCCCGCTTGCCTTATATATAATCTGATAAAGATAATGTCCAAGCATTGACTACATTTATGACATAACGTTTCGAACTTCGTCCGCATTTAGTTGTAGTTGCCAGACCCGCGTTGTAATATGGACCGTTCCAGATACCCCTGGCGACATCCATCGTCAAAAAGAGACTGCGTGCTTCGGGTTAGAAACCCGATTCCCGCATGCGTTTGCGCAATCTCCTGGCAGAGGGCGTTTCGCTTGAGCTAATAGAATATATTTTTTTAATCCTTCCATAATGATCGTACGGCAACAGAATATGTTTTTCAAATTCTGCATCTAAAATTAAAAAAAAATCAACCCGAACAACCCTCTAAAACCATTTGTGACCCTAGCACCGTTGAGGTCAACCGTGAGCGTGGTGAGGTTGGCGGTTACGCGGGGCAGAGGTGATGCTAGGAACAAGCTAATTCCTCTGGTGGAGTGTCGTTTGCCATGCACGCGTATGGCGTTTCAGGCGCCTATCTGGCTTCAACGCTTCTTTTGTCGGGGGTAGGTTGGCTCTTTGGCATTGTTATTCACAGAACAAACACACAGGATATCTCTATAAACTTTCCTAAAGTATTATATTATAAAATGGAATCCAGGGGCGGATCCAGGAATTTGAAAACGGGAGGTCCATTGAAACTTACGACCGAGGGGGGGGGGGAGGGGGAGCAGCCTGGGGTGGGGGTTTCTAAATGCAGTTGTGGATCGAGGGGTGGGGGCGGGCGCCTCCCTTGCAGGAAGGAACCAAGCACAGTTAAAGTCGGAATTTTGAGGAAAGATGGAGTTAGTTATGTAAAATATTCTCACACGGGGTATGCCCCCCCCCCTTTTACAAATTGCGGGCTCCGCGACTCTAATACACTGCTGGGTGTTGGGGGGAAATTTTACATTCGCCGGTTGCCGTTTATATCCTTTGTTTTCTCGGCTTTTATGCATCTCCTTAAAATTGTACTATTTGATAGTCATTATTTATCAGTACAAAGTGGGTTTTTGTTTTTAGAAATCGCCCTGCTAACCTATGATAAACTGTGGAAAATTATGCAGCTGTACGTCAGTAAGCTTACTCACCTTTTACATGCCATGCACACAGCGAGCTAGAATTCACCCGAAACACGCGCCTGCCACAATTTTCCCTGGAACGGTCTAGATCTATTAACTTATAACAATTTATAATCGGTACACATCGGGTACCATTAAGTTACGTATTATGTACAATATGACAATAGCGCGAGTTTGCGGGGCGTCAGGCAATTTTATTGGCCCGACATCAAGCTGTAGCAGCCCGCTAATTTTCATTATCGGCGGATAGGTCTATAGTCGCAACGGAAACTCTCCGGACAACGAAATTTCCCGTTTACAAGAAAATATTCACTGATTCGAAGAAAAAAAAATACTTTCTGTGTGAACTTCAAATCGGGACCTAATAAGTGTATGTCAACTCGTCAAATAACGCGATGGACTTTGCCAACCTGACCTAGATTTTGAACCAATCAGGTGGCAGTTGGTTGACCTTTACATTTGCGAGACTGACAAGAGAACGATAAAAACAGCATGGCAGGTCATGTATTGTGAGGATAGGAATTGAACTGCAGTTCGGATAAACAATTGTTCAGACAGGCCCCAGTTCATAGGAATATGCATAGAATTCGTCCTCAACTCGTACAGTAAACAAATAAGTCGCAAATTTCGATGTCCGGAGAGTCCGTTTTGACTGAAAATGAAGGGCTGCTACAGCTTGATGAAGGGCCAATAAAATGCCTAACGCCATGCAAAACTCGCGCTATTACTATTATTACGAGTTCAATCTAAATTTAAGGCGTTGACTTGAATCGCAAGCCTTTCCACATAAAGTTGGCCAGTCGCCTTTTCATACCATATATATCGTTGCCAAGAAATATGGCGAAAAGCTGTCCAGTTCTAAAATGGCCGAAGATCTTAAAAGCTTCGGTAAGACGCTCAAACAGCCGAAAGGCGGTGTACGCATTACACCGCAATTCCCATCGCTTCTGCGCGAACGTCGCCGCCATCTTGCTGAATTGGCCAGCAAGGCTCGCGAGTTCTCACCAAGTGTTCGAACCCGTATCGTCCAACACTCTCTCTTTGTGAACGGCAATAAGTATCATCATAAGCTGGTTCGCCCCTCGCCACGAGATATCCTGTTCAATGACAACACGGGAAGTCGAGGAGGCCAGGGCAACGACCTTCAGCCGCCTACAGCAGTCTTCGGAGCGCACAACCGTGACTGTGAGAGCTCTGTCTGTTGGGTCCATCAATGACGTCAGGGCGGCCTACAAAGCTGCTCTGCTTGACGCCGATCTCCTCGCCTCACCACTGGTTTGCGCCGCCTACCACCTGAAAAGCACCTCAGCTGAAGAATGGGATTACGAAGACTCCAGTGACAGCGGGGCCGGGAGGCAGGCCTGCCAAGAATTAATCAAAGCCTCCCGTACAAACGCGATGGTCATCGTCAGCTTTACTGGCCCCGTGTCCCACATGAGCAAGAAACTCAGCGCCACACTGGCTGATGCCATTAAAGCCAGTGTCTCCAACCTGGGGTAAATGTCACAAGCATATCTACTGAATATAGAGACCTTGAATGGTGATGAACTGTAATGCAATTCCCTGCCTCCTGCCACCCCCCCCCCCTCCGTCCCTTGACAAGTGAGCTGTTAAGTTGTACATAGTAGTATCGGGTCTGTCTGCTCCAGTCTCAGACAGAGCGTGAACGTGAGAGACATGGTTGTTGCCTTATGTATTTCTGTTGTATTCTATGTTCGATCCGGCGGTGGACAGGTGGCGCTAAGCCTCTGCCCATCAAGCCTGGTCCGTGTTTGTTTTCATGCTAAGTTAATTTGCGTGTTCTGCAAAGAAGAAATCATTGCTGTGGTATATCAATTTATAAATGTGTCGTCGACTTATACGAAAAGACTAGCGCGAATTGGTGTAAACTTGATTCACATCATGAGCAATGTCGCGCGGTGTAATAAGTATCTACCATATCAATGCACGGAGTCTGTTGAGTAAGCCGGATAAGAGTTTAAATTATGTTCCTGTTAATCAAAGTTTTTTCAAACTGGATGAGATTTACCAATTACTAATTGTCGATAGGGAAGCTGATATCATATGCGTGTCTGAAAGCTGGTGTGACGTAAGCGTCAGGGACGAAATTGACATTATTGGTTATCACGTGTATCGTAATGATCGTAGCAGACATGGAGGGGGTGTGCTTGTCTATGCGCGAAATGCACTTACAATTAAGCGCAGAGCTGATCTTGAAAACAATAGCAGCAAGTGCGTATGGCTCGAAATCGACATCTTTAATGAAGTCATGTTACTGGGTACCTATTACCGATCCCCAACTTCACGCCTGGAGAGTGTAAACAACTTCATGTCGTGTCTTGAAGATTCTTATAACCTGGCATCATCAAATAACGCACATCCAATAGTGCTAATAGGCGACTTCAATGACAGGTGCACGACTTTTGACGGATCCCACGAAAATAGCGATCTCAAATATCACCTTGTCGAATTTGTCAAAACAAACAATCTCTCTCAGTTGATTACTAAACCCATTCGCATTACCCCTAACTCTGAATCTCTTTTAGATCTCATTATAACAGATTCACCGAGCCGCATATCAACCAGCGGCGTTTTACCGCCAATATGTAATTTAGACCATCATCTTGTCTTTTGTGAAATCTCTGGCGCCTCAAGGCAAAAGGTATCATCAAAAAGGACAATTTACAACTATCGGAGAGCTGACTTTGCCGCCATGAAAGCTTTCCTGTCCTACTTTCCGTGGCATGATAGCCTAGAAACTTGTGACAACGTAGAAGACAGTGTAAAATACTGGTACGAGTCTTATCGTGAAGCCGTCAATGCATATATCCCCAACAAGATTGTTTCAGTACATACTAAAGACAAACCCTGGATGACAGTTGGCATTAAGCGACTACTTAAGAAGAGAGACAGACTGTATAGGCGGTACGCTCGGTCCAAAAACCAAGCCTCTCACCAACGATATTTGGACGCTAGACATCAGGCCCACTTACAAATTGACAATGCCAAGGAAAGTTACTACAAGACATTAGTTACACAACTTGAAAATCCATCGACTGTTGCTAAGGTATATCACAAATTGGTTAAAGTGTTTTACTCGGGAAAAATCAACACTGGGATACCATGCATCCTGGATAACGGGAATAGCTACTCTGACCCCGCCTCAAAGGCAAAACTATTTAACGATCATTTTGCCGCGAATTCTACCCTTCCTCCCCTTAGGCAGGGATTCACACTTCCAACCCTGACTCTTAAGACATCCGCTCGACTATCTACTATTGAGTTTACTCCGTCGAAAGTCTTTAATGTTCTGAGCCGTCTTGATGTTACTAAGGCAAATGGAGCGGACAACGTCAGCAACAGAATGCTAAAGGAAACCGCTGAAGTTGTGTCAGAGTCGTTGTCATATATATTTAATCGAAGCATGAGAGAAAATGTATTCCCGTCTGCATGGAAAGAAGCCAATGTAACTCCAGTCTACAAAAAGTTAAACAAACAAAGTATTAATAACTATCGGCCCATATCGCTCTTGTCTAACATCGGCAAAGTTATGGAAAAAATAGTTTGTGAACAGTTATATGAATATTGTGTCGCCAATAACCTAACGTGGCGCAATGCAGGATTCAAAAAGAATGATTCAACAACCAGTCAGATGATATACATAACACATAAGATCTACGAATCTCTCGAACAAGGGAGAGAATCCTTAATGGTGTTTCTTGATGTGTCGAAGGCATTCGACAAAGTGTACCACGATGGTCTACTGCATAAGCTCCAATCCATTGGCATTGAGCGTGAGCTACTACTGTGGCTAGGTAATTATCTCAGTGATAGAAGGCAGCGAGTTGTTATTGACGGGTCTGTGTCTCAGTGGATGTATACAAATGCAGGCGTACCGCAAGGCTCCATCTTTGGACCCATTCTTTTTCTTGTGTTTGTTAACGATATCGTTGACGAACTGGAATGTGAAGTCTTTCTTTTCGCGGACGACACATCGCTATTTTTTGTGTTAGACTGTAGTCTTAATGTACAATCGGTTAATCGCGATTTACAACGCCTCTCACAGTGGGCTGATCAATGGCGCGTGACTTTCAGTAGTAGTAAGAAAGAGTACATGGTTTTTAGTAAGAAGCTCCAGTCGCATACTTCAATAGATCTTTACCTGGGAAATTCCAAACTCAGACGAGTCAATACCCACTGCCATTTAGGTTTTACTTTATCAAGTAATATGAATTGGGAAGCGCATACGCGTAATCTGATCGAGAAAGCCGGTAAATCTGTTTCCTTGTTAAGACGACTCCCAAGAAAAATTGGTAGACAAACCAAGCTATCTGTCTATAAAAGCTATATACGACCGTCTCTTGAATATGGAACTGCAGTGTATCACGGTAATCTAACTAAAATCCAGACAGAGAGCCTTGAAAGGGTACAACGAAAAGCCTTACTAGCCATCAGCGGGGCCTACAGTTGCACGTCACACAGCAAGCTATAAGAGGAGGTTGGTGTGGAGAAACTTGCGCTTAGACGCAATTACTTTAGCCTGTGCATGTTGTACAAAATGGTCAATGGTGTCTGTCAACCGTACTTGGCGTCCTTACTTCCCCAAACCAATCGCAATTCCGCATATTCCCTTCGAAATTTAAATGACATCAGAGTGCCAAAAGTAACAAAAAAATACTCCTTGAACTCATTTCTTTGGCACACGGTTCGCGAATGGAATAGATTATCCCAAGACATCAGGCACGCGTCTTCCCTCCCCGAGTTCAAAACCAAATTTAAGTCTGTTTTCTTCTCTCAGAATCGTGATTTGTACCACCTACAGTGTGGCGCTGAGTCTATCTACCACGCTCGGCTTCGACTCGGCCTAAGCGCTCTCAATGGCCACCGTAAGAAGTATGGTTTTATTAGCGACAACCGCTGCCCCAAGTGCAATTTAAAGCCCGAAGATAATGCTCACTTCTTACTCCAATGTTCAGCTTACCGATCGCCCCGTGAACTTCTCAAGACGGACATTTCCTTCCTTACAGACCATGGTATTAACATTGACCCATCCTCAGGCCCCGATCGGAAATCCCTCTGCGAAGTATTATTATTCGGCTGCTCTAATATTTCCTTCGACCTAAACAACGTATTATTCAGCGCGGTTCATAAATATATCGAACGTACTGGTAGGTTCGTTATGACCGAATGATTTTACTAAATTGCTTTTGTTATGAATTTGTTACGTCATGTCGCGCTTCTTTATCGATACTTTGTATATATTATACCGACATAATATGTTTGTAAACTATTATTCAATTATCACCACGACCAATGTATGAACGTTTGAGGTGAGCATTTACATGTGAGGTCGATGTTGCAAACCTCAGAAAATAAATTATGTTTAAACCAAGAAATATGGCACGTGCAACTAGGCAACTATAGTCATGGAAGCGGGCCATTTAAAGCTATAACTACAATTCTTTTGTGCGTGACGTCATGTTTCGGTGTTCTATGCAGTGTCGCTATGGCAACGATTGTCGTTTGCATGGGCAGCAGGGCGGTTCGGGTCAGAATACAGCATTTTAGCGGCCTTCAGATGTAATGCTATTGGACTAGTTAACATGACCACCAACTCGTAATAATATGACAATAGCGCGAGTTTGCGGGGCGTTAGGCAATTTTATTGGCCCGACATCAAGCTGTAGCAGCCCGCCAATTTTTATTATCGGCCCTCGGCCGCAAGGCCGAGGGCGGATAATGGAAATGAAGGGCTGCTACAGCTTGATGAAGAGCCAATAAAATGCCTAACGCCATGCAATACTCGCGCTATTACTATTATTACGAGTTGAATTTAAATTTAAGGCGTTGACTTGTCTCTGCTCCTTTGGTTTAATTTCCGCATGCAACGACAAAAGTAAAGCAATTTGGGACTGACTGTCCGCAAATCGCCTTTCCACATATAGTTGGCCAGTCGTTTTTTATACCATATATATGTTGCCAAGAAACATAGCACGTGCAACTAGGCAACTAGTCATGGAAACGGGCCATTTAAAGCTATAACTGCAATTCTTTTGTGCGTGATGTCATGTTTCATTGTTCTATGGCAACGATTGTCGATTGCATGGGCAGCAGGGCGGTTTGGGTCAAAATACAGCATTTTAGCGGCCTTCAGATGTAATGTTATTGTACTAGTTAACATGCCCACCAACTCGTAATAATATGTATTCATAATTTAGATTTTGAATATCTCAAGACAAATTAGGTGCCGGAAAGATCATTATTTCCGCACTGAAGCATATCAGCAAACGGGAAATATGACAGCTTTCCTGCTACGCACAGCGCAGTGAAAGTCCTTACATTCGCCGGCTGGCTGTTTTCTCGGCTTGTATGCCTCCATCTCGTTCTTTAATGGTATCCTTTGATAGTCAAGACATCTATCTGTAAAAAGGGGTCCTTATTTTCAAAAAACACCCTGTTAACCTGGAAGGATATAATAAACGTTTGAAAAATATGCAGCTTTATGTCCATACAGCGTTGATCTACTCGCCTTCTGCGTGTTATGCAGCGCAACACGTACCTGCCAGAATGTCCCTGGAACGGTCTATTGGCCAGTCAAAAATCAGCTTTTATATATTTAATGGCTATTGTTTCCCAAACATAATAGAAAGCTCGGATTTTACGTTGATTGCAAATTTCGTTCTACCCTCAATATTTCAAATCCTTTTATTGGCCTAACTTCCACAGTACATTTTTTGCCGAACCTAAATAAAATGCATCGAGGCGTTTATAATAATAATAGGCATAATAATCTTTATTGCCATAAATCAGTAACAACAATTGCTAGTTGGCAGCGAACGGAAGACGACTAATACCGGTCAATCTTCCCTGTTGGAGGCCAACACTTGGATGAATATGCTGCATGCTAATTAAACCAGAGTCCTACGCGAGCTACGTTAAAACAATGATTCGCTGTTTCCTCCAAATAGCAAGGTTTGTAAGGACTTTAATGTTGGCAACCTGGATGTTAATTGATGTCCACGCTGTTATGGCACTCCGTACGAGACACTGGAAGGTGGATTGTTTGTTTTATAATCAGGACACTTTAACCACTTTTAGTTGGTTGTATGTTCAAGACGTTTTAACCACTTTTGGTCATATCGCGTCAATGGGAGAAGGAAGGGAGAGTGGAGCCATTTCCCCGGGGGTAACCCTCTACTCTTTGCGAAGAAGGACATGGGATGTTTATCCTGCGACCTCACAGACATGGCGAGGTAAAGCGAGGAGTTTGTGCCTAAAAATAAGAATATTGACGATTATCAGTGAACAATTCTGTGCATATACCCTACAAATTAATGGCGTGTACGTATCATCTTTACATAATTTGTTTATAATCCAGCGTGAAATAGCTACACAATATATAATGAATTGATATCCCTTTGTATTCTAGTGGGTAATTCCTACACAATCCCCTTCATAAGTTGGCTTGTAAGCCCTATATAATCCAGTGGGTAATGCTGACACAATTACCTTCACAATATAGCGACAAATCCCTGTATAATCATCAGGTAATCTCGTGTTTAATACATGACATAATAGCGTCATAAATCCCTAATCACGTTATAATATCGTAGGTAATTGCTGTATAATCCACGGTATACTTTTTGTATAACAGTGTATAATCCCTGCATCATTCCTTGGTAATAACTGTTAACGACATAATATGCGCGCAATCATACAATGTATGGCATGCAAACATAACTGCATTGACGCCTGCATTGTGCTTGCAAATCGGCTTGAAGGAAGGCTGCCTGGTCACACCGGCTATCTCTTGTAAGAAAGTTGTCTGGTCACACCGGCTATCTCTTGTAAGAAGGTTGTCTGGTCACACCGGCTATCTCTTGTAAGAAGGTTGTCTGGTCACACCGGCTATCTCTTGAAGGAAGGCTGCCTGGTCACGCCGGCTATCTCTTGAAGCAAGGCTACCTGGGCACATGGGCTATCTCTTGAAGGAAGGCTGCCTGGGCACACCGCTATCTCTTGAAGCAAGGCTGCCTGGGCACATGGGCTAACTATTGAAGGAAGGCTGCCTGGACACATGGACTATCTCTTGAAGGAAGGCTGCCTGGGCACACGGGCTATCTCTTGAAGGAAGGCTGCCCGGGCACACGGGCTATCTCTTGAAGCAAGGCTACCTGGGCATATGGGCTATCTCTTAAAGGAAGGCTGCCTGGGCACACCGCTATCTCTTGAAGCAAGGCTGCCTGGGCACATGGGCTAACTATTGAAGGAAGGCCGCCTGGGCACATGGACTATCTCTTGAAGGAAGGCTGCCTGGGCACATGGGCTATCTCTTGAAGGAAGGCTGCCTGGGCACACGGGCTATCTCTTGAAGCAAGGCTGCCTAGGCACATGGGCTATCTCTTGAAGCAAGGCTACCTGGGCACATGGGCTATCTCTTAAAGGAAGGCTGCCTGGGCACACCGCTATCTCTTGAAGCAAGGCTGCCTGGGCACATGGGCTAACTATTGAAGGAAGGCCGCCTGGGCACATGGACTATCTCTTGAAGGAAGGCTGCCTGGGCACACGGGCTATCTCTTGAAGGAAGGCTGCCTGGGCACACGGGCTATCTCTTGAAGGAAGGTTGCCTGGGCACACGGGCTATCTCTTGAAGGAAGGCTGCCCAGGCACATGGGCTATCTCTTGAAGGAAGGCTGCCTGGGCACATGGGCTATCTCTTGAAGGAAGGCTGCCTGGGCACATGGGCTATCTTTTGAAGCAAGGCTGCCTGGGAACACGGGCTATCTCTTGAAGGAAGGCTGCCTGGGCACATGGGCTATCTTTTGAAGCAAGGCTGCCTGGGAACACGGGCTATCTCTTGAAGGAAGGCTGCCTGGGCACATGGGCTATCTCTTGAAGGAAGGCTGCCTGGGCACACGGGCTATCTCTTGAAGGAAGGCTGCCTGGGCACACGGGCTATCTCTTGAAGGAAGGCTGCCTAGGCACACGGGCTATCTCTTGAAGGAAGGCTGCCTGGGCACATGGGCTATCTCTTGAAGGAAGGCTGCCTGGGCACATAGGATATCTCTTGAAGGAAGGTTGCCTGGGCATACCGGCTATCTCTTGAAGGAAGGCTGCCTGGGCACATGGGCTATCTCTTGAAGGAAGGCGACTGGGTCACGTGTCGAGTGTACATCGGTTATTTCTGGATGGGCGACTTCTTCCGGGCCAATTCGTTGTATGCACATCGCAGCACCTGCAACAACCAGCTGTATTACTCACAACGACATATGACTCACATACCATGGGTGGGGGGGGGGCATTGTAACAATATCCCGGGTGGAGGGGGCAGCGCTAAACGATGTGACAACAGGGCGGTTACCTCGTCTGTACGTTTGACGCCAGCGTAGTCCGCCTTGTGGATCTGGTGGGACGCGCCTCCAGGCGTTCTCCAGTACCAGCCGGGTCGGGACCCTCCCAAAGCACCTGTCTGAAAGCAAGGCCATGGGTCAGCCGCATCCGCTCACCTTTACGATACTCAGAATATATGTAGAGGCGAGTTCCATGCAATATCCCCCATGCCCTTTGTCTGCAATGTGCTGGTACTCGGGAGTACTTGTACGCCCTCTCCAAGTTGCGCGCCGTTGAGTACAAGAAGCAAGTCGACCAGTACATGTATAATCAAAATAAATTTACAACAAACACTTCAATATTGGCTTTGGTTAAAAGTTTATGTTTGGACATGTTTGAACAATGATATTAAAACCGTTACAAAATTTCTGAGTACGGACATCATGCAAGTACGAAATGGAGAAACATAAGCCAGGCTGGACCTGGAGCCAGCGGGCTGTTCATGAACAGAATAGTCTCCGGAACGTCCGGATCCTAGCTGATTACTGGGAACTACGCGGGCAACAGTTTTGACGCTCTATGTTGGTTGGGTGTATATTCAGGACGCTTTAACCACTTTTGGTCATATCGCGTCAATGGGAGAAGGAAGGGAGAGTGGAGCCATGTCCCAGGGGTCAACCCCCTACTATTTGAGAAGGAGGACTATGTTGATGAACCCGTTTGGTACATTTATACCGGTATCGGGTCATATCTGCATTCGACCCGAGAGAGCTTACGAACGGGCCATTCCGAAATTCGAGTGGACCCCTGTAGAAATAACAAAGCAACACATACGGTTGGCCAGAAGGCCTTCTCTGTGCTGGGACCACACACTCGACTGTGGGAGAAACCGTCGCTTCTCTTCTGGACTTCCTCGTGCGACAGGGAATCCATGTGTCTGCAAGAAAAGGGAAACCAGCCATTACTTCTTTCCTCCTAGAGGTATCTCTTAAACGTATTTACCATGCGCCCCTCAACAAACGTAAACATTAGTTGTTATCTGTACATGCATGTATGGCTGTTCGCCACACTTTCCTCTCCCATCATTCAATCATGTTGCAATGTACATGATAGATTCATGGCTCATGTACAACTATCTGCAGTGTACATGAATCGGTGTTACAGACTGCTGGGCCAGGGAACCTCCCACGATAAAGAATGAGTGAATGTAACCTTCCAAATCAGGTGCCCGGGCCCGACTCGAACTCAAGACATATTGGTTGCGGTATAGTGTACTAACTATTACACCAGGGAGGCCACCCAATGTATATGAGGCATGAATCCAGACAAAGTGCAATGTACCTGAGACATGAATCCAGACTAAGTGCAATGTACCTGATACATTAATCCAGACAATGTGCAATGTACCTGATACATTAATTCAGACTAAGTACAATGTACCTGAGACATGAATCCAGACAATGTGCAATGTACCTGAGACATGAATCCAGACAATGTGCAATGTACCTGATACATTAATCCAGACTAAGTGCAATGTACCTGAGACATGAATCCAGACTAAGTGCAATGTACCTGAGACATGAATCCAGACTAAGTGCAATGTACCTGAGACATGAATCCAGACAATGTGCAATGTACCTGATACATTAATCCAGACTAAGTGCAATGTACCTGATACATTAATTCAGACTAAGTGCAATGTACCTGAGACATGAATCCAGACAATGTGCAATGTACTTGATACATTAATTCAGACTAAGTGCAATGTACCTGATACATTAATCCAGACTAAGTGCGATGTACCTGATACATTAATCAGACTAAGTGCAATGTACCTGATACATTAATCCAGACTAAGTGCAATGTACCTGATACATTAATTCAGACTAAGTGCAATGTACCTGAGACATAAATCCAGACAATGTGCAATGTACCTGATACATTAATTCAGACTAAGTGCAATGTACCTGATACATTAATTCAGACTAAGTGCAATGTACCTGATACATTATTCCAGACTAAATGCACTGTACCTGATACATTAATTCAGACTAAGTGCAATGTACCTGAGACATGAATCCAGACAATGTGCAATGTACCTGATACATTAATCCAGACTAAGTGCAATGTACCTGATACATTAATCCAGATTAAGTGCAATGTACCTGAGACATAAATCCAGACAATGTGCAATGTACCTGATACATTAATTCAGACTAAGTGCAATGTACCTGATACATTAATCCAGACTAAGTGCAATGTACCTGATACATTAACCCAGACTAAGTGCAATGTACCTGATACATTAATTAAGACTAAGTGCAATGTACCTGAGACATGAATCCAGACAATGTGCAATGTACCTGATACATTAATCCAGACTAAGTGCAATGTACCTGATACATTAATCCAGATTAAGTGCAATGTACCTGATACATTAATCAGACTAAGTGCAATGTACCTGATACATTAGTCCAGACTAAGTGCAATGTACCTGATACATTAATCAGACTAAGTGCAATGTACCTCATACATTAATCCAGACTAAGTGCAATGTACCTGATAAATTAATTCAGACTAAGTGCAATGTACCTGAGACATGAATCCAGACAATGTGCAATGTACCTGAAACATTAATTCAGACTAAGTGAAATGTACCTGAGACATGAATCCAGACAATGTGCAATGTACCTGATACATTAATTCAGACAATGTGCAATGTACCTGATACATTAATTCAGACTAAGTACAATGTACCTGAGACATGAATCCAGACAATGTGCAATGTACCTGAGACATGAATCCAGACAATGTGCAATGTACCTGATACATTAATTCAGACTAAGTGCAATGTACCTGATACATTATTCCAGACTAAGTGCACTGTACCTGATACAATAATCCAGGCTAAGTGCAATGTACCTGATACATTAATCCAGACTAAGTGCAATGTACCTGATACATTAATTCAGACTAAGTGCAATGTACCTGAGACATGAATCCAGACAATGTGCAATGTACCTGATACATTAATCCAGACTAAGTGCAATGTACCTGATACATTAATTCAGACTAAGTGCAATGTACCTGATACATGAATCCAGACAATGTGCAATGTACCTGATACATTAATCCAGACTAAGTGCAATGTACCTGATACATTAATCCAGACTAAGTGCAATGTACCTGATACATTAATCCAGATTAAGTGCAATGTACCTGATACATTAATCAGACTAAGTGCAATGTACCTGATACATTAGTCCAGACTAAGTGCAATGTACCTGATACATTAATCAGACTAAGTGCAATGTACCTCATACATTAATCCAGACTAAGTGCAATGTACCTGATAAATTAATTCAGACTAAATGCAATGTACCTGATACATTAATTCAGACTAAGTGCAATGTACCTGATACATTAGTCCAGACTAAGTGCAATGTACCTGATACATTCATCCAGGCTAAGTGCAATGTACCTGATACATTAATCCAGACTAAGTGCAATGTACCTGATACATGAATCCAGACTAAGTGCAATGTACCTGATACATTAATTCAGACTAAGTGCAATGTACCTGATACATGAATCCAGACAATGTGCAATGTACCTGATACATTAATCCAGACTAAGTGCAATGTACCTGATACATTAATCCAGACTAAGTGCAATGTACCTGATACATTAATCCAGACTAAGTGCAATGTACCTGATACATTAATCCAGACTAAGTGCATATGTACCTGAGACATGAATCCAGACTAAGTGCAATGTACCTGAGACATGAATCCAGACTAAGTGCAATGTACCTGAGACATGAATCCAGACTAAGTGCAATGTACCTGATACATTAATCCAGACTAAGTGCATATGTACCTGAGACATGAATCCAGACTAAGTGCAATGTACCTGATACATTAATCCAGACTAAGTGCAATGTACCTGATACATTAATCCAGATTAAGTGCAATGTACCTGAGACATGAATCCAGACTAAGTGCAATGTACCTGAGACATGAATCCAGACTAAGTGCAATGTACCTGATACATTAATCCAGACTAAGTGCAATGTACCTGATACATTAATCCAGACTAAGTGCAATGTACCTGAGACATGAATCCAGACTAAGTGCAATGTACCTGATACATGAATTCAGACTAAGTGCAATGTACCTGATACATGAATTCAGACTAAGTGCAATGTACCTGAGACATGAATCCAGATCCCGCAACCGTTTCTCTTCGTAGTCTTTATATTCGTCTTCAACGCCACTATAATGTGAAATATGGTTTGACATTCATAATGTGTATTAACAAGACTGGCATATTTATATTGTATGCAAAAAAACCTTGTATTCACGACACCTTAATAATAGAGAGAAAGAAGTTTATTTGAAAGCAACAGTAAGCCCGAGGCCCTCGTGTTGAAAAAGATGCAATACACATACTGACATGTGGCGGGTTCGTACATAAATACACCATTCAGGTTCTCTCATCTTGCTGGCCAGATAAACATATTCAGACAATCTGTTCTGTAATTTCGTGCTCGGTGACATAACTAGTGCTAAAAAATTATCTCTATCTGGTAGTCTCCACAAATACGGTGGGATTAAGCTCTTCCTGGGAGTATTGTACAGGCGACATTAAGCTCTCCCTGGGAGTATTGTACAGGCGACATTAGGCTCTCCTTGGGAGTATTGTACAGGCGACATTAAGCTCTCCCTGGGAGTATTGTACAGGCGACATTAAGCTCTCCCTGGGAGTATTGTACAGGCGACATTAGGCTCTCCCTGGGAGTATTGTACAGGCGACATTAAGCTCTCCTTGGGAGTATTGTACAGGCGACATTAAGCTCTCAATGGGAGTATTGTACAGGCGACATTGAGCTCTCCTTGGGAGTATTGTACAGGCGACATTAAGCTCTTCCTGGGAGTATTGTACAGGCGACATTAAGCTCTCCTTGGGAGTATTGTACAGGCGACATTCAGCTCTCCCTGGGAGTATTGTACAGGAGACATTAAGCTCTCAATGGGAGTATTGTACAGGCGACATTAAGCTCTCAATGGGAGTATTGTACAGGCGACATTAAGCTCTCAATGGGAGTATTGTACAGGCGACATTAAGCTCTCCCTGGGAGTATTGTACAGGCGACATTAAGCTCTCCCTGGGAGTATTGTACAGGAGACATTAAGCTCTCCCTGGGAGTATTGTACAGGCGACATTAGGCTCTCCCTGGGAGTATTGTACAGGCGACATTGAGCTCTCCTTGGGAGTATTGTACAGGCGACATTAAGCTCTTCCTGGGAGTATTGTACAGGCGACATTAGGCTCTCCCTGGGAGTATTGTACAGGCGACATTCAGCTCTCTCTGGGAGTATTGTACAGGAGACATTAAGCTCTCCCTGGGAGTATTGTACAGGCGACATTAAGCTCTCAATGGGAGTATTGTACAGGCGACATTAAGCTCTCCCTGGGAGTATTGTACAGGAGACATTAAGCTCTCCCTGGGAGTATTGTACAGGCGACATTAGGCTCTCCCTGGGAGTATTGTACAGGCGACATTGAGCTCTCCTTGGGAGTATTGTACAGGCGACATTAAGCTCTTCCTGGGAGTATTGTACAGGCGACATTAAGCTCTCCTTGGGAGTATTGTACAGGCGACATTCAGCTCTCCCTGGGAGTATTGTACAGGCGACATTAAGCTCTCAATGGGAGTATTGTACAGGCGACATTAAGCTCTCCTTGGGAGTATTGTACAGGCGACATTAAGCTCTCCCTGAGAGTATGGTACAGGCGACATTAGGCTCTCAATGGGAGTATTGTACAGGCGACATTAAGCTCTTCCTGGGAGTATTGTACAGGCGACATTGAGCTCTCCTTGGGAGTATTGTACAGGCGACATTAAGCTCTCCTTGGGAGTATTGTACAGGCGACATTAAGCTCTCAATGGGAGTATTGTACAGGCGACATTAAGCTCTCCTTGGGAGTATTGTACAGGCGACATTAAGCTCTCAATGGGAGTATTGTACAGGCGACATTGAGCTCTCCTTGGGAGTATTGTACAGGCGACATTAAGCTCTCCCTGGGAGTATTGTACAGGCGACATTAAGCTCTCAATGGGAGTATTGTACAGGCGACATTAAGCTCTCCCTGGGAGTATTGTACAGGCGACATTAAGCTCTCCCTGGGAGTATTGTACAGGCGACATTAAGCTCTCCCTGGGAGTATTGTACAGGCGACATTAAGCTCTCCCTGGGAGTATTGTACAGGCGACATTAAGCTCTCCCTGGGAGTATTGTACAGGCGACATTAAGCTCTCCTTGGGAGTATTGTACAGGCGACATTAAGCTCTCCCTGAGAGTATGGTACAGACGACATTAGGCTCTCAATGGGAGTATTGTACAGGCGACATTAAGCTCTTCCTGGGAGTATTGTACAGGCGACATTGAGCTCTCCGTGGGAGTATTGTACAGGCGACATTAAGCTCTCCCTGGGAGTATTGTACAGGCGACATTAAGCTCTCAATGGGAGTATTGTACAGGCGACATTAAGCTCTCAATGGGAGTATTGTACAGGCGACATTAAGCTCTCAATGGGAGTATTGTACAGGCGACATTAAGCTCTCCCTGGGAGTATTGTACAGACGACATTAAGCTCTCAATGGGAGTATTGTACAGGCGACATTAAGCTCTCCTTGGGAGTATTGTACAGGCGACATTAAGCTCCCCATGGGAGTATTGTACAGGCGACATTAAGCTCTTCCTGGGAGTATTGTACAGGCGACATTAAGCTCTCCTTGAGAGTATGGTACAGGCGACATTAAGCTCTCAATGGGGGTATTGTACAGGCAACATTAAGCTCTCCCTGGGAGTATTGTACAGGCGACATTAAGCTCTTCCTGGGAGTATTGTACAGGCGACATTAAGCTCTCAATGGGAGTATTGTACAGGCGACATTAAGCTCTTCCTGGGAGTATTGTACAGGCGACATTGAGCTCTCCTTGGGAGTATTGTACAGGCGACATTAAGCTCTCCTTGGGAGTATTGTACAGGCGACATTAAGCTCTCAATGGGAGTATTGTACAGGCGACATTAAGCTCTCCTTGGGAGTATTGTACAGGCGACATTAAGCTCTCAATGGGAGTATTGTACAGGCGACATTGAGCTCTCCTTGGGAGTATTGTACAGGCGACATTAAGCTCTCCCTGGGAGTATTGTACAGGCGACATTAAGCTCTCAATGGGAGTATTGTACAGGCGACATTAAGCTCTCCCTGGGAGTATTGTACAGGCGACATTAAGCTCTCCCTGGGAGTATTGTACAGGCGACATTAAGCTCTCCCTGGGAGTATTGTACAGGCGACATTAAGCTCTCCCTGGGAGTATTGTACAGGCGACATTAAGCTCTCCCTGGGAGTATTGTACAGGCGACATTAAGCTCTCCTTGGGAGTATTGTACAGGCGACATTAAGCTCTCCCTGAGAGTATGGTACAGGCGACATTAGGCTCTCAATGGAAGTATTGTACAGGCGACATTAAGCTCTTCCTGGGAGTATTGTACAGGCGACATTGAGCTCTCCGTGGGAGTATTGTACAGGCGACATTAAGCTCTCCCTGGGAGTATTGTACAGGCGACATTAAGCTCTCAATGGGAGTATTGTACAGGCGACATTAAGCTCTCAATGGGAGTATTGTACAGGCGATATTAAGCTCTCAATGGGAGTATTGTACAGGCGACATTAAGCTCTCCCTGGGAGTATTGTACAGACGACATTAAGCTCTCAATGGGAGTATTGTACAGGCGACATTAAGCTCTCCTTGGGAGTATTGTGCAGGCGACATTAAGCTCTCACTGGGAGTATTGTACAGGCGACATTAAGCTCTTCCTGGGAGTATTGTACAGGCCACATTAAGCTCTCCTTGAGAGTATGGTACAGACGACATTAAGCTCTCAATGGGGGTATTGTACAGGCGATATTAAGCTCTCAATGGGAGTATTGTACAGGCGACATTAAGCTCTTCCTGGGAGTATTGTACAGGCGACATTAAGCTCTCCTTGGGAGTATTGTACAGGCGACATTAGGCTCTCCCTGGGAGTATTGTACAGGCGACATTGAGCTCTCCTTGGGAGTATTGTACAGGCGACATTAAGCTCTCCCTGGGAGTATTGTACAGGCAACATTGAGCTCTCCCTGGGAGTATTTTACAGGCGACATTAAGCTCTTCCTGGGAGTATTGTACAGGCGACATTAAGCTCTCCTTGAGAGTATGGTACAGGCGACATTAAGCTCTCAATGGGGGTATTGTACAGGCGACATTAAGCTCTCCCTGGGAGTATTGTACAGGCGACATTAAGCGCTCCTTGGGAGTATTGTACAGGCGACATTAAGCTCTCAATGGGAGTATTGTACAGGCGACATTAAGCTCTCCCTGGGAGTATTTTACAGGCGACATTCAAGAACAAAGTGGACTTCGTCATCTAACACACCGAGAATCTGTTCTTTTCCACGCTAGCAAAATATGAGGAAAGCATGGGTAAAACACTATATTGTAAATATTGCGTACCACGAGAGGTTTCGGATAGCTCTGCTTGTACCGTTTGAAAGTAACAATCTGCTGCTTTAAGCGTCCCCAGCGACATTAGCGAATCTCGTACCAGCAACACCCAGTTACGTCGTCCTAACTCTAAATCGTTCAACAACACCTTAGACAATCGCTCAACATACCTTGAATCATTCAAATGTATAATCATTCCCCACTAACTGATTATTTGTATCAATTTCTGAGTTTTCATGTCAAATCTGCCGAGTTCACTCCTAGCTATATGATTTGGGGTACAGGCTTATTCTTCAAAGTTTTTTTCAAGAATTTAGTATAAATTCGTTCGATTGCCTGACCCATATGAAAACCCCAAACTTCTGCACCGTAATTGAATATTGGGCTTATCAGTTTGACAAATAACTCCTTACGATGGGTAGGACGGAGAGAGTTAAATTACAAACATATTTCTGCATCTGGAATAAAGTCTTTGTAGCTTGATCAGCTAGAGTTTTCTGCGTTTGATAAAATTTGCCAGAAAAGGACAATACAACGCCTAAATAACAGAAAGTGTTCACTATGTCAATTTCTTCCCCATTGTGATAAAACCTGAGGCTTTAACGTAGTATTCCTCCTTTGCGAAAAATCATCACTTTGCTTTTGCCACTGTTAACTACCAACTTCCACTTGTCACATGATCGTTTTAAGGCATCTAATGACTTCTGTAATTCTTCCTCAGATTCGCAGCATCGTCAGCATCGCAGCATCGTCAGCATCGCAGCATCGTCAGCGTAGAGTAATAAAAACAACTTAGCTTGTCCTATAGAGATTTCTTCTACCCCTTGGCTCCTTATCTACTCCTCCATGTAATTTATATAAGTTACATAGCAAACAAGAAGGGAGATAATGTCTCACCCTGCCGAACTCCAATAGCAGGTCGTGCCATCGGAATGTAAAACTTGGCACTTGACCTGTTCGTACATATTCTGTATAACTTTCAAAAGCTGTCCCCTTAATCCATTTTTGATTAACTTGAACGACAGACACTTTCTATTCACTCCATCAAAGGCTCTTCTGAAGTCGATAAAAGCGCAATATAGACGACGCCCCTGTTCTAAAGCATGAGACACAAAACTTTGAAGTACAAATATCTGATCGACAGTACTATATGTCTTGCGGAAACCTGCTTATGTTTCCAACAGGATACCGTATTCTTCCGCCCAGTTATCCAGACGATTATTAATAACTCGTGTCAACAGCTTGCCCAGTGAGCTCAATATTGCGATACCTCTGTAGTTGCTAGCCATGTCGATATCGCCCTTCTTATATAGCGGTATAATTAAACCTTCTGACCAAACACAAAGCAACCTTTCATCAAGCGATGGTTAAAAAGTGTCGTTACGGGGATGACAAGTATATCAATTCCGTGCATAATACAGTCATTAATAATCATATTACATCCTGGAGTATTGTTGAGTTTTAATTGTGTGAACGCGTTACGGATGTCTTAATACACAAACTCAGTGCTAAACTCTAAATATATTTCGTCAACATCGCCATCTACAAGGCTTGCTACCGACACGTCAACGTCATAGTCTGGGGTATTTAAACCCTTAAAATATTCATAAACGACATGCGAAGAATTGGTATTCTTACGCGGCGATTTCGCCCCCATTTATATCTCTAGACATTACACCAGTTTAGTCACAGTGCACGTAGGTAAGCAACCTCCGTATTTAATCACGACGCATATCTCCAGGCTCGGGGCGGACTGGTTTCTACCCAAGACTGGAGATACTTAAAGAGTGCCACAAAGTTCAGGCCCGGGAGATGTGAACCTGAGGTTGGAAGCGCCACTCACATTATTCGTCCTCGCAAAAAGCGAATCTCTCGTTCCACTGCCTGTTTGTGGTCAGCGAGTTCCTGGTGAAAAGCCTGTTTCGTGGCCTCTCTGATGCTCACGATACCTCCGGGATACGTACTGTTTGTAACCTAAACACAGCGGGGATTAATCAGGGAATTTGATTATTAATAAAGTTAATACAATTTCAACCTGTTAAATGGAAATGATACAGTTAGGTCTTTCTGGCATAAATACCAATATGTAATGTGCAATAAATAAAAGGCATGAAATCTTTTCTGCCAGAGATGCTGTGGATTTCTCGTGTACTACGTCATCAAAAGTTGGGTTTTGCTGGTGTATTTTGCAATATAACTTCAAGTGGAAGTTGTTATTGCTTTAAGAGTTGGTATTGTTAATGTCAGAAAACTAGCCTAGTACGTTTTGAAAGTTGATATGGGTGGACAATTGCTGCATGAGCAGCTTTCACAGTTTGCAACGAAAGGAATAAGGAAGTCATCTGTGAAACAAACCGCTTCAACTTTGCTATTCCAAAGCCCCCATGGTTAACGTTCCAGAGCGTTTCTCAATAAAAACCAAAAACATTGTGACGTCATACCTCCCCTGAGATACGTTAAAAATGCTTTGAAGGGACACCACATATATTAATGTCCTTAATGTATTACATATCCTTACACAGCCGCCCCTCCGCACCATCTAGCGGTTGGGTGTGGAGGAGACTGGTGTATATGTACAGATAGGGTGTGTGAAATAAATAATGAGCAGGTTGTAAAGGACACTTATTTGCCCTGTATGGCCTAATTCTTCTATGGGAAAATGTCTCATCAAAATTGAACTGACATTAATAACAACAGTCCTAATTACCTGGTGTGTTGGTAAGTGCCGTACCAGTACGTTGTCCAGCATCACAACAGTTGTTCTGTTTAGAAGCTCTGACTGGTAAGTGTTTCCTGCGTCAATAGGATTCCCCTGGAATACAGCATGCAACCAACATTGCATTATACAGAGTAGGCTGGTAAGTATTAGATAAGGAATGAGTTGTAGGTCATTATTGGGATCGAAGAACTTCGAGGCGTAGCCGCGAAGTTGTGAGGTATTAGATAAGGAATGAGTTGTAGGTCCCTATTGGGATCGAAGAACTTCGAGGCGTAGCCGAGAAGTTGTGAGAACCCATTGATGCATACTTCTATTGTTTTCTCGGAGTCGTGTTTTGCCGGTAAGGACCTGCGGACCGTGAGCAGCAGGTCATTATTGTACCAGAGCGGTACTCCATGCCATGGCCGCCTCCTCGGAGGAAACAATAGAAGTATGCATTAAGCAATATAAGGAATGACAACTTCTCGGCTACGCCTACGGGTCGCCTTAGCCGAGAAGTTGTGAGATCCCAATAATGACCTACAACTCATTCCTTATATGCATTTAAAGAAGTGAGTTATCCCAGCCCACCCTCTCGACGGAGCAGTGAGTTATCCCAGCCCACCCTCTTGACGGAGCAGTGAGTTATCCCAGCCCACCCTCTCGACGGAGCAGTGAGTTATCCCAGCCCACCCTCTCGACGGAGCAGTGAGTTATCCCAGCCCAACCTCTCGACGGAGCAGTGAGTTATCCCAGCCCACCCTCTTGACGGAGCAGTGAGTTATCCCAGCCCACCCTCTTGACGGAGCAGTGAGTTATCCCAGCCCACCCTCTTGACGGAGCAGTGAGTTCTCCCAGCCCACCCTCTTGACGGAGCAGTGAGTTATCCCAGCCCAACCTCTCGACGGAGCAGTGAGTTATCCCAGCCCACCCTCTTGACGGAGCAGTGAGTTATCCCAGCCCACCCTCTTGACGGAGCAGTGAGTTGTTCTCCCAGCCCACCCTCTTGACGGAGCAGTGAGTTATCCCAGCCCACCCTCTTGACGGAGCAGTGAGTTATCCCAGCCCACCCTCTAGACGGAGCAGTGAGTTATCCCAGCCCACCCTCTTGACGGAGCAGTGAGTTCTCCCAGCCCAACCTCTCGACGGAGCAGTGAGTTCTCCCAGCCCAACCTCTCGACGGAGCAGTGAGTTATCCCAGCCCAACCTCTTGACGGAGCAGTGAGTTATCCCAGCCCAACCTCTTGACGGAGCAGTGAGTTATCCCAGCCCACCCTCTTGACGGAGCAGTGAGTTATCCCAGCCCACCCTCTTGACGGAGCAGTGAGTTCTCCCAGCCCACCCTCTTGACGGAGCAGTGAGTTATCCCAGCCCAACCTCTCGACGGAGCAGTGAGTTATCCCAGCCCACCTTCTTGACGGAGCAGTGAGTTATCCCAGCCCACCCTCTTGACGGAGCAGTGAGTTATCCCAGCCCACCCTCTTGACGGAGCAGTGAGTTGTTCTCCCAGCCCACCCTCTTGACGGAGCAGTGAGTTATCCCAGCCCACCCTCTTGACGGAGCAGTGAGTTATCCCAGCCCACCCTCTAGACGGAGCAGTGAGTTATCCCAGCCCACCCTCTTGACGGAGCAGTGAGTTCTCCCAGCCCAACCTCTTGACGGAGCAGTGAGTTCTCCCAGCCCAACCTCTCGACGGAGCAGTGAGTTATCCCAGCCCAACCTCTTGACGGAGCAGTGAGTTATCCCAGCCCAACCTCTTGACGGAGCAGTGAGTTATCCCAGCCCAACCTCTTGACGGAGCAGTGAGTTATCCCAGCCCACCCTCTTGACGGAGCAGTGAGTTCTCCCAGCCCACCCTCTTGACGGAGCAGTGAGTTCTCCCAGCCCAACCTCTCGACGGAGCAGTGAGTTATCCCAGCCCACCCTCTTGACGGAGCAGTGAGTTCTCCCAGCCCACCCTCTTGACGGAGCAGTGAGTTCTCCCAGCCCAACCTCTCGACGGAGCAGTGAGTTATCCCAGCCCAACCTCTTGACGGAGCAGTGAGTTCTCCCAGCCCAACCTCTTGACGGAGCAGTGAGTTATCCCAGCCCACCCTCTTGACGGAGCAGTGAGTTCTCCCAGCCCACCCTCTTGACGGAGCAGTGAGTTATCCCAGCCCACCCTCTTGACGGAGCAGTGAGTTATCCCAGCCCACCCTCTTGACGGAGCAGTGAGTTGTTCTCCCAGCCCACTCTCTTGACGGGGCAGTGAGTTGTTCTCCCAGCCCACCCTCTTGACGGAGCAGTGAGTTATCCCAGCCCACCCTCTTGACGGAGCAGTGAGTTATCCCAGCCCACCCTCTAGACGGAGCAGTGAGTTATCCCAGCCCACCCTCTTGACGGAGCAGTGAGTTCTCCCAGCCCAACCTCTTGACGGAGCAGTGAGTTCTCCCAGCCCAACCTCTCGACGGAGCAGTGAGTTATCCCAGCCCAACCTCTTGACGGAGCAGTGAGTTATCCCAGCCCAACCTCTTGACGGAGCAGTGAGTTATCCCAGCCCAACCTCTTGACGGAGCAGTGAGTTATCCCAGCCCACCCTCTTGACGGAGCAGTGAGTTCTCCCAGCCCACCCTCTTGACGGAGCAGTGAGTTCTCCCAGCCCAACCTCTCGACGGAGCAGTGAGTTATCCCAGCCCACCCTCTTGACGGAGCAGTGAGTTCTCCCAGCCCACCCTCTTGACGGAGCAGTGAGTTATCCCAGCCCACCCTCTTGACGGAGCAGTGAGTTATCCCAGCCCACCCTCTTGACGGAGCAGTGAGTTATCCCAGCCCACCCTCTTGACGGAGCAGTGAGTTGTTCTCCCAGCCCACTCTCTTGACGGGGCAGTGAGTTGTTCTCCCAGCCCACCCTCTTGACGGAGCAGTGAGTTATCCCAGCCCACCCTCTTGACGGAGCAGTGAGTTATCCCAGCCCACCCTCTAGACGGAGCAGTGAGTTATCCCAGCCCACCCTCTTGACGGAGCAGTGAGTTCTCTCAGCCCACCCTCTTGACGGAGCAGTGAGTTATCCCAGCCCACCCTCTTGACGGAGCAGTGAGTTATCCCAGCCCACCCTCTTGACGGAGCAGTGAGTTGTTCTCCCAGCCCACCCTCTTGACGGGGCAGTGAGTTGTTCTCCCAGCCCACCCTCTTGACGGGGCAGTGAGTTGTTCTCCCAGCCCACCCTCTTGACGGAGCAGTGAGTTATCCCAGCCCACCCTCTAGACGGAGCAGTGAGTTATCCCAGCCCACCCTCTTGACGGATCAGTGAGTTATCCCAGCCCACCCTCTTGACGGAGCAGTGAGTTGTTCTCCCAGCCAACCCTCTTGACGGGGCAGTCAGTTGTTCTCCCAGCCCACCCTCTTCTTGTAGCAGTCAGTTGTTCTCCCAGCCCACCCTCTTCTTGTAGCAGTCAGTTGTTCTCCCAACCCACCCTCTTCTTGTAGCAGTCAGTTGTTCTCCCAACCCACACTCTTCTTGTAGCAGTCAGTTGTTCTCCCAGCCCACCCTCTCCTTGTAGCAGTCAGTTGTTCTCCCAACCCACCCTCTTCTCGTAGCAGTCAGTTGTTCTACCAGCCCACTCTCTCCTTGTAGCAGTCAGTTGTTCTCTCAACCCACCCTCTTCTTGTAGGAGTCAGTTGTTCTCCCAGCCCACCCTCTTCTTGTAGCAGTCAGTTGTTCTCCCAACCCACCCTCTTCTTGTAGGAGTCAGTTGTTCTCCCAGCCCACCCTCTTCTTGTAGCAGTCAGTTGTTCTCCCAACCCACCCTCTTCTTGTAGCAGTCAGTTGTTCTCCCAGCCCACCCTCTTCTTGTAGCAGTCAGTTGTTCACCCAGCCTACCCTCTTCTTGTAGCAGTCAGTTGTTCTCCCAGCCCACCCTCTTCTCGTAGCAGTCAGTTGTTCTCCCAGCCCACCCTCTTTTTATAGCAGTCAGTTGTTCTCCCAGCTCACCCTCTTCGTGAAACAGTCAGTTGTTCTCCCAGCCCACCCTCTCCTTGTAGCAGTCAGTTGTTCTACCAGCTCACCCTCTTCTCGTAGCAGTCAGTTGTTCTCCCAGCCCACCCTCTTCTTGTAGCAGTCAGTTGTTCTCCCAGCCCACCCTTTTCATTTAGTCAAGATAGTGAACATAACCAAACCAATACATGTCGTACTATTCAGTCAAAGCTATATCCACATATAGATAGTATAAATTAATCTGAACGTTTCTATCACATGATAAAGTGTACGTCTGAGATTACATGTAGATTGAGCGTTTCCAGTCTCTTCAGTCCCCCAAGGACCTCTGTGGTGATGCGCAGGGAGCCGATGTCATTATCAGAAGCATTGAGCACTCTGAGACGAAAGCTGCTGGCTAATTGTAGAATATCTGACTGAAAAACAAACAGGATGCGCACACACACATAAAATACGGCTCAACTAGGACGCAGTGATCCACAACTAATACTAAAAATTATTATATCCACATTCACCAACGTTGTAATAATAATCAAAACAATTTTACAGACCGGGGTATGTTCTACTTTATTTAGTTCAGTACTATTAATTATTTATCTTCGTTCATATTTTGGACATAATCCATATGCGACCCTGAGTTTTTATTGGTGCACGTGTGGGACCTAGACAAATAACCCAAGGAAGCGACAGTCCATTGGTTTCTATCCACGGTACACACAATATAATTACTTATAGAATCGACTAAGTAGTTACCATTTATTGATTTCCCTAATAACCTTATTCACACAAGATGTCATCAACCCAAATATCTTCTTTGAATCTCCTAATGTACGACTTACGATGCGGTTCTTCTGAACGTATAATTCCTGCAGGTTTGGCAACGCTTGCACACCATCTATGGACTTTAGCTTGAAAAAAAACACACCAGAGAATTGCATCTTACATGTACGTGTTACATTAACACTACAATATAATTTTCTTCAGCTAGCGACTAAAAGGTCGTCAACCGAGGACAGCTGTTCCTCTCGTCCTGTTGCCGTGCATCCCAAATCAGGACGATTTATAGCTGTTCAAAGGTCGTGGGTTCTATTCACAAAGAGTCCATGATCGAGGTGCTTCAACATCTGCACGGCGTCATATAATGGTGTGGCAGTGTAATGGTGTTGCGGTCTAATGGTGGGGCGGTCTAATGGTGTGGCGGTCTAATGGTGTGGCGGTCTAATGGTGGGGCGGTCTAATGGTGGGGCGGTCTAATGGTGTGGCAGTCTAATGGTGGGGCGGTCTAATGGTGTGGCGGTGAAATGGTGGGGCGGTCTAATGGTGTGGTGGTCTAATGGTGCGGTGGTCTAATGGTGGGGTGATCTAATAGAGAGGTGGTCTAATGGTGGGATGGTCTAATGGTGTGGTGGTCTAATGGTGGGGTGGTCTAATGGTGGGGTGGTCTAATGGTGGAGTGATCTAATAGAGGGGTGGTCCAATGGTGGGGTGGTCTAATGGTGGGGTGGTCCAATGGTGGGGTGGTCCAATGTGCGGAGTCTAATGGTGCGGTGTCTAATCGTGTGAAGTCTAATAGTGTGAAGTCTAATGATGTGAAGTCCAATGGTGGGGTGTCTAATGGTGTGAAGTCTAATGGTCTGGTGGTCTAATGGTATGGAGTCTAATTGTGCGGAGTCTAACGGTGCGGTGTCTAATCGTCTGAAGTCTAATGGTGTGAAGTCTAATGATGTAAAGTCTAATGGTGGGGTGGTCCAATGGTGGGGTGGTCTAATGGTGGGGTGGTCCAATGGTGGGGTGGTCCAATGTGCGGAGTCTAATGGTGCGGTGTCTAGTCGTGTGAAGTCTAATAGTGTGAAGTCTAATGATGTGAAGTCCAATGGTGGGGTGTCTAATGGTGTGAAGTCTAATGGTCTGGTGGTCTAATGGTATGGAGTCTAATTGTGCGGAGTCTAACGGTGCGGTGTCTAATCGTGTGAAGTCTAATGGTGTGAAGTCTAATGATGTAAAGTCTAATGGTGGGGTGTCTAATGGTGTGAAGTCTAATGGTGTGAAGTCTAATGATGTGAAGTCTAATGGTGGGGTGTCTAATGGTGTGAAGTCTAATGGTGTGGTGGTCTAATAGTATGGTGGTCTAATGGTGCGGTGTCTAATCGTGTGAAGTCTAATGGTGTGAAGTCTAATGATGTGAAGTCTAATGGTGGGGTGTCTAATGGTGTGACGTCTAATGGTGTGGCGGTCTAATGGTAGAGTGGTCTAATGGTGTGGCGGTCTAATTGTGTCGTGGTCTAATTGTGTCGTGGTCTAATGACTTGGTGTTCTAATGACATGGTGGTCTAATGGTGGGGTGGTCTAATGGGTTAGTGGTATAATGGTGTTGTGGTCTACTGGTGTGGCAGTCTAATGGTGTTGTGGTCTAATGGTGGAGTGGTCTAATAATGGGGTGGTCTAATGGTGTGGCGGTCTAATGGGGTGGCGGTCTAATGTTGTGGAGTCCAATGGTGGGGTGGTCTAATGGTTTAGTAGTCTAATGGTGGAGTTGTCTAATGGTGGGGTGGTCTAATGGTTGAGTGGGCTAATGGTGTGGTGGTCTAATGGTGTGGCGGTCTAATGGTGTGGCGGTCTGATGGTGGGCTGGTCTAATGGTGTGGTGGTCTAATGGTGGGGTGATCTAATAGAGGGGTGGTCTAATGGTGGGATGGTCTAATGGTGGAGTGGTCTAATGGTTGGGTGGTCTAAAGGTGTGGCGGTCTAATGGTGTGGCGGTCTAATGGTGTAGTGGTCTAATGGTGTGGTGGTCTAATCGTGGTGAGGTCTAATGGCGGGATTGTCTAATGGTGGTGTGGTTTAATGGTGGGGTGGCCTAGTGGTGTCGTGGTCTAATGGTGAGGAGTCCAATGGTGGGGTGGTCTAATGGTGTGGTGGTCTAATGGTGTGGTGGTCTAATGGTGTGGCGGTCTAATGGTGGAGTGGTCTAATGGTGGAGTGGTCTAATGGTGTGGCGGTCTAATGGTGCGGCGGTCTAATGGTGTAGTGGTCTAATGGTGTGGTGGCCTATTGTTGTGGCGGTCTAATGGTGGAGTGGGCTAATGGTGGGGTGGTCTAATTGTGTGGCGGTCTAATGGTGTGGCGGTCTAATAGTGTTGTGGTCTAATGGCGTGGCTGTCTAATGACGTGGCGGTCTAATGGTGTTGTGGGCTAATGGTGTGGCGGTCTAATGGTGTGGTGGTCTGATGGTGGAGTGATCTAATGGTGTGGCGGTCTAATGGTATGGAGTCTAACGGTATGAAGTCTAATGGTGTGAAGTCTAATGGTGGGGTGGTCTAATGGTGTGGAGTCAAATGGTGGGGTTGTCTAATGGTGGAGGGGTCTAATAGTGTAGTGGCCTATTGTTGCGGCGGTCTAATGGTGTGGCGGTCTAATGATGTGGCCGTCTAATGGTGTGGTGGTCTAATGGTGGGGTGGTCTAATGGTGTGGCCGTCTAATGGTATGGTGGTCTAATGGTGGGGTGGTCTAATGGCTTGGTGGTATAATGGTGTGGTGATCTAATGGTGCGGTGATCTGATAGTGTGGTGGTCAAATGATGTGGTGGTCTAATAGTGGGCTGGTCTAGTGGTGTCGTGGTCTAATGGTGTGGAGTCCAATGGTGGGGTGGTCTAATGGTGTGGCGGTCTAATAGTAGAGTGGTCTAATGGTGTGGTGGTCTAATGGTGTGGTGGTCTAATGGTGTTGTGGTCTAATGGCGTGGCGGTCTAATGGTGGAGTGGTCTAATAGTGTGGCGGTCTAATGGTGCGGCGGTCTAATGGTGTGGTGGTCTAATGGTGTGGTGGCCTATTGTTGTGGCGGTCTAATGGTGGAGTGGGCTAATGGTGGGGTGGTCTAATTGTGTGGCGTCTAATGGTGTGGCGGTCTAATAGTGTCGTGGTCTAATGACGTGGCTTTCTAATGGCGTGGCGGTCTAATGGTGTTGTGGGCTAAAGGTGTGGCGGTCTAATGGTATGGAGTCCAATGGTATAAAGTCTAATGGTGTGGTGGTCTAATGGTGTGGAGTCAAATGGTGGGGTTGTCTAATGGTGGAGTGGTCTAATAGTGTAGTGGCCTATTGTTGTGGCGGTCTAATGGTGCAGTGGGCTAATCGTGTGGTGGTCAAAGGGTGTGGTGGTCTAATGGTGGGGTGGTCTAATGGTGGAGTTGTCTAATGGTGGGGTGGTCTAATGGTTGAGTGGGCTAATGGTGTGGTGGTCTAATGGTGTGGCGCTCTAATGGTGTGGCGGTCTAATGATGTGGCGGTGTAATGGTATGGATTCCAATGTTGTGGAGTCAAATGGTGGGGTGGTCTAATGGAGGAGTGGTCTAATGATGGGGTGGTCTAATGGTGTGGCAGTCTAATGGTGTGGCGGTTTAATGGTGTTGTGGTCTAATGGTGGGGTGGTCTAATGGTGGGGTGGTCTAAGGGTGTGGTGGTCTAATGGGGGGGGGTGGTCTAAGGGTGTGGTGGTCTAATGGTGGGGTGATCCAATAGAGGGGTGGTCTAATGGTGGGATGGTCTAATGGTGGAGTGGTCCAATGGTGGGGTGGTCTAAAGGTGTGGCGGTCTAATGGTGTGGCGGTCTAATGGTGTTGTGGTCTAATGGTGTGGTGGTCTAATGGTGTGGTGGTCTAATCGTGGGGTGGTCTAATGGCTGGGTTGTCTAATGGTGGTGTGGTCTAATTGTGGAGTGGTTTAATGATGGGGTGGTCTAATGGTGTGGCGGCCTAATGGTGTGGCCGTCTAATGGTGTGGTGGTCTAATGGTGTGGTGGTCTAATGGTGTGGCCGTCTAATGGTATGGTGGTCTAATGGTGGGGTGGTCTAATGGCGTGGTGGTCTAATGGTGTGGTGGTCTAATGGTGTGGTGATCTGATAGTGTGGTGGTCTAATGATGTGGTGGTCTAATAGTGGGCTGGTCTAGTGGTGTCGTGGTCTAATGGTGTGGAGTCCAATGGTGGGGTGGTCTAATGGTGTGGTGGTCTAATGGTGTGGCGGTCGAATGGTAGAGTGTTCTAATGGTGTGGTGGTCTAATGGTGTGGTGGTGTAATGGTGTTGTGGTCTAATGGCGTGGCGGTCTAATGGTGGAGTGGTCTAATGGTGTGGCGGTCTAATGGTGCGGCGGTCCAATGGTGTGGTGGTCTAATGGTGTGGTGGCCTATTGTTGTGGCGGTCTAATGGTGGAGTGGGCTAATGGTGGGGTGTTCTAATTGTGTGGCGGTCTAATGATGTTGCAGTCTAATAGTGTTGTGGTCTAATGGCGTGGCTGTCTAATGGCGTGGCGGTCTAATGGTGTTGTGGGCTAATGATGAGGCGGTCTAATGGTGTGGTGGTCTAATGGCTTGTGGTCTCAAGGCGTGGCGGTCTAATGGTGGAGTGATCTAATGGTGTGGCGGTCTATTGGTATGGAGTCTAATGGTATGAAGTCTAATGGTGTGGAGTCTAATGGTGGGGTGGTCTAATTGTGTGGCGTCTAATGGTGTGGCGGTCTAATAGTGTCGTGGTCTAATGGCGTGGCTTTCTAATGGCGTGGCGGTCTAATGGTGTTGTGGGCTAAAGGTGTGGCGGTCTAATGGTATGGAGTCCAATGGTATAAAGTCTAATGGTGTGGTGGTCTAATGGTGTGGAGTCAAATGGTGGGGTTGTCTAATGGTGGAGTGGTCTAATAGTGTAGTGGCCTATTGTTGTGGCGGTCTAATGGTGCAGTGGGCTAATCGTGTGGTGGTCAAAGGGTGTGGTGGTCTAATGGTGGGGTGGTCTAATGGTGGAGTTGTCTAATGGTGGGGTGGTCTAATGGTTGAGTGGGCTAATGGTGTGGTGGTCTAATGGTGTGGCGCTCTAATGGTGTGGCGGTCTAATGATGTGGCGGTGTAATGGTATGGATTCTAATGTTGTGGAGTCAAATGGTGGGGTGGTCTAATGGAGGAGTGGTCTAATGATGGGGTGGTCTAATGGTGTGGCACTCTAATGGTGTGGCGGTTTAATGGAATGGAATGGAATGTTGGTGTTTTAGGCCACTTTTGTGCACATACAGGCTAAATTGGGCCAAGGAACCTCCCGGGACGATGAAGGATGAAGGAATGAGGTTTAATGGTGTTGTGGTCTAATGGTGGGGTGGTCTAATGGTGGGGTGGTCTAAGGGTGTGGTTGTCTAATGGGGGGGTGGTCTAAGGGTGTGGTGGTCTAATGGTGGGGTGATCCAATAGAGGGGTGGTCTAATGGTGGGATGGTCTAATGGTGGAGTGGTCTAATGGTGGGGTGGTCTAAAGGTGTGGCGGTCTAATGGTGTGGCGGTCTAATGGTGTTGTGGTCTAATGGTGTGGTGGTCTAATGGTGTGGTGGTCTAATCGTGGGGTGGTCTAATGGCGGGGTTGTCTAATGGTGGTGTGGTCTAATTGTGGAGTGGTTTAATGGTAGGGTGGTCTAATGGTGTGGCGGCCTAATGCTGTGGCCGTCTAATGGTGTGGTGGTCTAATGGTGTGGGGGTCTAATGGTGTGGCCGTCTAATGGTATGGTGGTCTAATGGTGGGGTGGTCTAATGGCGTGGTGGTCTAATGGTGTGGTGGTCTAATGGTGTGGTGATCTGATAGTGTGGTGGTCTAATGATGTGGTGGTCTAATAGTGGGCTGGTCTAGTGGTGTCGTGGTCTAATGGTGTGGAGTCCAATGGTGGGGTGGTCTAATGGTGTGGTGGTCTAATGGTGTGGCGGTCTAATGGTAGAGTGGTCTAATGGTGTGGTGGTCTAATGGTGTGGTGGTCTAATGGTGTTGTGGTCTAATGGCGTGGCGGTCTAATGGTGGAGTGGTCTAATGGTGTGGCGGTCTAATGGTGCGGCGGTCTAATGGTGTGGTGGTCTAATGGTGTGGTGGCCTATTGTTGTGGCGGTCTAATGGTGGAGTGGGCTAATGGTGGGGTGTTCTAATTGTGTGGCGGTCTAATGGTGTTGCAGTCTAATAGTGTTGTGGTCTAATGGCGCGGCTGTCTAATGGCGTGGCGGTCTAATGGTGTTGTGGGCTAATGATGAGGCGGTCTAATGGTGTGGTGGTCTAATGGCTTGTGGTCTCAAGGCGTGGCGGTCTAATGGTGGAGTGATCTAATGGTGTGGCGGTCTATTGGTATGGAGTCTAATGGTATGAAGTCTAATGGTGTGGAGTCTAATGGTGGGGTGGTCTAATGGTGTGGAGTCAAATGGTGGGGTTGTCTAATGGTGGAGTGGTCTAATAGTGTAGTGGCCTATTGTTGTGGCGGTCTAATGGTGCAGTGGGCTAATCGTGTGGTGGTCCAATGGTGCGGTGTCTAATCGTGTGAAGTCTCATGGTGTGAAGTCTAATGGTGGGGTGTCTACTGGTGTGAAGTCTAATGATGTGGTGGTCTACTGGTATGGTGGTCTAATGGTGTGGCGGTCTAATGGTAGAGTGGTCTAATGGTGGGGTGGTCTAATGGTGTGGATTCAAATGGTGGGGTTGTCTAATGGTGTGGTGGTCTAATGGTGTTGTGGTCTAATGGCGTGGCGGTCTAATGGTGGAGTGGTCTACAGGTGTGGCGGTCTAATGGTGCGGTGGTCTAATGGTGTGGTGGTCTAATGGTGTGGTGGCCTATTGTTGTGGCGGTCTAATGGTGGAGTGGGCTAATGGTGGGGTGGTCTAATGGTGTGGCTGTCTAGTGGTGTTGTGGTCTAATGGCGTGGCGGTCTAATGGTGTGGCGGTCTAATGGTGTTGTGGTCTAATGGCGTGGCGGTCTAATGGCGGGGCGGTATAATGGTGTTGTGGGCTAATGGTGTGGCGGTCTAATGGTGTGGTGGTTTAATGGCGTTGTGGTCTAATGGCGTGTAGGTCTAATGGTGGAGTGATCTAATGGTGTGGCGGTCTAATGGTGCGGTGGTCAAATGGTGCGTTGGTCTAATGGCGTGGTGGTGTAATGGTGTGGGGTTCTATTGGTATGGAGTCTATAGTATGAAGTCTAATGGTGTGGAGTATAATGGTGGGTTGGTCTAATGGTGTGGAGTCAAATGGTGGGGTTGTCTAATAGTGGAGTGGTCTAATAGTGGAGTGGCCTATTGTTGTGGCGGTCTAATGGTGCAGTGGGCTAATGGTATGGTGGTCTAATGGTGAGGTGGTCTAATGGTGGGGTGGTCTAATGGTGGGGTGGTCTAAGGGTGTGGTGGTCTAATGGTGGGGTGATCTAATAGAGGGGTGGTCTAATGGTGGAGTGGTCCAATGGTGGGGTGGTCTAAAGGTGTGGCGGTCTAATGGTGTGGCGGTCTAATGGTGTTGTGGTCTAATGGTGTGGCGGTTTAATGGTGTGGTGGTCTAATGGCTTGTGGTCTCAAGGCGTGGCGGTCTAATGGTGGAGTGATCTAATGGTGTGGCGGTCTATTGGTATGGAGTCTAATGGTATGAAGTCTAATGGTGTGGAGTCTAATGGTGGGGTGGTCTAATGGTGTGGAGTCAAATGGTGGGGTTGTCTAATGGTGGAGTGGTCTAATAGTGTAGTGGCCTATTGTTGTGGCGGTCTAATGGTGCAGGTGGCTAATCGTGTGGTGGTCCAATGGTGCGGTGTCTAATCGTGTGAAGTCTCATGGTGTAAAGTCTAATGGTGGGGTGTCTACTGGTGTGAAGTCTAATGGTGTGGTGGTCTACTGGTATGGTGGTCTAATGGTGTGGCGGTCTAATGGTAGAGTGGTCTAATGGTGGGGTGGTCTAATGGTGTGGATTCAAATGGTGGGGTTGTCTAATGGTGTGGTGGTCTAATGGTGTTGTGGTCTAATGGCGTGGCGGTCTAATGGTGGAGTGGTCTACAGGTGTGGCGGTCTAATGGTGCGGTGGTCTAATGGTGTGGTGGTCTAATGGTGTGGTGGCCTATTGTTGTGGCGGTCTAATGGTGGAGTGGGCTAATGGTGGGGTGGTCTAATGGTGTGGCGGTCTAATGGTGTGGCGGTCTAGTGGTGTTGTGGTCTAATGGCGTGGCGGTCTAATGGTGTGGCGGTCTAATGGTGTTGTGGTCTAATGGCGTGGCGGTCTAATGGCGGGGCGGTATAATGGTGTTGTGGGCTAATGGTGTGGCGGTCTAATGGTGTGGTGGTTTAATGGCGTTGTGGTCTAATGGCGTGTAGGTCTAATGGTGGAGTGATCTAATGGTGTGGCGGTCTAATGGTGCGGTGGTCAAATGGTGCGTTGGTCTAATGGCGTGGTGGTGTAATGGTGTGGGGTTCTATCGGTATGGAGTCTATAGTATGAAGTCTAATGGTGTGGAGTATAATGGTGGGTTGGTCTAATGGTGTGGAGTCAAATGGTGGGGTTGTCTAATAGTGGAGTGGTCTAATAGTGGAGTGGCCTATTGTTGTGGCGGTCTAATGGTGCAGTGGGCTAATGGTATGGTGGTCTAATGGTGAGGTGGTCTAATGGTGGGGTGGTCTAATGGTGGGGTGGTCTAAGGGTGTGGTGGTCTAATGGTGGGGTGATCTAATAGAGGGGTGGTCTAATGGTGGAGTGGTCCAATGGTGGGGTGGTCTAAAGGTGTGGCGGTCTAATGGTGTGGCGGTCTAATGGTGTTGTGGTCTAATGGTGTGGCGGTTTAATGGTGTGGTGGTCTAATGGCTTGTGGTCTAAAGGCGTGGCGGTCTAATGGTGGAGTGATCTAATGGTGTGGCGGTCTAATGGTGTGGAGTCTAATGGTGGGGTGGTCTAATGGTGTGGAGTCAAATGGTGGAGTTGTCTAATGGTGGAGTGGTCTAATAGTGTAGTGGCCTATTGTTGTGGCGGTCTAATGGTGCAGAGGGCTAATCGTGTGGTGGTCTAATGGTGGGGTGGTCTAATGGTGGGGTGGTCCAATGGTGGGGTGGTCTAATGGTATGGAATCTAATTGTGCGGAGTCCAATGGTGCGGTGTCTAATCGTGTGAAATCTAATGGTGTGAAGTCTAATGGTGGGGTGTCTAATGGTGTGAAGTCTAATGGTGTGGTGGTCTAATGGTATGGTGGTCTAATGGTGTGGCGGTCTAATGGTAGAGTGGTCTAATGGTGTGGTGGTCTAATGGTGTGGTGGTCTAATGGGGTTGTGGTCTAATGGCGTGGCTGTCTAATGGTGGAGTGGTCTAAAGGTGTGGCGGTCTAATGGTGCGGTGGTCTAATGGTGTGGTGGTCTAATGGTGTGGTGGCCTATTGTTGTGGCAGTCTAATGGTGGAGTGGACTAATGGTGGGGTGGTATAATGGTGTGGCGGTCTAGTGGTGTTGTGGTCCAATGGCGTGGCGGTTTAATGGTGTGGCTGTCTAATGGTGTTGTGGTCTAATGGCGTGGCGGTCTAATGGTGGGGCGGTATAATGGTGTTGTGGGCTAATGGTGTGGCGGTCTAATGGTGTGGTGGTTTAATGGCGTTGTGGTCTAATGGCGTGTAGGTCTAATGGTGGAGTGATCTAATGGTGTGGCGGTCTAATGGTGCGGTGGTGAAATGGTGCGTTGGTCTAATGGCGTGGTGGTTTAATGGTGTGGGGGTCTAATGGTATGGAGTCTAATGGTATGAAGTCTAATGGTGTGGGGTCTAATGGTGGGTTGGTCTAATGGTGTGGAGTCAAATGGTGGGGTTGTCTAATAGTGGAGTGGTCTAATAGTGTAGTGGCCTATTGTTGTGGCGGTCTAATGGTGCAGTGGGCTAATGGTGTGGTGGTCTAATGGTGGGGTGGTCTAATGGTATGGAGTCTAATTGTGTGGAGTCAAATGATGCGGTGTCTAATCGTGTGAAGTCTAATGGTGTGAAGTCAAATGATGTGAAGGCTATTGGTGGGGTGTCTAATGGTGTGAAGTCTAATGGTGTGGTGGTCTAATGGTATGGTGGTCTAATGGTGTGGCGGTCTAATGGTAGAGTGGTCTAATGGTGTGGTGGTCTAATGGTGTTGTGGTCTAATGGTGGAGTGGTCTAATGGTGTGGCGGTCTAATGGTGGAGTGGTCTAATGGTGTGGCGGTCTAATGGTGGGGTGGTCCTATGGTATGGAGTCTAATTGTGCGGAGTCTAATGGTGCGGTGTCTAATCGTGTTAAGTCTAATGGTGTGAAGTCTAATGATGTGAAGTCTAATAGTGGGGTGTCTAATGATGTGAAGTCTAATGGTGTGGTGGTCTAATGGTGTGAAGTCTAATGTTGCGGTGTCTAATTATGTGAAGTCTAATGATGGGGTGGTCCAATGGTGGGGTGAACTCATGGTTTGAAGTCTAATGGTGCGGTGTCTAATGATGTGAAGTCTAATGGTGGGGTGGTATAATGGTGTGAAGTCTAATGGTGCGGTGTCTAATGATGTGAAGTATAATGGTAGGGTGGTATAATGGTGTAAAGTCTAATGGTAGGGTGTCTACTGGTGTGGAATCGGTCTAATAGTGTGAAGTCTAATGGTATGTGGCCGTATTCATCATTGTCACTTACGCTATGCCACTAGACTTAGCGCTAAGTGGAAGATTTGTCGAAGGATTATCGGGTTCAAAATACATAAGTAGTCACACCAGAAGTCGATTTTCTGAGTGCTAAAATTATATTGTAGAGGATTTATTAATCATGAGCACAACCATAATACCGAGCACAATTTCACCCCCATCCCCACTGGCGGTCAAATCGTCCAGCGGTCAAAATGGGCGGTTTAGTGTGGACACCTCGACCCATACCTTGTTGTCGTGGAGATGAAGCTCCGCAAGATGTAACAAGGCTGGCATGACAGATATGTCAGCAATGGCGTTTGCACCAAGGTTCACGTAGATCAAACGTTGACATGCGTGGAGGCCTTCCAACTTGTGGATACAGTTGTGCGATAGATCTAACGAATGCAGATTTTTGCAGACTTCTATTCCCACATATCTATGAATAAAAAATATATATCTTTCACTGCGAAAGTAGTAAAAATTTTGTCCTACATTGCATTGTCATATCCTTCTAAACATGATACACGAACGCTACTTTTATCGTCATACACTTTTCATAAAAGAATCTGCCGCCTCAATTTCTAATATTACACGAATTATTTCATGGTCTAATCTTTTAGGGCAGCTAAAACCAGCATCTGAACAGAATTTAACTTTTTTGAAGAGGCCGGAACGATCATTTAAGAGGCAAACAATTTCTTCCGCTCTACGTTATGCTGGGGGATACCCTGGCTAAAGTCACATGGGAGATACTTTCACTTTCGCTATTTTCCAATATCACCGTCACCTATCTATTCTGTTGAGTGATCCTTTCAAAGCCCTCAGGTTGTGAAAGGGCGCTAAGCTCTTGTGTTCCAATGAGGTTATATCATTCAATGACAGGTCCAACGCAAGTATCTTCTCCGGTTCTTCCAGAATAGAGTGGGTTGTTAAACCAGGCACCCTACGGGAACAAGGGGTGATTACAGGTATTCATTAGAATGTCTTGTTGAAGCAACAAATTTACAACAACTGAGGGTGAAAGTTACAGATTCGGACGGAAACATGCATATAACAAGTCTGTCTGTTGGTCAATTATAAATTAATAGCAAACGTTTATTGTTGACTGTTAAAACTAAAAAAAACTCCCGGAACAATGAAGGATAAATTGGATGAAATATGCCCCAGATTTGGAATGCACAATCAGTACAAGAAATTGTTCCTCACATATTCACGTTATTAACGATAATACAAAAGCAGTAAATCAGTACGTTCATGATCACTATTGAATATAGTGATTTTTAAAGAAGCCCACCTAATAGGAATGCAAATGCATCACCAGGTCAAAGATGTATACAGCGAACAAGTACACCGAAACTATACGCTGATATGGGGTGGAATGACTGACTCACCTCTTCCCCCAAGCAAATCCATAGACAAGTTCTGTCATCTGACACATGTTTAAGTTGAGTTGATAGAAGAACCCAGGCCCAGCGTTCCACTGGCTCGGCACTTCTGGGATCGAGGTCGTCCTGTCCACCACCAAGTTGGCCTTAAGTACCGCCATCTGTCTCTGCACGATAATATTAACACACACTAAAAGTATGAGTCAAGTTTATTTCAGATCATAGAGTTTCAACATTCCCTACTATAAAGTAATACATCCTTGTCATTTGCTGTCATTTTTTTTCTCTACCAAACCAGTTGTTCTGCACACAAGCACTCACAATGCGAAACTTGCCACCTCCCGAAGCATAGTAGTGTTCCATTCCTGGCGTACAGTCGATACGTTCTGCCACACTGCGCCATATCCTCTCCTGACACCCCCACTATCTCATCCTCTCCTGGCACTCACACTCCCTCCTCTTCTTCCTCATCCTCTCCTGGCACCCCCACTACCTCCTCTTCCTCATCCTCTCCTGACACCCCCACTCCCTCCACTTCCTCATCATCTCCTGGCACCCCCACTCCCTCATTCTCTCCTGGCACCCCCACTACCTCCACTTCCTCATCATCTCTTGGCACCCCCACTCCCTCCACTTCCTCATCATCTCTTGGCACCCCCACTACCTCATCATCTCCTGGCACTCACATTCCCTCCTCTTCTCCCTCATCCTCTCCTGACACCCCCACTCCCTCCTCTTCCTCATCTTCTCCTGACACCCCCACTCCCTCCTCTTCCTAATCCTCGCCCCCTGCGGGTTCGGGGGAAAGTAGAATAGGCCCGATGCACCTCCATGTTTAACATCTGCATGTCGTAAGAGGCGACTAAATGGAGGCGAACCGTATGCCGTGGTTCGCAACCCGTGTCGGAGGAAGACGGGCCTCTGCTGGTTGAGTGGAAACACTGTTTCTGCAAGATACCAGTTTGACCCTTATTTCTCCTAGACGGGAGGTCAGATTTGGCCCGGTCTGATCAATCGGCTCGTCACGACAAGTCCAAGGATTCTTGTTCAACAACATCATATCAAAAACATTCTCACCCTATTATTCATACAACCGTATGCAATGAGTCTTTTGAGACACCTCATATTTCAGTTGCTCTGAACAAGATCCCGTTAGGACGGTGGCTTGGGCTAATCAAGTGGCAAATACCTCTTTTTTTCCAACAGAAGAATAAGTATTTGTTATGCGAGTATACCGTCTGTGTATCCTTGGCACTGGGTGCTGGAGTACCGCACCGAATCAGTGTCCCGCGAGGGCTCCGAGGTGGGTGGGGACCACGGACGGTGAAATATTTAAACCCAACATGAGTGCCCAAGAAAAAAACCCCACACCTGCAGAAACAAAAGCACGAGAAGAACGATCCAATAAGAAACTTCGAACAAGCTCTCCTACACATGAACCAAATCAACAAAACGACAATTTTTCAAGATTTTTGATGGCACACGCCACAAATCCAGATTTACCTCTTTCGAAATTGTCACCATTTGCACTGGATAAGGCCATCCAAAGTCTGGCCGGAGAACCAAAAGATGTCAAACGACTCCGCTCCGGTGACCTCCTCATCGAGGTCACATGGAAGAGTCATGCTGACAACCTCCTCCGAGCCACGACCCTCCTCCATATCCCAGTTACAATAACTCCTCACCGTACCCTCAACAATAGCCGAGGTGTCATCCGGTGCAGAGACCTACAAATGTGTTCTGACACAGAGATAGTTACCGAGTTGGCCTCACAGAATGTCATGGAGGCCAAACGGATATCAATCACGAAAAATGGAGAAAGAATTCCAACAAATACTATAATTCTCACATTTGCATCCCACATCCCTCCTACAACAATAAAAGCTGGATACCTTCGTGTACCAGTCGACATCTATATACCAAACCCACTACGCTGTTTCCAATGCCAACGCTTCGGCCACGGAAAGAACAACTGCAGGAGGCAAGTCACCTGTGCTCGCTGTGGCGACGAGGGCCATGAAGAAACCTCCTGCAGCAAACCGAGTCACTGCGTAAACTGCAAAGGCAGTCACTACGCATACTCAAAACAGTGTCCAATGTGGCAAAAAGAAAAAGAGGTACAGACAATAAAAACTAAAAACTCCATATCCTATCCCGAAGCGAGAAAAATAATAGAAAGTAAAACTACAAATGTAACTGGAAACAAAACATTCGCTGAAGTGACGGGCTCGACCCAAACCAAATCCAATGAAACAACACCAAAACCAAACATGGTTTCCATAGGGATAAACACTGTTTATTCTTGGCCACCAGATGCAGAATTCACAATTACAACAGAAACCCCAGAGGAGACAGGAACATCCAGCCAGACAGAGCCCATGATAGAAATTCAAACAAAGACACCTGCAAAGAAACCTCCTACAAAATCCACTCCAAAACCCACCACCCACAAACTGAACAAATCGAAACCAGCAAAACTAAACCGACCACCCAAGGGATCAACGGATCCCATCAAAGTACATAACAAATACTCGCAACTAGAGGAGGAGGACGATGAGGAAATGGAGACAGACCCACAAGAAAGGGGAAGGGACAAAGGAAAACACAAGGCAGATACGCCACCCATATCATAAACCATGGCTTCCATTATACAATGGAATTGTCGAGGTATGAGAGCCAATCGTGATGAAATCCTCTTGCTAAAGCAGGACCACAACCCCATAGCGTTTTGTCTCCAAGAAACATTCATCAAAAACCAAGGCGATATAACAATTAGTGGATATACATCATATGATAATCTAGGACTTAATACGGGAGATAAAATCACAGGCGGAGTTAGTATCCTTATAAAGGTAAAAACTCCAAACAGCCAAATACCCTTGCAGACCAACCTACAAGCTATGGCCATACGAATCACATTACACAAAACCATAACCCTGTGCTCTATCTATATTCCACCTAATTTACGTCCAACACAACTAGAACTAGAAAATATAATAAAACAACTTCCTGCGCCGTATATACTTCTTGGAGATTTCAATGCCCATCATACGATATGGGGTTGTAAAGACATACAACCCAAGGGCCGCCTGCTAGAGGACTTTATCTTAAAAAACAATACCGTTCTGCTGAACGATGGCTCAATAACTTATATACACCCTGGGAATGGTGCCAAAACGGCTATAGACCTAACTATAGCCCATCCCAGTCTATGCCTTGATTTCAACTGGAAAGTGGAAGATGATCTTCACGGCAGTGACCACTTCCCTATCCTTCTTACTAGCCAATTTCCCGCTCCAGATGAAAATATTGCTCACTGGAAGCTAAATAAGGCTGACTGGACTGCTTTTAAAAAAATGTGATTTGAAAAACTCACAACAGCCAACTTCCAAGGTATACCAGACCCAATAGCCCTCTTAAGCGAAACACTTCATAAAATAGCTGAAGACACCATTCCCAAAACCTCGACCAATCTCAAAATACAAAAGAAGCCATGGTTTAACGATGAATGCCGTGAGGCCGTACAACAACGAAAACAGGCTCAGCGAGAACTCCAAATACATCCTACTCCAGGAAATATCCTCAAATATAAACAAGTGCGAGCACAGACCCGCCGCACAATACGAACAACAAAAAGGGAATCCAGAGTGGCTTTCGACAAAACAGAAATACCACCGATAATTTAATACGATTGGAGACCTATATACGCGAGGCATTCATCAAAAAAGAACACGTGGTGGCAGTATTCTTTGACCTTGAAAAGGCATATGACACCACATGGAAATATGGTATTTTAAAAGACCTCCATGATATGGGACTCAGAGGTCATATGCCAAATTTTATTCAAGAATTCCTAAACAGACGTCTATTTCAGACAAGGGTCGGAACTACCCTCTCCGAAGTATACGATCAGGAGATGGGGGTTCCCCAAGGCAGTATCCTATCTGTAACCCTTTTTAGTATTAAAATCAACAGCATCATAAAATGTCTCACTAATAACATAGATCCTTCTCTATTTGTTGATGACTTTTTGGCCTGTTTCAGGTCCAAACATATGCACACAATAGAAAGGCAACTACAAATGAACCTCAATAAGTTACAACAATGGTGCGGTGAGAATGGATTTAAATTTTCAAAAACTAAAACAGTGTGTATGCACTTCTGTCAACTCCGGAAACTCCATCCGGAACCTGAACTTAAAATGAATGGGGATCAAATACCAGTTGTGCCAGAAACAAAATTTCTCGGCCTTTTATTCGATAAAAAACTGACTTTTATACCCCATATCAAACAATTAAAACAGAAATGTACCAAAGCACTTAATATAATTAAAGTGCTATCTAACACAGAATGGGGAACAGAAAGAGAGACATTATTAAATATCTACAGAGCCCTGATACGGTCACGGCTGGATTATGGGTCGATGATTTACGGATCAGCACGCAAATCATATTTGCAGATGCTGGACCCTGTCCACAACCAAGCACTTCGTTTATGTCTGGGAGCTTTCCGCACATCTCCTGCGGAAAGCCTGTACGTGGAGTCAGCTGAGCCATCTCTATACTACCGTAGAGATAAATTAGCACTACAATACGCACTTAAGCTCAAAACGAATCCCAATAATCCTACCTTTGAAGACGTATTCCATCCAAAGTTTACAACACTATTTGAAAACAAACCAAAGACAATACCCACCTTTGGAATTCGAGTCAATAACCTTTTGACAAGATACAATATAAATTTCAACGATATACGAACCTGGCACCTCCCAGAAATCCCACCATGGGAAATGGAATCTCCAAAAGTTATATTAGAACTAACAACTTACAACAATTCTGACACAGACCCATCACAATTTATAGAACTTAAACATGCTATTCACAATCAACACCCCAACCATTTCTCAATATATACCGATGGCTCAAAAGACTCCCACAGGGTGGCCGCTGCAGCTGTGGCTGGTGAACACCAGTGCAGCTACCGCCTCCCAGACCAATGCTCGATATACACCGCGGAAGCGGTGGCTCTAATGATGGCACTTGAATATGTAGAACAATCACTTCATGACAACTTTATCATATACTCAGATTCATTATCTTGTATACAAGCCATAAAATATCGGAAATATGAAAATCCCTTAATACAAGATATACTTATAAAATGTCATGATTTAATATGCAATGGAAAGGCGGTAGTGTTCTGCTGGATCCCTGGCCATATAGGCATAGAGGGCAACAGTCTAGCAGACGCTGCCGCCAAAGAAGCTCTAAATGATGACGTCCTTCCAGTCCAGTTTCCATACTCGGACTTGAAGCCGTACATCCAAAACGAATTTACTAGACATTGGCAGTCGTCCTGGGACGAGCAATCCTCCAACAAATTGCAACGGCTTCAGCCTACTGTGGGTACCAAACGGTCAAGAATCCGCGGTAGGCGGAGGGACGTTGTCATTCAGAGACTCCGAATTGGACATACGCACCTTACCCATTGCTATCTCCTCAAAGGAGAACCACCTCCCGAATGTGTGCCCTGTCAGGAACCCCTGACTGTGGAACACATTCTGTTGAGGTGTGTTGACTTTCAACAAACAAGGGATCAATATTACAGAGTAGAAACTATGAAAGAACTATTTAATAATATACCACAGCAACAGATTTTAGATTATTTATCTGCAATAAATCTAGTCAAATGCATATGATATCTAGTCAACGTTTACAGCCAAACAGTGCGAACGATTTTAGATTATTTAACTACTAGTTAAATGCATATGATATATTCTACGTTTACTGCCAAACAGTGCATTTTGCTGTAATTATTAATCTCAAAATCTTGGTTTTAAAAACCAACTCATGGTTTTATATTCTGACAATTTTTGACTTTACCGTTTCGCCATTCTTCACCTTCATGGTTTTATGACAATCTACTCAATCATTTTACTTGATATCTTCAGGGTTTTATTAAACTATTAATCGATTCCACAAAGACTGCATTCATGGTTTTATTCATATCACATGTATTGATTTTCAGGGTTTTAATATTGACTAATATTGACCAATATGGCACGATATAGCCTTCTAGGCTGAAAGTGCCGTTAAGCCCCAATCAAATCAAACAAATCAAATCCTAATCCTCTCCTGGCACCCCCACTCCCTCCACTTCCTAATCCTCTCCTGGCACCCACACTCCCTCCTCTTCCTCATCATCTTTTGGCACCCCCACTCCCTCATCCTCTCCTGGCACTCACACTCCCTCCTCTTCTCCCTCATCCTCTCCTGGCACTCACACTCCCTCCTCTTCTTCCTCGTCCTCTCTTGGCACTCACACTCCCTCCTCTTCTTCCTCATCCTCTCCTGGCACTCACACTCCCTCCTCTTCTTCCTCATCCTCTCCTGGTACTCACACTCCCTCCTCTTCCTCATCCTCTCCTGGCACCCCCACTCCCTCCACTTCCTCATCATCTCCTGGCACCCCCACTCCCTCCGCTTCCTCATCATCTCTTGGCACCCCCACTCCCTCATCCTCTCCTGGCACCCCCACTCCCTCCACTTCCTCATCAACTCCTGGCACCCCCACTCCCTCCACTTCCTCATCATCTCTTGGCACCCCCACTCCCTCATCCTCTCCTGGCACCCCACTCCCTCCACTTCCTCATCATCTCCTGGCACCCCCACTCCCTCCACTTCCTCATCATCTCTTGGCACCCCCACTCCCTCCTCCTCATCCTCTCCTGGCATCCCCAATCCCTCCACTTCCTCATCATCTCCTGGCACCCCCACTCCCTCATCATCTCTTGGCACCCCCACTCCCTCCACTTCCTCATCATCTCTTGGCACCCCACTCCCTCCACTTCCTCATCATCTCCTGGCACCCCACTTCCTCCTCTTCCTCATCATCTCCTGGCACTCACACTCCCTCCTCTTCTTCCTCATCCGCTCCTGGCACCCCCACTACCTCCACTTCCTCATCATCTCTTGGCACCCCCACTCCCTCCACTTCCTCATCATCTCTTGGCACTCCCACTACCTCATCATCTCCTGGCACTCACACTCCCTCCTCTTCTTCCTCATCTTCTCCTGGCACCCCCACTCCCTTCACTTCCTCATCATCTGTTGGCACCTCATCATCTCCTGGCACTCACACTCCCCCCTCTTCTTCCTCATCCTCTCCTGGCACTCACACTCGACCCTCTTCTTCCTCATCTTTCCTGGCACTCAAACGTCCTCCTCTTCGTCCTCATCCTCTCCTGGCACCCCAACTACTTCATCGTCTCCTGGCACCTCCACTTCCTCTTCTTCTTCCTCATCCTCTCCTGGCACCCCCACTCCCTCCTCTTCTTGCTCATCCTTTCCTGGCGCCCCCACTACCTCATCCTCTCCTGGCACTCACACTCCCTCCTCTTCTTCCTCATCCTCTCCTGGCACTCACACTCCCTCTTCTTCTTCCTCATCCTCTCCTGGCACCCCCACTCCCTCCTCTTCTTCCTCATCCTCTCCTGGCACCCCCACTACCTCATCATCTCCTGGCACTCACACTCCCTCCTCTTCTTCCTCATCCTCTCCTGGCACTCACACTCGACCCTCTTCTTCCTCATCTTTCCTGGCACTCAAACTTCCTCCTCTTCGCCCTCATCCTCTCCTGGCACCCCAACTAATTCATCCTCTCCTGGCACCTCCACTTCCTCTTCTTCTTCCTCATCCTCTCCTGGCACCCCCACTCCCTCCTCTTCTTGCTCATCCTTTCCTGGCGCCCCCACTACCTCATCCTCTCCTGGCACTCACACTCCCTCCTCTTCTTCCTCATCCTCTCCTGGCACTCACACTCCCTCTTCTTCTTCCTCATCCTCTCCTGGCACCCCCACTCCCTCCTCTTCTTCCTCATCCTCTCCTGGCACTCCCACTACCTCATCATCTCCTGACACTCAAACTTCCTCCTCTTCGTCCTCATCCTCTCCTGCCACTGCCACTCCCTCCTCTCCTGGCACCCCCACTCCCTCCTCTTCTTCCTCATCCTCTCCTGGCACCCCCACTACCTCATCATCTCCTGGCACTCACAATCCCTCCTCTTCTTCCTCATCCTCTCCTGGCACTCACACTCGACCCTCTTCTTCCTCATCTTTCCTGGCACTCAAACTTCCTCCTCTTCGTCCTCATCCTCTCCTGGCACCCCAACTACTTCATCGTCTCCTGGCACCTCCACTCCCTCTTCTTCTTCCTCATCCTCTCCTGGCACCCCCACTCCCTCCTCTTCTTCCTCATCCTCTACTGGCACTCCCACTACCTCATCATCTCCTGGCACTCAAACTTCCTCCTCTTCGTCCTCATCCTCTCCTGCCACTCCCACCCCCTCCTCTCCTGGCACCCCCACTCCCTCCTCTTCTTCCTCATCCTCTCCTGGCACCCCACTCCCTCCTCTTCTTCCTCATTCTCTCCTGCCACTCCCACTCCCTCCTCTCCTTCCTCATCCTCTCCTGCCACTCCCACTCCCTCCTCTTCTTCCTCATCCTCTCCTGGCACCCCCACTCCCTCCTCTTCTTCCTCATTCTCTCCTGCCACTCCCACTCCCTCCTCTCCTTCCTCATCCTCTCCTGCCACTCCCACTCCCTCCTCTTCTTCCTCATCCTCTCCTGGCACCCCACTCCCTCCTCTCCTTTCTCATCCTCTCCTGCCACTCCCACTCCCTCCTCTTCTTCCTCATCCTCTCCTGCCACTGCCACTCCCTCCTCTTCTTCCTCATCCTCTCCTGGCACCCCATTCCCTCCTCTTCCTCATCACCTTCTCCTGGCACCCCAACTACTTCATCCCCTCATGGCATTTCCACCTCTTCTTCATTATCCTCTCCTGCCACTCACACTCCCTCCTCTTCTTCCTGATTCTCCTCTGGCACTCCCACTTCCTCTTCTTCCTTATCCTCTCCTGCAACTCCCACTCCCTCCTCTTCTTCATTATACTTTCCTGCCACTCACACTCCCTCCCTTTCTTCATTTTCCTCTCCTGGCACTCACACTCCCTCCTTTTCTTAATTATCCTCTCCTGCCACCCACACTCCCTCCACTTCCTCATCATCTCTTGACACCCCACTCCCTCCACTTCCTCATCATCTCCTGGCACCCCACTCCCTCCACTTCCTCATCATCTCTTGGCACCCCCACTCCCTCCTCTTCCTCATCATCTCCTGGCACTCACACTCCCTCCTCTTCTTCCTCATCCTCTCCTGGCACCCCCACTACCACTTCCTCATCATCCCTTGGCACCCCCACTCCCTCCACTTCCTCATCATCTCTTGGCATCCCCACTACCTCATCATCTCCTGGCACTCACACTCCCTCCTCTTCTTCCTCATCTTCGCCTGGCACCCCCACTCCCTTCACTTCCTCATCATCTCTTGGCACCCCCACTACCTCATCTTCTCCTGGCACTCACACTCCCTCCTCTTCTTCCTCATCCTCTCCTGACACCCCCACTCCCTTCACTTCCTCATCATCTCTTGGCACCCCCACTACCTCATCCTCTCCTGGCACTCACACTCGACCCTCTTCTTCCTCATTTTTCCTGGCACTCAAACTTCCTCCTCTTCGTCCTCATCCTCTCCTGGCACCCCAACTACTTCATCGTCTCCTGGCACCTCCACTTCCTCTTCTTCTTCCTCATCCTCTCCTGGCACCCCCACTCCCTCCTCTTCTTCCTCATCCTTTCCTGGCGCCCCCACTACCTCATCCTCTCCTGGCACTCACACTCCCTCCTCTTCTTCCTCATCCTCTCCTGGCACTCACACTCCCTCTTCTTCTTCCTCATCCTCTCCTGGCACCCCCACTCCCTCCTCTTCTTCCTCATCCTCTCCTGCCACTCCCACCCCCTCCTCTTCCTCATCACCTTCTCCTGGCACCCCAACTACTTCATCCCCTCATGGCATTTCCACCTCTTCTTCATTATCCTCTCCTGCCACTCACACTCCTTCCTCTTCTTCCTGATTCTCCTCTGGCACTCCCACTTCCTCTTCTTCCTTATCCTCTCCTGCAACTCCCACTCCCTCCTCTTCTTCATTATACTTTCCTGCCACTCACACTCCCTCCCTTTCTTCATTTTCCTCTCCTGGCACTCACACTCCCTCCTTTTCTTAATTATCCTCTCCTGCCACCCACACTCCCTCCACTTCCTCATCATCTCTTGGCACCCCACTCCCTCCACTTCCTCATCATCTCTTGGCACCCCACTCCCTCCACTTCCTCATCATCTCTTGGCACCCCCACTCCCTCCACTTCCTCATCATCTCCTGGCACTCACACTCCCTCCTCTTCTTCCTCATCCTCTCCTGGCACCCCCACTACCTCCACTTCCTCATCATCTCTTGGCACCCCCACTCCCTCCACTTCCTCATCATCTCTTGGCACCCCCACTACCTCATCATCTCCTGGCACTCACACTCCCTCCTCTTCTTCCTCATCTTCGCCTGGCACCCCCACTCCCTTCACTTCCTCATCATCTCTTGGCACCCCCACTACCTCATCCTCTCCTGGCACTCACACTTCCTCCTCTTCTTCCTCATCCTCTCCTGACACCCCCACTCCCTTCACTTCCTCATCATCGCTTGGCACCCCCACTACCTCATCATCTCCTGGCACTCACACTCCCTCCTCTTCTTCCTCATCTTCGCCTGGCACCCCCACTCCCTTCACTTCCTCATCATCTCTTGGCACCCCCACTACCTCATCCTCTCCTGGCACTCACACTCGACCCTCTTCTTCCTCATTTTTCCTGGCACTCAAACTTCCTCCTCTTCGTCCTCATCCTCTCCTGGCACCCCAACTACTTCATCGTCTCCTGGCACCTCCACTTCCTCTTCTTCTTCCTCATCCTCTCCTGGCACCCCCACTCCCTCCTCTTCTTCCTCATCCTTTCCTGGCGCCCCCACTACCTCATCCTCTCCTGGCACTCACACTCCCTCCTCTTCTTCCTCATCCTCTCCTGGCACTCACACTCCCTCTTCTTCTTCCTCATCCTCTCCTGGCACCCCCACTCCCTCCTCTTCTTCCTCATCCTCTCCTGCCACTCCCACCCCCTCCTCTTCCTCATCACCTTCTCCTGGCACCCCAACTACTTCATCCCCTCATGGCATTTCCACCTCTTCTTCATTATCCTCTCCTGCCACTCACACTCCTTCCTCTTCTTCCTGATTCTCCTCTGGCACTCCCACTTCCTCTTCTTCCTTATCCTCTCCTGCAACTCCCACTCCCTCCTCTTCTTCATTATACTTTCCTGCCACTCACACTCCCTCCCTTTCTTCATTTTCCTCTCCTGGCACTCACACTCCCTCCTTTTCTTAATTATCCTCTCCTGCCACCCACACTCCCTCCACTTCCTCATCATCTCTTGGCACCCCACTCCCTCCACTTCCTCATCATCTCTTGGCACCCCACTCCCTCCACTTCCTCATCATCTCTTGGCACCCCCACTCCCTCCACTTCCTCATCATCTCCTGGCACTCACACTCCCTCCTCTTCTTCCTCATCCTCTCCTGGCACCCCCACTACCTCCACTTCCTCATCATCTCTTGGCACCCCCACTCCCTCCACTTCCTCATCATCTCTTGGCACCCCCACTACCTCATCATCTCCTGGCACTCACACTCCCTCCTCTTCTTCCTCATCTTCGCCTGGCACCCCCACTCCCTTCACTTCCTCATCATCTCTTGGCACCCCCACTACCTCATCCTCTCCTGGCACTCACACTTCCTCCTCTTCTTCCTCATCCTCTCCTGACACCCCCACTCCCTTCACTTCCTCATCATCGCTTGGCACCCCCACTACCTCATCATCTCCTGGCACTCACACTCCCTCCTCTTCTTCCTCATCTTCGCCTGGCACCCCCACTCCCTTCACTTCCTCATCATCTCTTGGCACCCCCACTACCTCATCATCTCCTGGCACTCACACTCCCTCCTCTTCTTCCTCATCTTCGCCTGGCACCCCCACTCCCTTCACTTCCTCATCATCTCTTGGCACCCCCACTACCTCATCCTCTCCTGGCACTCACACTCGACCCTCTTCTTCCTCATCTTTCCTGGCACTCAAACTTCCTCCTCTTCGTCCTCATCCTCTCCTGGCACCCCAACTACTTCATCGTCTCCTGGCACCTCCACTTCCTCTTCTTCTTCCTCATCCTCTCCTGGCACCCCCACTCCCTCCTCTTCTTCCTCATCCTTTCCTGGCGCCCCCACTACCTCATCCTCTCCTGGCACTCACACTCCCTCCTCTTCTTCCTCATCCTCTCCTGGCACTCGCACTCCCTCCTCTTCTTCCTCATCCTCTCCTGGCACCCCCACTCCCTCCTCTTCTTCCTCATCCTCTCCTGCCACTCCCACCCCCTCCTCTTCCTCATCACCTTCTCCTGGCACCCCAACTACTTCATCCCCTCATGGCATTTCCACCTCTTCTTCATTATCCTCTCCTGCCACTCACACTCCCTCCTCTTCTTCCTGATTCTCCTCTGGCACTCCCACTCCCTCCTCTTCTTCATTATACTTTCCTGCCACTCACACTCCCTCCCTTTCTTCATTTTCCTCTCCTGGCACTCACACTCCCTCCTTTTCCTAATTATCCTCTCCTGCCACCCACACTCCCTCCTCTTCTTCTTTATGCTCCTCTGGCATTACCACTTTCTCTTCTTTTTCCTTATCCTCTCCTGCCGCTGCCACTCTCTCCTCTTCTTCATTATCCTCTCCTGGCACTCCCACGCCCTCCTCTTCTTCATTATCCCCCTCTGGCACTCCCACTTTCTCCTCCTCTTCCTTAATTATCCTCTCCTGCCACTCCCACTCCCTCCTCTGCTTCATTATCCTCTCCTGGCACTCACACTCCCTCCTCTTCTTCCTCTGGCACTCCCACTTTCTCTTCTTCTTCCTCATCCTCTCCTGGCACCCCAACTGCTTCATCTTCTCATGGAACTCCCACTCCTTCCTCTTCTTCAGTATCCTCTCCTGACACTCCCACTCCCTCCTCTTCTTCCTCATCCTCCTCTGGCACTCCCACTTTCTTCTCTTCTTCATTATCCTCTCCTGCCACTCACATTGCCTCCTCTTCTTCCTGATCCTCCTCTGGCACTCCCACTCCCTCCTCTTCTTCCTTATCCTCTCCTGGCACTCCCACTTTCTTCTCTTCTTCCTCATCCTCCTCTGGCACTCCCACTCGATCATATCCCTTCATTTCTTCCTTATTTTTTCCTGGCCCTCCCATTTCCTTCGTCAGTGAGTGCCTTTGTAGCTAATATTTTTTGTGTGCAATCTAAGTATTTTTATGTAAGTCGCAATATTTGTACTCTCTACTGGACATGTGTATTAGAAACCAGCATAGCTTGCCACAATTGATCAATGCATAGATGTCATGTTATTTGTACAGATAAATCAAGGATAAAATTGCACAGGTAAGTTGTCAATAGCATAACATATTTCATACATTTGACAACAGACTATACAAATGTCACTAGATGTGGGAGCAGCCGGATGTGGCCACCGTTTGGAAATCAGCTAATCGGGTGCATCACATGTGCAATCAAGGTGATTATTTGCAGTCACATATGATGAAAAATTGAATCCGATTAAAATTGTATTATATTACAACATATGAGTCCAGAGTTCAGAATCTGTATTTTTATGGCACAAGCATGTATGGGTGAAAATACATGCTTTGCCATGGCTTGAAGGGTAGGCAGGGGTACGTATGTTAGGGCCCAAAACGTCATAGTAACGAAAACGTCAGTTCACACGGTCTGAGCCATCTAGGAGCAAATGTACAGTTTGACACTGTGCCTCGATCGTAGTATCTGTTGACGGGGGCTATGAATATATGAGGCAGTAACTCTTCAGTTTCAGATATATTTAAGTGCTTTCATAAACGATGGAATATGGGTATCGCCCCCGCCCCCACCCCCCCGGGTCCATCCCTTGGAGCCTTCTATTCCAAGAAACCTTAGATTTCCTTATTTTCCTTTCGCAAATTTCGGCCTCCAAGACGTCTCTAATTGTCAATCAATCAATCCTTTAGCTTCGAGTGGCCCCGCACTGTCTCCTTCAGAAACGCCATGCAGGGTTGTGTGGGCGATAACCGGGATGGTTGAAATTAAACTTTAAACTGTATATTTCATTCTACCAAGGTATGACGTTTTGGTCACTATGACGTTTTGGGTTCTAACATACGTACACTACAAAACATAGCCCTAGCCTTAAAATATTACACAATGATCTGTCTTTCAAAGATATCAGTTAAATGAATACTTCATCAAAGTTAGGTATAGATGGAACAACAATTTTGTCACAGAATCCTTAGCCTATTTGATATGATTTACTTACTTGAATAGTGTTTGAATTTTGGGGTATGTACACTACATAGGGGAATGTACACTACAATCAACTTGATGTGTGCATATCTAGGGAATATAACAATATTAAAGTCAATCTTTTTCATGGATAATAACATCATTATAGAATAAAACAGAGGCCATAATAAAAAAAAAAATTACTTCATTTATCTTGCAAATTCAGAATACAATACATAATTTTCAGCATATTTTCTCTATTGTCATTGAAGTGGATTTTCATATTACTGAAGACTTCGCTTGATATTAGTCATTTATAATGGTTATTTTGCTTGAACCGGTAATAATAGATTGTGATTATTTCTTTCTTTAATACAATCTCTTTATTATATCTATATCACCCAATTACAAATCATGATAAATGATAAATTTTGTGATAAATGGGTGTTTTCGTAACAAATGGATACTTTTTTAGAAATGTCATAACACATAAATGACCCAACACCCATTCACTTCAGCCAATTATAAATTGACTTAATGCATTATTAGATAAATAAACATCATTAATTCACTATTGCATCAATATTAATACTAAAAGTATACAGACTGAACATTAAGATATTTAAAATGAACACTCATAACAACAGAATTTCATCAAATTTAGATCATAAAATGACTGTAATTTTGTCAGAAATGTTTAGATTTGCATATGTTTTTCATTAATTTTATGTATTTAAGTAGCCCAATGGATCTTTTACTTACAGGTTTTATTTCTTGTACTGCAAAATATTTTGAATACCACATAACAGTGGTATTTTTTACTTTTGACCTTGATTGTGATTTACCCCAATGGGAATGTCATTATGGGGGGTGGGGGGGAGGGTAGGTGATTGCATGGCCTGCTGTTGTATAGCATATACTATATAGAAATATACTTTATGTCATATAAAGGGATAACATTGTAGTACAAACGTAAGTTTGGTATCATTAAAATTGCCTAAAGTCAAAGTCATAAATGCTGTAGACTCACGTTTCGGCCCATATTTTTCACAAATTTGTCGCGATCACTCTAAAAATCACTGACATGAGAAAGAAACACAGTGCAATTTTAATGATGACTACCAAACTTATGTGTATACTGCGAGGTTATCCTTTTTTAAGATACAAATAATGTTTCTCCATGCTGACACTCCATTGCCAACAGACACTTTGTCGCAAATAGACTAAATCACAGACAATGAAAACCTCTGTAGTTGCCATGGCGCACATGGCTGGTGCAAATATAGAGCATCTATTGTTCAGAGCATGTTCGGCGCCATGGCAACTACGTCATCTTATGACATGTGCTTTAGTAGGTTTGTATAGTCTGGATTGAAATGAACATAACGAGGGGCGGAGGGAGCTGTGACTAGATCTGTCTTCTGTGAAGAAATTCCAGTGGGTGAATGGTCTGATTTTGGTAAAAGCTATCCTTGCTCTTTAAGTTTATATAAATAAAATGTCAAAGCTAACAGTCCAGTAACCTTCAAGTTTTGAGACCATAACTAAAATTTGCATAAAATTTAGTGCATGCGTCCCCTCATATCCCAAACTGAACATTTAGATATCAGGCTAGGCCTAGAAGTGTTCAGTCTTACGCTATAGACTGTATAGTCGGTGCGTTTAATATCTGCCGCCTTGCTTTCATAAATATTTTTATCCATGCACCATTTGCAGCCACGATCGATTTATGTAGTCCTATTTATTTGCTCCATTACACGAGACCCTTGTGATTTTAACTTACTTGAAAGTGTATCTTGTTTAATAACAGTACAACACGATAGTCTCCAGCATAAAGTATAGCAGACGAAACTTAAATGTGTTTACAGCCGCCTTTTTATGATATTGTAAGGTGAAGGTCATACTACTGCGTTTTCATTGGTTAAAAGAAGTAAGCCCACGTACAGAAGAGTCTAATATCAGGCACTAGAAAAGGGGATAGAGCATTAGCCTATGTATGTGCCCATGCAATTTTAGCCTCTCAAAGGCAAAGCAAAAGCAATGCAAAAGGAATGAGTTTGTAGCTTCAATGTTCATATATATGATAGGACCTATAAACGCATGTAAGCTTGATTCAAGTTACGTACGGCTTGACATTGACACAAGCTAACCCCACTGCCCAAAATACCAGCAATACTATCGCCCACAGACTGTCAGACATGACAGATGACAAGGTAAACAGAGCGACGGCCATAGGCATAGGCAATAGCGAAACTTGTCTGCTTCGTTTGCGTGAAACTCATTTTCAAATTAATGGTGGCATAATGTGAATTCTTTTGACAATAGGACTGTGAGTACGCCAAATTCTGTTGGGTCTTTGGTTTTAAGTTGACAAATATAAACTGATTTTACGCTTGTCAATGAAACATTTCGTGTCAAATTAGAAAACGAAGCGGCAAATAATTTCCGTGCCGAAAACTTACCTGGTTACAGCACTCACATTGTTTACAATCTCCAAGCGATGGAATTTACAACATGGAATTTTACCGACAGCCACGTAAGCTTATTAGTTTCCTACCAGAGGATATTATTTCAGAGCCCAAAGTTAAACTCGAAGACCCTTGGCTATTAACCGTGATCCGTTATATCCCAATTCCTCGATATGCGCGGTATCACCATTAAGGTCGAGAGCGGGTGGGGGGTCCAAAAAAATTTGTCGACAGATTTTTTAATTTTTTTCTCTAGATAAGTATCATGTAGATCTATGGATCTACCTGAAAATGTAATAAAAAATATAGATCTATGTCACTTCAGTAGAAAAAAGTTTGGGGCATTTTTGTCAAATTGGCTTTACCATGGCGGTCAATGGCAAAATTCTATAAATGTGTTTTTTTCTCAATGTTTTGAAATCCCCTATAAAAACTGGTCGACAGACTTCCCCAAAAAACTGCATGCTGAAGCCTAACGTCATGGTGAATACAAAAAAAAAAAAAAAACGCTATGTTACTGAACTTTTGTTTTATAAGCTCTTTTGTAACCAAAATAGGCTATAAAATAGGCCAAAAATGACAAATTGCCACAATTGTGCCTTTCGGCGCATATATGCAATCATTAAATATCTTGTTATTTGCTTGTAATACATCAAATACATGCAAATTTGGTGGAGGAAATATTATTTGATGTGACATAGATTGATATTGGTTGCCATTTAACCCTAAAAATAAAAAAAATAAAATGAATTTAGTTCTGAAAAAATCCGCCAGGTGCCACCTGCTCTCGCCCTTAAGGCATTTTTTTACGCGCCCAGCTTTAAAATGTCATAATCTTGGAGACGCGATATTGCTCTCGCTAATTCTTGGGGATTCGCGATTTAGCTAGAGGGGGTATATATATGTGTATATACGTATCCCCCCCCCCCCCCCCACTACGTAATGAGGTTTGGGGGCTGAAACGAGATTGTTCCCGGATCCAGCAGGGTGAGAAGCTGGCCAGGTGCAGGGTCACATGTAAGCTGGCGTGGATCCAGGAATTCGAGAATTGAGATGGAGGGATCCACTTTGGGTTTACGACTAGGTGGGGGTGGGGGGGAGGGGATAAACCAAAAATAAGGGGTCTTCATAATAATCAAAAAGTGGGAGGGGTTATAGCCCCCCCCCCCCTAGAGCCCCGCTCATGTATCTTTATACTGACTTTGCGGAAAGTACCAGCAAAAACCTGTGACCCCCATGACCCCCCCAACTATATCTACCAAGATATACACTTCAATCCGCGCCTGAAGCCGCATTATATCTGGAACTTTAATTAAATGGATACCTGTGATGCTGGATTTTCATTTATAGCTACCGGGTAGGTTAAACAAATAGCCTACGTTTGACTAAAATGTTTTCAATCCGGTCACTGGGTTAACACGCTATCAATCCAATCACTGGGTTAACACGCTATCAATCCAATCACTGGGTTAACACGCTATCAATCCAGTCACTGAAACGCTTTCAATCCTGTCACAGAGCTAAAACGTTTTCAATGCTATCACTTGGTTAAAACGCTTTCAATCCTGTCACTGGGTTAAGACGCTTTCAATCCTGTCACGGAGCTAAAATGTTTTTCAATCCTGTCACTGGGTTAAAACGCGTTCAATCCGGTCACCAAAGTTAAAACGCTATCAATCCTGTCACAGAGCTAAAATGTTGTTCAATCCTGTCACTAAGTTAAAACGCTATCAATCCTGTCACAGAGCTAAAACGTTTTCAATCCTGTCACTGGGTTAAAACGCTATCAATCCTCTCACGGAGCTAAAATGTTTTCAAGCATGTCACTGGGTTAAAACGCTATCAATCCTGTCACCGAGCTAAAACGTTTTCAATCCTGTCACGGGGTTAAAACGCTTTCAAACCTGTCACTGGGTTAAACGCTTTCAATCCTGTCACGGAGCTAAATTGTTTTTCATCCTGTCACGGAGTTAAAACGCTTTCAATTCTGTCCCTGGGTAAAAAGGTTATCATTCCTGTCACGGAGCTAAAACGTTTTCAATCCTGTCACGGGGTTAAAACGCTTTCAATCCTGTCACTGGGTTAAACGCTTTCAATCCTGTCACGGAGCTAAATTGTTTTTCATCCTGTCACGGGGTTAAAACGCTTTCAATCCTGTCACTGGGTTAAACGCTTTCAATCCTGTCACTGGGTTAAACGCTTTCAATCCTGTCACAGAGCTAAATTGTTTTTCATCCTGTCACGGGGTTAAAACGCTTTCAATCCTGTCCCTGGGTTAAAGGGCTATCGTTCCTGTCACGGAGCTAAAAGGTGTTCAATCCTGTCACGGAGTTAAAACGCTTTCAATCCTGTCACTGGGTTAAACGCTTTCAATCCTGTCACAGAGCTAAATTGTTTTTCATCCTGTCACGGGGTTAAAACGCTTTCAATCCTGTCCCTGGGTTAAAGGGCTATCGTTCCTGTCACGGAGCTAAAAGGTGTTCAATCCTGTCACGGAGTTAAAACGCTTTCAATCCTGTCACGGAGCTAAAAGGTGTTCAATCCTGCCACGGGGTTAAAACGCTTTCAATCCTGTCCCTGGGTTAAAGGGCTATCGTTCCTGTCACGGAGCTAAAAGGTGTTCAATCCTGCCACGGGGTTAAAACGCTATCAATCCTGTCCCTGGGTTAAAGGGCTATCGTTCCTGTCACGGAGCTAAAAGGTGTTCAATCCTGCCACGGGGTTAAAACGCTCTAAATCGTGTCAAGAGATAGTGATTACGAGGCAAAAACGTAGTCCGATGATGCAGCACTCATTGCTGTTGTTATTGACACTGACAACATACCGCCAGGGCACATATGTATAACCACCGCTCTCTTTTATTCATTCTCTCAACACGTCGACCGACAATTTAGCAAACTGTACAAATGATTATAAAGGTTGTCGCTGAGTTTCGTATCAGCTTTCTCTCCATTCGTTTCCAAGCCTAGACTCCTAATATAAACATATAATATTCGCTTTAGCATACTTCTCTAACAATCCACCATATTTAATACTTGGAGCCTATTCGCTTACTCAGCATGGTTTACCAAGTCTGGCTTTACAAACCTGGCATACCAAGTTTGGCCTACCAAGTCTGGCTTACCGAGTCTAGTTTACCAAGTCTTGCTTTACAAACCTGGCATACCAAGTTTGGCCTACCAAGCCTGGCTTACCGAGTCTAGTTTACAAAGCCTTGCTTACAGAGTCTAGGTTTACCAAGTTTGGTTTAACAAGCATGGCTTACCGAGTCTAGTTTACCAAGTCTGGCTTACCAAGTCTAGTTTACCAAGTCTGGCTTACCAAGTCTAGTTTACCAAGTCTGGCTTACCAAGTCTAGTTTACCAAGTCAGGTTTACCAATTATGGCTTACCAATTCTGGCTTACCAAATCTGGCTTACAAAGTCTAGTTTACCAAGTCTGGTTTACCAATTATGGCTTACCAATTTTGGCTTACCAAGTCTAGTTTACCACGTCTGGTTTACTAAGTCTGGTTTACTAAGTCTGGTTTACCAAGTCTGGCTTACCAATTCTGGCTTCAGAGGCCAAATTATCTCGCGGTGCGTTTCGGAAAAATGATTGGCAGATTGGACAAAAAAAGAGCCTTATTCATAAGACATAATAAAGTATAATTTATCCATATAATACGGCCTTAATCAGTCGTAACCTGTTTACACAAGTCGAGAAAACAACACAATTGCGTTGCTCGCAATTTCCACAGTGATATTGTTTCTTAGAGAGCGCAGTTTATTGACAAATAAAACACATTAAATGTTAGACACACTGAACAGTGTACGTCAACGTTAGACACTGACCAGTGTACGTCAACGTTAGACACTGCCTAGTGTACGTCAACTTTAGACTCTGCCTAGTGTACGTCAACGTTAGACACTGCCAAGTATATGCCAACGTTAGACACTGCCCAGTATATGTCAACGTTAGACATTGCCTAGTGTACGTCAACTTTAGACACTGCCCAGTGTACGTCAACGTTATATACTGCCCAGTGTAAGTCAACGTTAGACACTGCCCAGTATATGTCAACGTTAGACACTGCCCAGTGTACGTCAACGTTAGATACTGCCCAGTGTACGTCAATGTTAGACACTGCCCAGTGTACGTCAACTTTAGACACTGCCTAGTGTACGTCAACGTTAGTCACTGCCCAGTATATGTCAACGTTAGACACTGCCCAGTGTACGTCAACGTTAGATACTGCCCAGTGTACGTCAATGTTAGACAGCTTTTATCTGGCAGACAGTGTACTATAATGGTCGACACCTTATTCAGTGTACGTGGGACACAACGGTCACAGGGTACTTCAATACCGTAGACATGACGCTGATAGTACGATGTAGCGCGGCTCCCGGAGCCCAGGGTTCTTGTCTGATGAGGTTCTGGTCTTACGGGACACTGGTCTGATGGGGTTCTGGTCTGATGAGGCTCTGGTCTGAAGGGGTTTTGGTCTAATGAGGCTCTGGTCTGATGAGGATCTGGTCTGACGGGGGACTGGTCTGATGAACTGTGGTCTGACGGGGCACTGGTCTGACGGGGCACTGGTCTGACGGGGCACTGGTCTGATGGACTGTGGTCTGACGGGGCACTGGTCTGATAGACTGTGGTCTGACGGGGCACTTGTCTGATAGACTGTGGTCTGACGGGGCACTGGTCTGATGGACTGTGGTCTGACGAGGCACTGGTCTGATGGACTGTGGTCTGACGGGGCACTGGTCTGATGGACTGTGGTCTGACGGGGCACTGGTCTGATGGACTGTGGTCTGACGGGGCACTGGTCTGATGGACTGTGGTTTGATGGGGCTCTGGTCTGACGGGTACTTGATTTGAAAGATCTCTGGTCTCAAGGGTGCTCACTGGTGTCCATGGGTTTCTCTGTCGGGCCCCCCGCAGCCTCGCTTCCGGCCTCTCGGTCTTCTGTCACTTCCAGCAGCCTGGGTCCGTACAGCAGCACGTAGGCGCAGTGCCAGTCGCCTGCAAGGACGAACACGTGTTATACATATAGGACGGCCTAACTCACCTGGACAACTACTGGTTAGAAAAGGAAGGGTGGCCTACCTACTGGTTAGAAAAGGAAGGATGGCCTAACTCACCTGGACAACTACTGGTTAGAAAAGGAAGGATGGCCTACCTCACCTAGACAACTACTGGTTAGAAAAGGAAGGATGGCCTACCTCACCCGGACAACTACTGGTTAGAAAAGGAAGGATGGCCTACTTCACCCGGACAACTACTGGTTAGAAAAGGAAGGATGGCCTACCTCACCCGGACAACTACTGGTTAGAAAAGGAAGGATGGCCTACTTCACCCGGACAACTACTGGTTAGAAAAGGAAGGATGGCCTACCTCACCCGGACAACTACTGGTTAGAAAAGGAAGGATGGCCTACTTCACCCGGACAACTACTGGTTAGAAAAGGAAGGATGGCCTACCTCACCCGGACAACTACTGGTTAGAAAAGGAAGGATGGCCTACTTCACCCGGACAACTACTGGTTAGAAAAGGAAGGATGGCCTACCTCACCCGGACAACTACTGGTTAGAAAAGGAAGGATGGCCTACTTCACCCGGACAACTACTGGTTAGAAAAGGAAGGATGGCCTACCTCATCTGGACAACTACTGGTTAGAAAAGGAATGATGGCCTACCTCACCCTGACAACTACTAGTTAGAAAATGAATGATGGCCTACCTCACCCGGACAACTACTGGTTGGAAAAGGAAGGATGGCCTACCTCATCTGGACAACTACTGCTTAGAAAGGGAAGGATGACCTACCTCACCCGGACAATTACTGGTTAGAAAAGGAAGGATGGCCTACCTCATCTGGACAACTACTGGTTAGAAAAGGAATGATGGCCTACCTCACCCTGACAACTACTAGTTAGAAAATGAATGATGGCCTACCTCACCCGGACAACTACTGGTTGGAAAAGGAAGGATGGCCTACCTCACCCGGACAACTACTGCTTAGAAAAGGAAGGATAGCCTACCTCCGCCGGACAACTACTGGTTAGAAAAGGAAGGATGGCCTACTTCACCCGGACAACTACTGGTTAGAAAAGGAAGGATGGCCTACCTCACCCGGACAACTACTGGTTAGAAAAGGAAGGATGGCCTACCTCACCCGGACAACTACTGGTTAGAAAAGGAAGGATGGCCTACTTCACCCGGACAACTACTGGTTAGAAAAGGAAGGATGGCCTACCTCACCCGGACAACTACTGGTTAGAAAAGGAAGGATGGCCTACTTCACCCGGACAACTACTGGTTAGAAAAGGAAGGATGGCCTACCTCACCCGGACAACTACTGGTTAGAAAAGGAAGGATGGCCTACTTCACCCGGACAACTACTGCTTAGAAAGGGAAGGATGACCTACCTCGCCCGGACAACTACTGGTTAGAAAAGGAAGGATGGCCTACCTCATCTGGACAACTACTGGTTAGAAAAGGAATGATGGCCTACCTCACCCTGACAACTACTAGTTAGAAAATGAATGATGGCGTACCTCACCCGGACAACTACTGGTTGGAAAAGGAAGGATGGCCTACCTCACCCGGACAACTACTGCTTAGAAAAGGAAGGATAGCCTACCTCCGCCGGACAACTACTGGTTAGAAAAGGAAGGATGACCTACCTCTACCGGACAACTACCGGTTAGAAAAGGAAGGATGGCCTACCTCACCCGGACAACTACTGGTTAGAAAAGGAAGGATAGCCTACCTCCGCCGGACAACTACTGGTTAGAAAAGGAAGGATGGCCTACCTCACCCGGACAACTACTGGTTAGAAAAGGAAGGATGGCCTACCTCACCCGGACAACTACTGGTTAGAAAAGGAAGGATGGCCTACTTCACCCGGACAACTACTGGTTAGAAAAGGAAGGATGGCCTACCTCACCCGGACAACTACTGGTTAGAAAAGGAAGGATGGCCTACTTCACCCGGACAACTACTGGTTAGAAAAGGAAGGATGGCCTACCTCACCCGGACAACTACTGGTTAGAAAAGGAAGGATGGCCTACTTCACCCGGACAACTACTGCTTAGAAAGGGAAGGATGACCTACCTCACCCGGACAACTACTGGTTAGAAAAGGAAGGATGGCCTACCTCACCCGGACAACTACTGGTTAGAAAATGAATGATGGCGTACCTCACCCGGACAACTACTGGTTGGAAAAGGAAGGATGGCCTACCTCACCCGGACAACTACTGCTTAGAAAAGGAAGGATAGCCTACCTCCGCCGGACAACTACTGGTTAGAAAAGGAAGGATGACCTACCTCTACCGGACAACTACCGGTTAGAAAAGGAAGGATGGCCTACCTCACCCGGACAACTACTGCTTAGAAAGGGAAGGATGACCTACCTCACCCGGACAACTACTGGTTAGAAAAGGAAGGATGGCCTACCTCATCTGGACAACTACTGGTTAGAAAAGGAAGGATGGCCTACCTCACCCGGACAACTACTGCTTAGAAAGGGAAGGATGACCTACCTCACCCGGACAACTACTGGTTAGAAAAGGAAGGATGGCCTACCTCATCTGGACAACTACCGGTTAGAAAAGGAAGGATGGCCTACCTCACCCGGACAACTAATGGTTAGAAAAGGAAGGATGGCCTACCTCACCCGGACAACTAATGGTTAGAAAAGGAAGAGTGGCCTACCTCACCCGGACAACTACTGGTTAGAAAAGGAAGGATGGCCTACCTCTACCGGACAACTACCGGTTAGAAAAGGAAGGATGGCCTACCTCACCCGGACAACTAATGGTTAGAAAAGGAAGGATGACCTACCTCCGCCGGACAGCTTGAGGATATCGTCGGATGAAACGGCGGTCACGTTGGCATCATCGAACATAATCCAGTCGTCTGAAAACAATTATGATGTGAAATGAGCGAAACTGCAGGAGTGAATTCTATATCATGGACGGCTACTAGGATGCGACGTGACCAGACTACCAGGTCACAAAACTGGCACCCAGACCCCCTTACCTCCCTTCCTCCGCACCCAGAACGCCCTAACTCCCTTCATCGGCACCCAGAACCCCTTACCTCCCTTCCTCGGCACCCAGAACGCCCTACCTCCCTTCCCCGGCACCCAGAACCCCTTACCTCCCTTCCTCGGCACCCAGAACCCCTTACCTCCCTTCCTCCGCACCCAGATCCTCTTACCTCCCTTCCTTGGCACCCAGACCCCCTCACCTCCCTTCCTCCGCACCCAGATCCTTTTATACCTCCCTTCCTCGGCACCCAGAACCCTTTACCTCCTTTCCTCCGCACCCAGATCCTCTTACCTCCGTTCCTTGGCACCCAGACCCCCTTACCTCCCTTCCTCCGCACCCAGATCCTCTTACCTCCTTTGGTTGGCACCCAGACCCCCTTACCTCCCTTTCTCCGCACCCAGATCCTCTTACCTCCCTTGGTTGGCACCCAGACCCCCTTACCTCCCTTCCTCCGCACCCAGATCCTCTTACCTCCTTTGGTTGGCACCCAGACCCCCTTACCTCCCTTCCTTCGCACCCAGATCCTCTTACATCCCTTCCTCCGCACCCAGATCTTCTTACCTCCCTTCCTCCGCACCCAGAACCCCTTACCTCCCTTCCTCCGCACCCAGAACCCCTTACCTCCCTTCCTTCGCACCCAGAACCCCTTACCTCCTTTCCTCCGCACCCAGATCCTCTTACCTCCCTTGCTTGGCACCCAGACCCCATTACCTCCCTTCCTCCGCACCCAGATCCTCTTACCTCCCTTGGTTGGCACCCAGACCCCCTTACCTCCCTTCCTCCGCACCCAGATCCTCTTACCTCCCTTGGTTGGCACCCAGATCCCCTTACCTCCCTTCCTCCGCACCCAAGCCACGTAATGCCCACTCGAGCTGGAGCGCCCCTTGTGAGTCAACACGGCCTGTAGGTGGTAATAGCCGCTGTTGTTGGATCCAGGATCTGTAGGAACACAAATCAACCAAGTATCCCCCTATTGCAATATAACAGAAAAAGTGACTGGACCGGCAGTCGAATTTGTTTTGCAGCAATACACAAAAAACCCACATAATGCAAGGCGAAATGCATCAGTCTGGCACCACTTACTTCCCATATGCCTATTGGAAAGCCAGTTCACCAATGGACTGCTATTATTAATTATCTGAAGGTCGTAACTAGCATACTTGTAATATATATCCAAGATATATATATATGCATCAAAATGTATATACTACAATTATATATACACATTTCAGAGCATTATCCCAAATTCATGTATTACTCAATTAAACATTCAGAGGATAGGGAGGGGGGGGGGTGTAATTTGTTGGACAATGTTACATACATAGTGACTAATTCTAACAGAAGGGAAAAATCAATAAGTTAGAAGCAACAAAGTGGTTCCAAATATCTTCTCCTACCTTCAGCAAACCAATATGGTAACACTTGTGATTTAAGTTCCGAAGGATCAACGTTCTTGTCGCCTGCTTCTTTGGCCTGGGGAAAACATAATAATACCTTATACAAAAAAAACAATAGGTCATAAAACAAATGTTAAAGACAATGACGCAATCAGAAAATATGTTGTAGAATATGTCATAGAACAACTTTATATAACAAGAAAGAAACAAGGAAAGAAACAAGGAATTCTAGAAACAATAGGTTGTAGAACCAGCCACGAAGCAGAAATAATTTTGCTGTTACTCGGTTTCATAAGCAACTTCAGCCATGAGATCATATGTAGATCTATCTAAATGGTGATCCATGACTGGAGAAGGCATCTCTGTTATCTGTTGATGAAGATCGTGATGAAGCGCAATCAATAACACTCAACATCAATGCAACAGGCTTCCTCATCTCGGCTTAGAGTTCAGCTCACTTAGAGTTCAAATGATACCTTTTGTAACTGTTCAGATTTTTTATCCTCCTCCTCTTTAAACCTGTCTCGAGCTGGCAGCAGCTTCTTCTGAAGGTCTTCTGAACAAAGGTCATACATGTCCAGCATCATGGGAAACTTGATGTCCTGAGGATGTAATAAACACACCGTTAACAAGCATGGCACTGCCTCCGTGCATAAAGGCAGCACGATAAACCGTCACACCGCATCTCAACACCAAACTATGGGACTTTTACTAATGTGAGTCAAATCATTTTATTGCACCTAATCTGCCGCTAATAATGTAATATTATTATTGAGCAACAGACTTATCACATATGATAGGATTAATTTCTCCGACAAAGCGGATAACAGACTGCTAAAAACATTCTCATTTTACGAAGTTCAACAACCAAACCTGTTGACCAGCAGAGTACATTGCGATGCCAGGATAAGATATACATTGACGGTGTCCATTATCCCGCGCCACTGGCATTGTCGCCTTTTACACGTTAATGGCGCAATCAATCGTAAAAGGGTAAACAGTGTAAAAGCTATTTTGGTCAGATGGTATTACAAACATGTGATATTTAATGTTTGCTAATCTAACAGCAATCCAATTAGAAAGCGTCCGTGGATACATAGTGTAATCTAGACTATACCTTAAGAATCTTTGCGTTCACTGCTTCTTTCTCCTTGTAGTAGAACCGGACCATCTGGATACCTAGGTAGGAAGGCAGGCGGTCGATTTTACACTGAAAGAAAGATGCAAGTAAGATTTGTGGCCCAAATGCACAGTAATCCACAGTAAGTACAATGTTTAGCGATCACATCACGAACTGTCCTGAAGAGACCTTCTGAGCCAATATGTCGCTGTGGTAAGGTGACATCCGTTTCTCCACAAGCCACTCTATCATAGGTCCTAGCCCACCATAAACCGCTTCCCTCCAACACACAACCCGGACACTCACCGTTTTCAAATACTGAGCGTCTCTTCCAAGGGTGGGTGAATTCTTCGTTATGTGTTCTTCAAGCCTCTGCAAGAACCCAATGCAAAATAGTAGAAGTGCTGTCTCGAAATGGATCGGACTGAATGATGACGCCAGCGTCAGATAGAAAGCGGTATCACATAAGCACAATGATGATTAACAAGTCAAGTGACGACGGCTGATCGCTGGAGCAATCAGTGATCGACAAGTCTGGCCGTGGAGCAATCATCACTCTTCTGTTACAATAGCACTATTTCAGGGATGTATATGACCAATAAAGACTTTATACATACCGATTTTAAGCCAGTAAAAAGGTATTTCACATCTGAAATTAATACACATCAAAAATGATTATAAACTGGACGATAAAAAATAGAAGACATCAGCTGGTAAACGCACATACTGACATCTGGTGAACACACATACTGACATCTAGTGAACACACATACTGACATCTGATGAACTCCCAAACTGACATCTGGTGAACACACAGACTGACATCTGATGAACTCCCAAACTGACATCTGGTGAACACACAGACTGACATCTGATGAACGCACATATTGACATCTAGTGAAAGCACAGACTGAAATCTGATGAACGCACATTCTTACATATGGTGAACACACAAACTGACATCTGGTGAACGCAGACTGACATATGATAAACGCACAAACTGACATCTAGTGAACGCACATATTGACCTGTGGTGAACGCACAAACTGACATCTAGTGAACGCACATATTGACATGTGGTGAACGCACAAACTGACATCTAGTGAACGCACATATTAACATATGATGAACGCACAAACTGACATGATGAACGCACATACTGACATTTGGTAAACACAGACTGACATCCAGTGAACGCACACTGATATCTGATGAACGCACATTCTGACATCTGGTGAACACACAAACTGACATTTGGTGAACACACAAACTGACATTTGGTGAACACACAAACTGACATTTGATGAACACAAACTGACATCTGGTGAACACACAAACTGACTGATGAACACATAAACTGACATACGATGTCTGGAAAATACCCAAACTGACATCTAACGCAGACTTACATCTGGTGAACACGCATACTGACATCTGATAACACATACTGACAACTGGTGAACACACAAACTGACATCTGATGAACACACACTGACATCTGGTGAACACACAAACTGACATCTGATGAACACACACTGACATCTGACAAACGCACACTGACATCTGACGAACGCAGACATCGGATAAACGAACATACTGACATCTGGTGAACGCATATACGGACATCTGACGAACGCACAAATTGACATCTGATGAGCATACAAACTGACATCTAACGCGCAGACTGACATCTGGTGAACACACATACTGACATCTGATGAACACACACTGACATCTGACAAACGCACACTGACATCTGACGAACGCAGACATCGGATAAACGAACATACTAACATCTGGTGAACGCATATACGGACATCTGATGAACGCATTTACGGACATTTGACGAACGCACAAATTGACATCTGATGAGCATACAAACTGACATCTAACGCGCAGACTGACATCTGGTGAACACACATACTGACATCTGATGAACACACACTGACATCTGACAAACGCACACTGACATCTGACGAACGCAGACATCGGATAAACGAACATACTGACATCTGGTGAACGCATATACGATCATCTGATGAACGCATTTACGGATATTTGACGAACAGACAAATTGACATCTGATGAGCATACAAACTGACATCTAACGCGCAGACTGACATCTGGTGAACACACATACTGACATCTGATGAACACACACACTGACATCGGACGAACGCAGACATCTGATAAACGAACATGCTGAGATCTGGTGAACGCATATACGGACATCTGACGAACGCACACTGACATCTGGTGCGAACACATAATGATCTATTTTGGGTTAGCGATACCGACATCTGCTTAATAAACCCAACGACACTCAATGTCATAGCAATCTGTTGTTATAATTTTCTGGTGCACTTGATTTTTCTGATGCACAAGATTTTAAGAATATAAAATTGATTACAATAAATAATAATTTATTTTTTATTTATTTTTTATTATATTATAAGTTAAGGGAGATAATTGAGGGAGTACAACAAGCAGTGCACATGGCCTATGTTCTTAATTCCAAACTTGACAAGGTATTTGTACTGACCTTTTTCTATGAAGCAACTGAGCTGGTAGAAGCTTTCCCTAGAATGTGTCAACGCCTCTTCCTCTGACTCAATACACTTCATACTTACAACGGTTAAGTTCAAACACAGAGAACAGAAACTCACACAAGTAGCATCTTTGCCCTTGTTATAAGTCATAGACGCACTAAACCTATCCATTGACATGTAATACACGTAACAATGTCTTTCTTAAAGGGACTAACATTCACAATAACCAAAGCCTTTCAAGACGTTCGATTGCCATCTCAACGCTTTAAAGCAGCCTACTTACATACGCCATCTTAGACTTTTTAGATTTTAGAATCAAGACTAAAAGTATCTCAAAATTATGATGCATATATGTTTTACATCTCGTTGAGTCTGTAAAACAACAATTTCAACATAAAACTGCGCGGTCCATTTTATCGCGCGAGGACGTCCAAGTGAGTCGCTGTCGACCTCACACAGAATACCGAACAGCGAATAGGCGCGCAGGGATATAAAGCCGGCCACCAACTTCTGCTCCCGTGAACAGATTTGCTTCTCTCCGGATAGCCCACAGGCTTTCAGGATTTAAATTCAAGACAGAATATACTTATTTGACATGGAGAAGAGATTGGTAACATAACAATTACAGAACATATTGCTTTAAGGATACGTGATGGAGAATTGGCCACCCATGTAGCGGTCTATGAATCCATTGGAAGCAGCAGCCTGTAAGTATGACACACCAGGAATAGAGCAACATATACTCAATGTAAGATCAACTCATTGCACAAACGTTTTAAAATCTCCAACACATTGCACAAGCGGTTCTAAAGTGCCAACACATTTCACAAGCGGTTCTAAAGTGCCAACACATTTTTGCAACTTACGGCGGTTTGGACGGCTGCCTCGTCAGGGTTGTGCAGTTTCCTCTGCAAACATCTCACCAGTTCCGTCCAACATTCATTGGCGTCCTGCGCAACAACAACAACAACAACAACAACACTATCAACGCTCACATATGCCTCCAAACGTAAATTGCTACGAGACCAGACACAAGATATTTTTACCACAAGCAGCACCAGTGCACACTTCCCAGGTCTGCGGATGTGTAGAGTGTCCACTGCACACATGTCCTGCCCCGCTAGAGGTCGCCAAGGCATCTTCGCCATGTGGCCGGCGGATTGTCAAGGCCGATTCTGATACGCTACCTGAACGTTACTTTAGGTTTAGTCAACGACAGTGACCAGATTCTCCCAAGACTTGGTGTTATTGGTCAACGTTGGCAGTATTGAATCCTCCACACTGATAAAAAATGTGCAAACTTTGTAACATTCTTATCACATGTTAAAGGGGTTCCATTTTGTCTTACCTGCTGCTGAAAGGTGCCATTCTCGCTTTTCTCTGCAAACTGAGGGAAGCACATGTGGAGGACGTTGAGCATGATGATGGGTGGCACGGCGCCGCCAGACTTCTCCATGCTCTCGAACAGGTCTCTCATGGCTGCAACGGTCGGACAACGCTGGCCAGGGATCTCACGTCAACGGCATAATGTACACAGTGTAAAGATGCCTTAGTCTATCTTGTAATGGTTATATCGATAAGGATATCGTGGACCTTAGTGTATCTTGTAATGATTAAAATGTTGGTGTCACGATTTTTTTTAGCTCAAGTTAACTTTGTTTATGGAACATAAACATATAAGAATGTGTTTCAACAGGCGTTTACAGTTTTTATTCTACGAAGTCACTATTAGCGCGTTCGTCAAATAGCAAAACTGAGGGTTTATTTGTTGCAGCGTTGCATCTGAGCGTTATTTGAAAATTCCCCAACGATGTCACAAGATTGACTTGATGCAGTGCGTAGGCATCTGTTGTCAAGGGCGTGTATTGTTGTCAGGTTTGATTGCTTTTCGTGGAGTTCAAGAAAATGAGCAGAGAAAATGTGAGTCAATGTAAAAGCACATGCCTTTGTATTCCTCTTTGACGTCACTTTTGTCGCCCCCAGAATTTAAATTGTAAGTGCAAAAATAAGTGGAACAAGTATTCCTTTTACTATTTGGCGTTATAACAGGAGAACATAAAGCAGGGGACAGAAAAGAATAATAAGACCTAAAGTTGTTTTGGCGTGCCACCAACTGTTTAAAGCAATAAGTAAAACTGAGCCAATACCAACTGTTTAAAGCAATAACTAAAACTGGGCCTATACCAACTGTTTAAAGCAATAACTAAAACTGGGCCTATACCAACTGTTTAAAGCAAGAACTATAACTGGGCCTATACTAATAACCAATATCTTCAGTAATGCAAAACCCCGGGTAAATACACTGGGAAAGTAGAGAGAAGGTTACAAAGCCTATGCCCATAACAGGCGGGTTTACCTGCAGTCACTGACTGGTCAGGCGCCATTCCACCATCCATCATGAGGCTGCCACTGAACCTAGAGGAGGAGAGGAGTTCTTGGTATTTCGTCGCGGTCGACATCACACAGAATACCGAACAGCGATCAGGCGCGCAGGGATATAAAGCCGGCCACTAACTTCTCCGGTGAACAAATTTGCTTCTCTCTGGATAGCCCACAGGCTTTCGGGATTTAAATTTAAGACAGAATATATTTATTTGACATGCAGAAGAAATTGGTAATATAAAAATTACAGAACACATTGCTTTAAACTGACGATAGACATAATAATACATGTATATTAACACTCGAAAAATTGAATCAGGCGTCCAGTAAACATGTGTCATCAAAATAATTGTGATTCGTGCTTTCTCCAATAGTTATTCATACACCAGGGCCCTCTCCATCCCTTTACCGAGTCCAAGACTACACTAAAGCCCGGACAGGAGACACACGCCCTGGGAATCTTACTTTAAGAGGGACTCCTTTAGCTCTGGCATCGACCTGAGGCACTGCAGGGTAGCATTCATGTAACACGTGTTTCCTAGATTTGTCAGTCCTGCTGGAAGTTCCAACTGAAAGAACGAGGTGACCATTTGCATGTGTATGCGTTTGTTGAAAACCTCATGAAATGATGAAATGATGTTTACAAAAAAAACAAAAAAACTGAAAGAACAAAAGTAATATATATGAATATATATATATATATGCTGCCTTTAGCAGTGTTATGCCCATTATAGTACTCGCCTTCAGCAGTACTATACCCGCTATAGTACCCGCCTTTAGAAGTACTACATCAGTCATAGTACCCGCCTTCAGCAGTACTACAGCAGTCACAGTACCCGCCTTCAGCAATACTACACCAGTCATAGTACCCACCTTCAGCAATACTACACCAGTCATAGTACCCACCTTCAGCAGTACTACATCAGCCATAGTACCCGCCTTCAGCAATACTACACCAGTCATAGTACACGCCTTCAGCAGTACTACATCAGCCATAGTACCCACCTTCAACAATACTACACCAGTCATAGTACCCACCTTCAACAATACTACACCAGTCATAGTACACGCCTTCAGCAGTACTACATCAGTCACAGTACCCGCCTTCAGCAGTACTACATCAGTCATAGTACCCACCTTCAACAATACTACACCAGTCATAGTACACGCCTTCAGCAGTACTACATCAGTCACAGTACCCGCTTCAGCAGTACTACATCAGCCATAGTACCCGCCTTCAACAATACTACACCAATCATAGTACATGCCTTCAGCAATACTACATCAGTCACAGTACCCGCTTCAGCAGTACTACATCAGTCATAGTACCCGCCTTCAACAATACTACACCAATCATAGTACATGCCTTCAGCAATACTACATCAGTCACAGTACCCGCTTCAGCAGTACTACATCAGTCATAGAACCAGCCTTCAGCAGTACTACATCAGTCACAGTACCCGCCTTCAACAGTACTACATCAGTCACAGTACCCGCCTTCAACAATACTACACCAATCATAGTACACGCCTTCAGCAGTACTACATCAGTCATAGAACCAGCCTTCAGCAGTACTAGATCAGTCACAGAACCAGCCTTCAGCAGTACTACACTCGTCATAGTACCCGCTTTCAACAATACTACATCAGTCATAGTACCTGCCTTCAGCAGTACTACATCTGTCACAGTACCCACCTTCAGCAGTAGTACATCAGTCATAGTACCCATCTTCAGCAGTACTACATCAGTCACAGTACCCGCCTTCAGCAGTACTACATCAGTCATAGTTCCAGCCTTTAGTAGTACTATACCCGTTATAGTATCCGCCTTCAGCAGTACTATATCCGTCATAGTACCCGCCTTCAGCAGTACTACATCAGTCACAGTACCCGCCTTCCGCAGTACTACATCAGTCATAGTACCTGCCTTCAGCAGTACTACATCAGTCATAGTACCTGCCTTCAGCAGTACTACATCAGTCATAGTACCTGCCTTCAGCAGTACTACACTCGTCGTACCAGCAGTACTGTACCCGTCATGAAATAGGCCAAAGAAAAACTCACAGCTGTTGCTAGTTGCTGCTCTGTCATGTCCTCCACGAAGACCGTCTTCTCCACAGGCTCCTTAGGCAGATCTTCTGCAGTACCCATCATCAGAAGTGTTAACCCCTGTTAGCAAGAAAAAACTGCATCTTAGCAGGAATCACATGATAAATCAAAGTTAAACAGATTCTATAATTGAAGATGATAAACAGACAAATCCACTAACATATAATATCGTCCCTAAATTTGATGCCTAATATGGCGTAAATATGTTACAACTGTGAGTCCTACCTCAACCAGTGTCTCATGTTTTTTCTGCTTAATGAAAGTTGACCAGTGTCTCAAAAAAGACAAATGTTCCAAAAATGTGTTCGGCTTTAAATAAGACTTTTCTAAACTCTTTCAGGTTATTCTATCAGCATCTCAAATGTACAAAATTTCTCATTTTGTGCACATCATATTTTGCCTAAAGAGGTTACATTATGCTTCTATACTAATGACACAATCCAGCTTGCCTTAAAGGAAAAACAATACCTTCATACTTACATCCTTCAGTTTAATATTCGACCATTCATCATCCTGAAATGAGCAAGCAAAACCGTTTAGTTTGCAATTATTAACAGAACATTTTCTTCTGCTAATAAAAGATATTTAATTGAACTACATGTATAACAAAAAATTTAAATTATACTTTTTATAAATGAAGTTAAACTTAGGAAAAATGTAACAGAAACAAATTAGAAATACCTGGGCATTTTTTTCTTTGTCAATAAATGGATAGTAGCACTTGGTTTAATTTGATTGGGTTTTAACAGCAGTAGCACTTGAAACTTTAGTAAAGCAAGCCAAATGAGCCAAGCTTATCGTTAGAACTAAAATGTAGAGACTAGCCAGCACTGGTCAGCCTTGAACATTTCGATAAAGTGATTTTGCCTATCATACTCTGAAGTCTCTAAAGTCTGAAGTAAACAGAGTCAGTACACAAACATTTGTGATAACAAACAACTTACTTCGGGAGAACTGGAAAATTTAGTTGGGCTAAGTTAGCTAAGTTAAGTTATCATTACAGCCATGTCTGGGATACGTCAATTGTTTTAACTTCAAACTGCACTTATCTGATATATCAGTGAAGGAATGGTCCTACAATATGGAGTTTCAAAGCTTGATCACTATGAACAGTTTAAGGGTCACTTAGATTCAGAACATTATCTGCAATGTTGCACAATTCACAAACACAAGACTGCATTTACCAAACTAAGATGCTCTAGCCATGAATTATCAATAGAAAAACTTGACGTTTGAGATTGTGTTTCTAAGAGATAACTGCAGTTATTGTTTACATCGGGTAAACATCAGACAAAACCAAATGTGTAATTTGCATTCCTGACAAACATGTTACCAGGGCTAATGTATACAGATGACAAGAGGCTATCTAAAGTGGCCGCATACACGTATCATGGTTTTAAGATTATGGGTGATTGTGTACTGTTGCCAAATAATGCGAAAATCTGTTGTATGATGGGATATGGCCCTAGTTTTACAGAAATAAATATATATATCAATATACAGTCAAACTACAACCTTTTTTATCATTCAAAACTATTTATCATTATTCAGGTACTTGTTTATAAATTATTAAAAAAAGCGGATTATAATAGTTTCATAATGTAAAGTGTGACCACCTTCAAAGTGGCTCCCTTGATCATGACTTTCTGTCGCTCAGGCTGAACTCCTGACAAAGCAAAGAGCTGGGCCTTGAAGAGCATGGGCGTTTCATCTGTGTTGCATTCAACATCTTTGAACTTCTCCTTGCCCCATTTCACATTAACTGAAAAGAAATAATGATGTCAATTGGCAAATTATACCTAACTTGTCACCCAAAAGAAGGTTGGTTCTACTCTCGCGGCAACAGGCACTCAGCTGCTTGTAAAGCTATAGTGATACAGTCTGAGCACCCTCTGACATGAGGGTTCGCTTCAGTGGAACTAGCCTAGCCCCACGTGATGTTGTTGGTTTTACACAACAACGCCACATGTCCTAACCATCAAATCCTGAATGGTAATGCATAAATATACATGGCGAGAAGCGGTATTGATGGCGAGAACTTTTTGGAGTATAGGAATAGTTTCAGGAAGTATGTATCTATCAACTTACTTTATTTTTGTTTAAGTCTTCAATATTATGATGATAACCTTTATAGTTTTCTTAAGCCAGCAGACTGCTCTGTTACATCCGCCATCTTGCCCACCAAGTGGAGAAACTGTACATATAGTCATATGGGAATAGAACTAGCGTAGCTTTTGTAAAGTTTTAAAAGAAGCCATATTTTTGAAATGGGGGTGAGTTAAATTGCAGAAGGTTTCTTTTGGTAGATATATGGTAGGTTTATAAATTTACAAGTAGCACTTAGGGCCTTCTATCTTTGTTCGTAGCTATTTCGTACAACATCAGCTTATTGGTACTAGCCCTTACAGTTACAAATAGCCACAGCCATAATCATGGCTGTGGGCGAGGCATTTGTAGAAAAAATGGGCCGAAAAGTCAGTCCACAGCATTGATGAATTTGACTTTAAAGTAAAGTCAGTTGAGTTAGTTTCGATTAGGCTAGTAAAGTCTAAAGACTAGGCCTAAAATAGGCTACAGTTTACAGCCAATACATTTATACATACACTGATGCCAAGTGATGGCGTATGACCTAATGACTGTGATGCAGGCAGCAACATTTCATTTCGCCCGATTAACCAGCTTCGATGACAATGTCAATGAGGAGGCCAATGAGGGAGGCATATTAGACATGAATGATTGATATAGCCTTTTATAGGCTAATGGATTAAGCTTACATCTAGGCCTATATCTATAAGTAAAGTGAAGTTAATTTGGTCAAGACAAGGCAGTTGAAAAAAAAACGTTTTGAACATACTTCGATACACTGGCATATTCGCTGGATTTCGTATAAAACTGCGCAAAAGCCTTAAGCAAAGATGACAGAACCTCGTTGTCTGTTTGCTGTTTGTGCTGTCTCACGCGCCGGGATGTAATGGCAGACGCGTACACGATTGTGTATGTAACGATCTGCCAGTTACTATATGCCGATGAGGGATTCTCAGCGACCGTTGGTGGGTCCATATATTCAGGACGATTTAGCCAATTCTGATCATATCGTGTCACTGGGAGAAGCAAGTAAAGAGCCATTGTTACTGCAATCAGCATCATATTGCAAATGTCGCTGCAATCAGCCTCATATTGCTGTTGTCACTGCAATCAGCATCATATTGCCATTATCGCTGCAATCAGCATCATATTGCCATTGTCACTGCAATCAGCATCATATTGCCGTTGTCACTACAATGAGCATCATTATGTCAAAAATCGCCATAATGTCACTTGGTTTCGTTTGTGTGTCTCCACACATTTTTCCTTTTCGTGTCCACATGTGTCGAACTCTCGAAGACTTGCAGCTGTCATTGTCAAACTTCACCAAAAGATTCCAAACGACAAAACTGAGGTAAAGTTCGTTGAAGGGCGAAATCGGTCTCAAATACCTTTCTCCGCTCATTCTCCGTCACCAAAATTTGCAGGGGGGGTATTTGTTACTAAACCACTTTCAAATATACATTTCCTAGTGGTTACTAAAGCCATTTATCAGATGTAATTATTTTACAATGTCTCTTATGCCATAAATATTAATATCTAAAGTCACTAAAATAAACTTAAGCAGCGAACGATCTATTTCCAAACCCCCGCCCAGAGTAGATATTTGTGACGTCACAAGATAGATAGATAGACATAGATCTAAGACATGTGTTCTTGGTGGTTAGAGCAACATTCGTGACACTGACTGAAAACATGTGTCCTTGTGGGTTAGAGCAACATTCGTGACACTGACAGAAAACAAACAGCTGCAGTGGCAGTGTGTTGCCAGCCTATACTCAGATACTGGAGTACTGAGACGTTTCTTACATGAGTGGACGGGCCGTCTCGGGAATGTCTGTCGAATCGCAGACATAGAATCTAGATCCGGGGTTAAATGAAATGTATGTTCTAACAGAAGTTGTTCATGAAGATCGGAAGGAAGGGAGAGCGGCATTTATCGACCTTGGCGCAAGGCAACCTGGGGGCACTAGCCTGCTTAAAGCAGGCTTGCCTGGGGGCACTTGAGCCAATTATCGACCTAGCTTAAAAAGCACGCAGCGCACATCTCGTACCATGCTTCATCACGTACTTTTTATAGTAATACTTGTTGACACCCGAACGTTATGGTGTCCGGTTGGGACAAACAACGAAGTAGCTTTCACCAATTTGTCTGCTGGTCGCTAAATTAATATTTTATATGATTACAAGGCATATTTGCAGGTTTTTCATCTAGATCCCATGATATAATAAGCATCGCTTTTTATGAATGAAGCGTTCGCACTTCTTCCGAAAATACTGTCTTGCGAAGGGCGTTTCGAGGTTTTCAACGTTTACAGTTCCTTAGCAATCTGTAGTCTTCAGTCGAGGTGCGTGGGTATGTGATAAAATGGCTAATATTGTTTTTATTGGTGGCGAATAAATTCAGTGCATATGGAATTTCGTTAATATAGTGCAAATGGATCAAATATATGCAAAGTAACATAAGACATAAGAGATGGACTTTAAGGGCATCACTGAGACAAGCTGTGTAAAAAAACTCAGCGATCGGTCCCGCAATTTTCTTTCCATGGCTACGGGAGCATACTTCATCTCGGGTATCGATGATAAATATAGGACGTTTTCAATATAGCCATGTGCCAAAAATCATACGCCACGCGCCTCTGCTTTCAAGCTTACCTCAGGTAATATCTCAAAACTGACCGCCTTTCAACGACCTAGGCCCGATCAAAGGTCAAGGTAACTGTAAAGGTCTTCATAATTTTTTTTACAAAACATGTAACATATCTGTGACTTAAAACTGAACAAAACTAAACAGGTATCCCAGTATGCATTAGCCGTGATACATGGCTGCTCATACCATACGCGCTGGTACCCGACGCGCGACAGAGCCATGAAGTGCACCCCACACGAAGCAAGGAATTGGTGAGGGTATCCGTGCATCGTGTAGTCTTTTGCTCTTATCAATATATCGCCTACTATCCAAAATGACAAAAGGTAATTCCACAAGTGTTGAACTTTACTTTCGTTGTCTTTTATTCGCTGTGCGCATTTAAAAAAGTGTCATGACTGCATAAACAACACACATATTTCTGGACACTAGCTCCGCCATTTTGGCTTATCTTCCGTTGCGAGATTCTCAAAGTGGTAGAGCGAGTTTGTGTAAACTTTGTGCTATTTAGTGCATGTATAAAAGGCCAACATTGAGTATGAGGCAACGAACGAAAAGTTCAACACTTGTGGAATTACTTTTCATCACTTTTGATGGTAGGCAATTTACTGATAAGGACAAATAGCTACATGATGCACAGATACCTCCACCAATTCCTGACCTCATGTGGGTTGTACTCGAAAAATGAGCATCGATGAACGAAAATGTCGTTTTTATAATACTGGGGAAGTAAGCTTAGAAGACTAAATTCATTTTCTTTGTAAATGTAGTAAGTTTAGCATATTTAGAAATAAAAAAAAGGACAAATTCATATATCTATAAAGTCAAATTCATTAATGCCGTTCACACTGTTTTTGGTCGATATTTTCGTTAAAATTGGAGTGAGCGCTCGGAAATTTACGGACAGGCTGCAGGACCCAGAGACACAACCAATTCAATCATACTTTCCTTGTGCCAATCTATTTTTCCTATCATATCCAAAGTAATCTTGCACATGATGAAGCTCCACTGACCACAAACATCAGCCATTAAACAGACTAAAAGAAGGAATGTGCACACAACGTTGCCTAGCAATGGTTGCCATTGGATGCAATTGAGACAATGGACAGTAGACGTCATAACAGGCACGTGCTCCTTCTTTTAGCTTATTTTGAGGCAGAAATTTGTGGTCAATGCATGGAGCTTCATCATGTGCAAGATTTTCTTTGGATAATATAGGACAAATCGATTGCCACAGAAAGAAAAGTATGATTGAATTATCTGGGTCTTGCAGCCTGTCTGGAAATTTCCGAGCGCTCACTTCAATTTTAACGAAAATATCGGCCAAAAACAGTGAACAACATTAAGGAATTTTACTTCTTTTTTTTTTATAATGCAAAATGGAAGTAAAGAAGTTGCGCGGTACTTAAATGAGGCGTGTGTATATAAACGAAGGTTATTTTACATAACTGGTGTACATATGTTTTCGTTTTTGTTTTTGTTTAATTTAAGTGCATTTACTACGTTATATGTTAACATACTAGTGCCGTCTATGGTTGTTCTAATGCTGTAGTTAATTTAAAGTAACTTCTAAGTCCTGTAGGACTGGGCGACGTAATATTTGCATTTATGTATTGTGTTTGTATGTCTGTATTCTCGCAAGTGACTATAATAAAAGAATATCTATCTCTCTATCTCTCTCTCTATATATCTATCTATCTATCTAAATATCAGGGCTAAGTACGCATACAGCAACTGATCTACAAACACATTCTACGCATACATATACTCTAGACAACCGGAGCGCTCTTCCATCTTTCACCAACCGTTTAATACCTCTGGATTATTTTTATCAAATTCTATTTTTATCAAATTCTACATCTGTGTTACTCGATATAATACTCACAAGATCAGGGGGGGAGGTTAGGGGGGTTGCACCCGCCCCCCCCTTGGGAACCTGAACATACACAATTAAAGTCGGCTTCTCCAAGCAGCGCCCCCCCCCCCACCCCCGGTCGCAAGTTTTTCAGAGAGCAACCCCCCCCTTCGCCAAAAGAGACCACCCCCCTCCCGTCACAAGTTTTAGCCAGACAGCACCCCCCGCCCCCCCCCCCCCTCCCCGGTCGCAAGTTTTTCAGAGAGAAATAGAGCTATACAGTTCTCGCGATCGGGCCGCGAGACCTCAGTTTTGGGGACAAACAAACACACGTGCTCCATGTTGAAGTATAGGCAGCTATAAGTCAATTTCTTTCCAGGTTTATTCTAAAGATTATGAGTACCATTTCACTAAACGTACTAAATTTAGCCCTGCACCCGGGCTTTCGCAAGTTCCTCAAACAGCGAGTGACGTCATAGAGTTTCGCGTGCCTCCGCGGTAACAAAAATGGCGAGAGCAAGTGATTGATTTAGCCATTCCGCTGTCAAAATGTGCAGTGCATGGAGTAACAGCACACGGATGCAGCATTAAACCACATGGTAAAGATAAAATAAGATTAGTTGGATGTTTTCGTATCACTTTTGGATGACGAAAAGACGAAAAGTTTCTTCATTTTTGTAAGTTTTCTGTTTGAAGCATTGCGCCAACGTTGTCACCGGGGAGAATCCGTGTGACGTCATAATGCCTCGTTTTCGTAGGAAAGGCAAAAAAAAGTTAGTTTCTCAGTCGTATTGTCCCGTCGTAAAAAATATTCGTCATTGTGATGGCGCAAACGAATAAAAAATATGTCGTCTATCCGTTTTGTGAAGCTATATTTCTTAAATATTCTTAATCATATCGCTAGGCCTTCCGCAATGGACCCACCCCTCGGCGCCTGGTCTTTACGCATGTAGTCTGGTTCCCAGTCTCTCTCTTTGCGTAACATACACGTCACGCCTACGTCACAGATAGTCAGGATACCAGTGTGCGCAGAGATTCTAAACTCGTTCCGAACACATGCTTCGTTTGTTCGTCCCCAAAATGAGTAAACCGGAAGTCCAAGCGAACGAGACTTTATAGCCCTATCCGCCCCTTGGCAAAAAGAGAGCACCCTCTCCCCTCCCCCCCACCCCCCCCCCCCCGGTCGCATGTTTTTCAGAGAGCAATCCGCCCCTTGGCAAAAAGAGAGCACCCTCCCCCGCTGCCCAGTCGCAAGTGTTAGCCAGAGAGCACCCCCCACCCCCCCACCCCGGTCGCAAGTTTTTCAGAGAGCACCCCCCCCCCCCTTGGCAAATTCCTAGATCCGCCCCTGCAAGATTGTATGTTTATGACAACGTACACACCTCACGTCTGATCATACCTTAATTATTATATATATGCACTGTGTGACACGGTCATGTTCACTTCAGCATGCGTTGCGCTCCATCTTTATAACGGAACCTTGGCGCAAGTGCCCCCAGGCAAGCGGGCTTGGCTGGGGGCACTTGCGCCAAAGCGGAACCGAGCGAAACCGAGTGAAAAGTAGCGAAACCGGGCGCAAATTACCAGTTAAACAAGGTTCAAGTTTACTTTTAAGCAAAAGTAAACTTATCAATGCTCATGTTCTATTCGTACAATATTTACTTAAAAACGTGAAGATATTGTCTAGCAACAGAAGCATTTGTCCCCGAGTGCCAGGTCGCCATTTTGGTTGTTGTCCTGGTACGACTCTTAGTCATCACTTGGCGGAGCCACCTCAATGGTTTACCCCTGCAATAGTGCCTGCGTGCTCGAACGTGCTGATTTATAAACCAATTGTTTTCTGGATATTTTGGCGACTTTGTATTCGTGTACAAAGATCAAATGTAAAGTTACCAAAATAAACTCTGGCTTATTTCAGTCACCTTCATGATACTTTCCCAGGAAAATGTAGTGACCATTATCAGATTATTATCATTGGGTAACTATGAGTGACCCACAAATCGCGCCTCTGGTATCAGTGATTATTGGTTTATAACAACTGGCAGGCCATACGGTCGCGCCTGCCCTTATTGTTCTAGCTTGGACTTCTCAACGTGTGTCACTGACACTGTATGTGGGAGTGTGGTTGTGTGTTGATCTCCCTTCTCTCTTTATATATATATTTCAGATCATTGTACAGTAAAAATGTCTTCACCAAATAGTTCAGTTGATGTCAGACGGTCGAATAAAGTTCACAGGTGAGAAAACTTAAGGAAGATAGTCTATTTCCTACACTGGCCAGTCAACCAGTTTCGACGGTGACTGTGTACGCTCGCAAGGGCCGCGCTCAGGTGGTGCTAGGCCTATAGGCTATAGTAATTTGTCCAGTGATTGCGCAGGTACCAGTGATTGCGCACCAAGCGAAAGGTGGTAAATATAATATGTAGATCATGTAGAATCTTACAAAACATTTGTCAATGTAGCTGTCACACTGATGAAGGCATCTGTCTGGTAAAAGTTTGGATACAAATTCCTATGAATAAAATCAGATTTCTGACAGTGCGCAATCACTGGTCCACTTTCTATATAGACTCTATGTCGTAATTGGACCAGTGGGCACATTTCTAAAGTCAAAGTCATAAATGCCGTAGACACACGTTTCGGCCCATATTTTCCACGAATTTACCTTGATCACTCTCAAAATCACTGACGTAAGAAAGCAACACTAAGTTATAGTCAAAACGGAAACTCTCCGGACATCGAAATTTGCGAATTATTTGTTTACTCCATGAGTTGAGGACGAAATCTATGCATATTCCTTACCTAAGAACTGGGGCCTGTCTGAAAAATTGTTTATCCGATCTGCAGTTCGATTTCTAACCTCACAATACCTGACCTGCCATGCTATTTAATAGAGCAGACGATGTTGTTTTTATCGTTCTCTTGTCAGTCGTGCAAATGTAAAGGTCATCCAACTGCCACCTGATTGGTTCAAAATCTAGGTCAGGTTGGCGAAGTCCATCGCGTCATTTGACGAGGATACCGAGGTTGAATGCATTGGTCAGGGGGTAGTGGTTGATCTGCTATACCCACTTTTGCAGGAGGCATTTGCTTTCGCGCAATGAATCCCAAGATTAGCCTCAAATGATACTAAACTGATTTCAAGTTCCCTCTGGGTCACTTTTGGTATGCGTCAATGCTTAAAAACAGAGTTAATGATAAAACGCTACAAAGGAATTCGAATCTGTGACCCCTTACAAAGATGTAAATGGTATCGCCAGTGACGTCTCAGTAAACAGTAAATGGCGCCTTCAAGCCGCATGGCTGCTTCGAATTGCAGCAAAGCAACATTTTCTTATAGTTTGTTTGCAAGTATCTCGGGAAACGTGAGTTGACATACACTTATTAGGCCCCAATTTGAAGTTCACACATGAATCATTTTTTTCTTTGAATCAGTGAATATTTTCTCGTAAACAGGAAATTTCGTTGTCCGGAGAGTTTCCATTGCTACTTTAGACCATTTTAATGATACTAAACTTATGTTTGTAAGCTTACTGCGATGTTATCCTTTTTTAAGACATAAACAATATTTCTCCATGCTGACACTCCATTGGCAGCAGACCCACTTTTGCAAATAGACTAAATCACAGAGAATGAAAGGCTCTATAGTTGCCATGGCATCCTTGTGGCTGGTATAAATATAGAGTATGTATTGTTCCAAGCACATTCGGCGCCATGGCAACCATCATTTTTGAAGACACGTGATTTAGTATTTAGATGAACAGCGGCAGTTCCAAGCCGCGCAGTAGAACAGGAGTTTTATGGAAATGTACCATCCAAACAAATTGATATATGTCTTGCGACGATTGATTCCGCAACAATGCCATGATTTGATTTAAATCGCAGCTCTTTATACTAGCGATGATCACGCACTCTTGTTTTGCTCACACAATAGGCGCAATTTCCGGTTTGAATAAATTACAGTATCGCCTCCTGATTGGTCAATCGCGGACACACCTCCAAAAAGGGCTGCCGCCTGGGTAGGCGGCAAAATCATGCCCGGTGGTCACTTCTAAATTTTTAATGTGAACTCTAGATAGACTGAAAAATTCTGTAATTTGGAGGATAGACAATTGGGTATTATATGAATCAGTAAAGCAGCGTTAGAGGCCAGGCTGGCTGTTCCCTTTAAATCTGGTCAGGACTTTACAGTCATGAAACTACCTTTTTGTATGGGTATTCAGCAATGAACTAATTAAATATTTACATAAATGAACCTAATCGTTGTTGATTTATTAGGCTTACCAATTTAGATCTGTCGTTGCTTGATGCTTATAGTTATCAGACCAGTCATGGTTAAAGATAATATGCAGATTGCTTGGAATCTTACAAAATATATGTCAAGGTAGCTGTCATACATGAAGGCATCTGCCTGGTAAAAGTTCAGACAAAACTTCACATGAATAAAATAATGAAAGTGTATTTTGGTAAGTGCGCAAACACTGGTACCTGCACAATCACTGGTACCTGCGCAATCACTGGTCCACCTTCTATACGTTTTGATAAATTTTTCATCCGCTGTGTGATTTCTGAGCTTTTCTGGGAGATGCACAGAAAGATATAATCGTTGATTACATAATCATATTTTTGGCGGGAGAATGTAAAGTACAGATTCTAAATCACTTCAAACAGCATGCCATTATTGTTATTTGTTTCAAATGGTCTGACTCTACCATCTCAGTGGTATCGTTGCATTCAAATCTTTGAAAGCACCAATTGAAGTTCCATATCAACCTCTTTCCCAGCAAAACTAAAGAAGTCCAACTACACATAAGAATCAGTCCTTGAATCGTCTAAGATTTCTTTTGTCTATATTTCACGCATGACAGACTGCCAAATGGAGTCTCTTAGTCTTGCTGTGATGTCAATTTACCACAGGTTTTCAACTAAGTGGTAAATCAGTTTGTGTGCTTCGCGATGCTTTGTCGTAAGTAGCAGTGCTGTGAAAGAGTTCTGTGGTGTCCCGGGATAGACACATTTGCTACATCACAGCCGCAATGGCAATGTTTATTAGGTTCTGAACTTATAGAATGAAATAAGGTTTTCTGCAAATTGTGATATATATGTCGCCTGGGCTTAGTTTTAGCGAGAAAAAGAGCTTGATATGCAACTTTAAGTGCAAGTTGTTTCAGTGTTTCATTGATGTTTAATTTGCATTCAAGACTATATCTCACCAGATAAATGATGGCAGGAGGGGTGTGAATTGGGGATTCGTGATTCAGAAGGGGATTACTCCTCCCTTAGATGGGGAGTTAACAGTGACCCCTCACTCAAAAACACTATATCTGCCATCTTACACAAAATAGACCATACAGAAGCATGTTTACTGATATTTGTCACGACTTCTTATGTCTAGAATGGTCTTCATTCACCGGATGAGATTATGATAGGTGGTTGGGGAGGTAGGAAGGGGAGTGGTCATGAGAGAAGCCAAGACTTTGTTCATATATAAGTTGCAACAGTGTATAAGTCAGACCCCTCTTATGCAAGGAAAAAGGTGAGACTTATTTAGTGTTGTGCAGAAATGTATGGTATTGTATCTTAATCTTACAAAGACACTTAGGTCTAAAGTCACACTCATAAATGCTGTGGAGTGATGTTTCATCCATATTTTTCATGAATTTACCGTGATCATTCTGAAAAGAGTGCAAGTTTGGGCAATTTTCATTGATACCAAGCATTTCTTTGTACTGCAACTTTATCCTGTTTTATGATACAAACAATATTTCTTTATAAAAGACAAAAAAACTAAACCCACATAATGAAATGAACTAGTTGCCATGGTGTAAATGTGGCGGGAACAATACCTGCTGTATATTTGCACCAGCCATGTGCAGTGGTCCATTTAGGCATACACCATTGGAAGGCATTGAAACTACAAAAAAGGCTTCTGGAATTCATAAATTATTCCGATTTATGCTGGTAAACACCCCACCCCATCCTTATAGATGTCACATGCCACTCCTTCCTTACAAATACCTCTGCTTCAGCATACTGCAGCTTTACCATAGTTATTGTCGTCATACAGGTAATATAGAGTATGCATGTGTGATTGTGTAATTGTGTAATTGTGAGGTGATCTGTTGCATTTCAGGTACAAACCTCCTGCCTCAGGAGGACCCATAGATGACCCCACTCCAGAATACATGAACTTGCTTGGCATGATCTTCAGCATGTGTGGATTGATGATGAAGGTAAGCTGCGTTTTGAAAGCTTCTAATGGTTACAATGTTGTTCTACTTGCTGGGGACAAATATTTTATAGTTGGTCAAATAAAACACTATACTGCTTCTCTGGTCTACTGGCAAGAGTTTCCAAGTGAAAAGTGGGAAAAAAGAAGTACCTGATATTAAAAAAATAGAACACCAGGTAACGATGGATTGCGTGCAGAATTTTATATAAAAATTTTATATAAAATTCTGGTATCTATTTGGTGCAGAAATGATAGAAAGCTTCATTGAATCATTTATCATAGGAGAACAAACCACTTCCCAGAAACAAGCTGTGATAGCTTTATTAGATAAACATCAAGATAAAACCCTTATACAAAAAAAAGACGGATGGGAATTCTTCCTAATATAATACATATCAATCAAACAGGATATGTCAGGGACAGATATATAGAACAAAATGAGCCAATGAAAATATTAGGCATCTACATATCGTAGGACAATGCAACTACCTATGATAAAAATGTAACAAATAGGATAAAAGACATGAAGAAATTAATAAACTGATGGCGAACCCGCAACCTCACTATTAGATAAAATACGAATTATAAAAGCTACATAAGATGTAAATTACAGTTTATGTTTTTTATGCAGTTTTTGGCTAAAGACACAATTAAACAAATTAACAAAATTATATTCCACTTCATATGGAATGGTAAAAATATAGAGAGACACCCTTGTAGACACTATTGAAAATGGAGGATTAAATGCCCCACACCTACAGTCGATAATTTTCACAACAAGAGTAGCCTGGGTGCAATGGTATTTATTCACTGAAGACAATATATGGAAAATCTCAGGATTATAACCTGCAAAGATTCAAAGATACAGAAACCAAAGATTTGGACACTATTTGGTGAATTAGATTCCGAATATTATATGGTTATAGTGGTTATCTGTTACCATTTAGTTTATTCACTCATGTTAAGTCATGTATCTCCATTACAAGTTTCTCAACAATATTTTAGTCAACAAATACTGTTTAAAGAAATGGAATATTGAGTCTAATGATCGTTGCATTGGCGTAATAGCAATTGGGAGTGGAAATACATTCAATAGTTCTGGTCGGATTTCAGTTTGTACATGCAAGATCATAATTTGGAGATACACATTTTTTGAAGTAAAAAGGCTTCGGTAGTAAGCAATATTCTAATAATGTTAGCCAAGCAATATGTACACTCATGCAGAAACAAGGGTAACATCCTAACCATCTCAGGCTGTGTTAAATATATATATTATTTTAAGAACATAGAACTTATGGTGGCAAAACGACCAATATTAAAATTCCATAGCGAGAGGTGGAAAGGCTTTAGCTGAGCAGAGAGCAATCCCCTCTGTGTGCGTGTTTTGTTCTTGTCTATCATCTTAGTTTTTTTCCTCGTCTTTGTGACGTCATGGCTGTGTTATGTGATGTATATATATATTTTTTTTCTTTTTTTTTCTTTCAAATGTGGCGTTATTATGTACTGTCCTGTGATGAAATATTAGAAAAACTTTATTATAAAACATTACAACTGCAATGTTTTCTTGACAAATGATCCACTATTTGGCTTGTTATTTCAATCCCTGTAAATGATTAGATGTACAATGTATCATGAAAACAGGCATTTACAAAGACAGATATAGATGTGGGAAATTGATGCACCCTAGATGTCTGTAAGCATAAGAAACAATTGGCCTTGTATTGAATGTGCTAGAATATCGTTATTGCTATGTTGCAGTTGAAGTGGTGTGCATGGGCAGCTGTCTACTGTGCCTTCATCAGTTTTGCCAACTCTCGGTCATCAGAAGATACCAAGCAGATGCTGAGCAGTTTCATGTGAGTAGCTCCGAACAACTGCGAATATACTTCAGGGCAATACAACGCAAGTCGGAAGGTGACACGGAAGGTGACAGACGGAGGGTGACACACGGAAGGTGACACACGGAAAGTGACAGACGGCGGGTGACACACGGAGGGTGACAGGGAAGGTGACAGACGGAAGGTGACACGGAGGGTGACAGACGGAGGGTGACACGGAAGGTGACACACGGAGGGTGACACGGAAGGTGACACGGAAGGTGACACACGGAGGGTGACACGGAAGGTGACAGACGGAGGGTGACACACGGAGGGTGACACGGAAGGTGACACACGGAAGGTGACAGACGGAAGCTGACACGGAGGGTGACAGACGGAAGGTGACAGACGGAGGGTGACACACGGAAGGTGACACACGGAAGGTGACACACGGAGGGTGACACGGAAGGTGACAGACGGAGGGTGACACACGGAAGGTGACAGACGGAGGGTGACACACGGAAGATGACACACGGAAGGTGACACACGGAGGGTGACACACGGAAGGTGACACACGGAAGGTGACACACGGAAGGTGACACACGGAGGGTGACACACGGAAGGTGACACACGGAGGGTGACACACGGAAAATGACACGGAAGGTGACACACGGAGGGTGACAGACGGAAGGTGACACGGAGGGTGACACACGGAAGTTGACGGACAGTGAAATCCTGGCATTACTTTTCGCTAAATAGTTCAGCTATACATTTTCCTTCATTTTGTCGTTTCAGGCTTTCTATTTCGGCTGTTGTGATGTCCTACCTTCAGAACCCCCAGCCAATGACGCCACCCTGGTGATGACCGATATAACCTCTCCCATAAACGTCAAATTTTAATCAAGGTTTTATCTTACACTGACCTAACTGATATTAGTTTTCTTCTTGGTAGGCGTTGACGAATGATTGAGTGATTGGTGTGAGCTTGTTGGTAATGTCTGTGGTACATCCAGTGGACAACCTGGGACAAGCCGAGTGAGGTAACGCTATGCGATCTTTAAATCTGAAGACCGCTCTATGTACTGTGGTGTCCATTGTTTAATTGCCAATAAAATTATCAGACAACTCCTTGAGTTTTATTATTATTATTATTATTGTTGTTACTAGTATTAAAGAGGACAATATCAATGACAATTTAAATATAAAAGCCCCTCTGACACGATCACCCCTCTGATGCAATGGTCAGTCCGTGGCCTAGTAAGTAGCGCGTTTGGCTATTGTCGAGTGCCTCTGCCATGCCGGCTCAAGCGGCTGATGCGTGGCTCTGAACCACCTGTGAAAATGTTGGTGCAGGCTAAAGATCCCATGTCTCTTCGCAAAAGAGAGGGGGTTACCCACGGGGTGGCCGCGTCAGAGGGGTGGCTGCATCAGAGGGGTGGCCGCATCAGAGGGGTGGCTGCGTCAGAGGGGTGGCCACGTCAGAGGGGTGGCTGCGTCAGAGGGGTGGCTGCATCAGAGGGGTGGTCGCGTTAGAGGGGTGTTCGCGTCAGAGGGGTGGCCACGTCGGAGGGGTGGCCACGTCAAAAGGTTGGTCGCGTCAGAGGGGTGGTCGTGTCAGAGGGATGGCCGCATCAGGGGTGGCCGCGTCAGAGGGGTGGCCACGTCAGAGGGGTGGTCGCGTCAGAAGGGTGGCCCCATCAGAGGGGTGGCCACGTCAGAGGGGTGGCTGCGTCAGAGGGTGGTCGCGTCAGAGGGGTGGTTGCGTCAGTGGGGTGGCCGTGTCAGAGGGGTGGTCGCGTCAGAGGGGTGGTTGTGTCAGAGGGGTGGCCGCGTCAGAGGGGTGGTCGCGTCAGAGGGGTGGTCGCATCAGAGGGGTGGCCGCGTCAGAGGGGTGGCCACGTCGGGGTGGCCACGTCAGAGGGATGACTGCGTCAGATATGGGGGGCTGCGTCAGAGGGATGACTACGGCAGAGGGTGGTAGCGTCAAGGCGACGGGGGTGGGGGGTTAGCCGCGTGTATCGGGCCTGGTAAACTAGACGAAAAGGGGAATGCTGGACTCTCTGGAATGAGCCCCTCCCCCACATTTGAAATAATGGTGACTAACCCGATTTATTTTTGAAAAACTAGGGTGAGGTGGGATGAAAATAAAACGAACGAGGCGGGGGGGGGGGGGGATTCAACTTATGGATAAAAAGACTGATGGATGCCCTTATCAGCTTATACTCCTCCTTCCCTTTCCCTCCGGCATGACGTGTTTAGGCTACTTCTGTATTCTAAATTCTTCTTTTAATAAGCCTAACTTTCAAAGTTGATCACATTGATGTGATCGTGCATAGGATTTGTGCGAAGATGACTGACGACAAACACTTGAGGAGAGGAGGCTGAATGTTTACCATGCCTGTCTCCAACGCATCACGGGGTGCCGTTAGAGCCAGACAGCATTTGCTGTCTGTGCGGTGTTGCAGCGCATATTTATCCCCACCTATTTGAGAAGAATCTTCGTCCAGAGTTTAATATTTCATGCGGGGCTGCTCTTGATCGCGGCGAACCATAACCCACTTCCGGTTCAAAATTGCACGCGTCCTTGACCAATCCGCCAAGTTCAAATCCTTATTAGTCGTTGCCGATGGAGTGCGCACGCGGTCGACACCCATATGCAACGCACCCCAGGGCTAGGGCAGCGCACCCCCACCAGGGGCATATTTTACTCAGACTTTCTACGGAAAAAAAGTAAATAAATACAGCTCAATTAAAAAATGATACTTGGATCAGTCTGGGCGGCACTGCCCCAATGAGTTGAATGTGTAATAAATTAACTGGTTGCTTTGGGCATGTTCTTTGACACCAGTAAAAAGTTACTGTGGGACCACAGGCGCTCAGATCAGTTGATACGAAGCCCGCCCGCCACGAGTATTTTTATTTACTCGTGGCGGGCGGGCTTCGTATCAACTGATCTGAGCGCCTGTGTGTGGGACGAATCGGTTTTGGGACGAACCCACCTAACGTAGAATCTCCGGTAGAGGGCGCTCATATGCGGAGATCAGTATGGGAATCTCCCGAGAGATGTCGAAGAAGTTTCCTGCTATCAAGATCATATATTATATAATTTTGGAGCCATAATTTTCTACGGTAAATGAAAAGAAATATTGTAAACACAAATGTGGAGCACCCAGCCCGAAAAGCAACGTTTTCAAAAGGTCACATACGTAGGCGGCTATACTCATACTGTGGCGCCCTCTGTTGATGTATGAAGAAGTCAGTGGTGACACTGCAAGATGGCATCTGGTGGAGACGAAGAGCGATCTGGATTTGGTAAATTTGCTAAATCTCAAGCAAGATATGGGACCACTACGAGATCATCGTATACCAACGAATCTTACATAAAACACGCTATCAGAAAAAATGATACATTGGCAGGAATCGCTCTAAATTATGGTGTAACGGTAAGTATTTGTTATTTTCTGTGTGCCCCTACTGCTAGTACTGCCCTAGCCTAGGCCTAGCGCAGTAGCGGACCCACGGCTACGTTACATCTATGCTAAGACTATGGAACTACCCATGTGACGTTGTTGGTTTCACGCGGCGCAACAACTGTCTTATATGGGACTACTACTGCCCTAATCCCGTGACCGTGAGCACCGCCTACATAGCCCTGTCAGTTGATTTATGGAGACTCTGTGTGTGACGTTTTCTAGAGAAAAAACAGAGAGAAAATAGCTGTGCATGATTTTAACTAGATCTACAATCATGGCTTTTTTATGGAGACAATCGTTGCAAGAGATATATTTATGTTTGGATGCTATTTTTCCCTGAAATGCTAAGAATACGATCATGGTCTACTGCTCACTTGGAACTGCTGCAATTCATCCGTAAATTGTGGCCTTGATCTCTCGTTTCAAGCGTTTTCCCTGAAGGATATCTCCACTGTGAAGAGTTTCCTCGGCGAGATAACCAGTATGTATTTCAAGAGCGATAGAGGACCAATAGTCTTTTTATTAACTTCTATTGCTCTCGAAATGCACATTATAAGATTGTGATGATGTGAACTAGCAGATATAAACATGTATCGTAATTTCCGGATATGAGTCACATCCGTTAATTTTGAAAAATATTGAGACTTAGGCCATATATAAGTCACACCGGTGTATAAGTCACACTCTTCAGCTGTGAGGGAAAAAGGTGTGAGTTCAGTATAATGGAGCTTTGGATTATAGTCCATCAGTTTCTGTTATATGCAACAATAACTTCTGACATAAAGAAAGTGTGTCAACACTAGGTTGTTTTGGCTATATATTTTTTAGTAAAGAAGTCCCTTCCAAAAATACAAAAGTTAACTTTCAGTTGCATTATAGGAAGTCCTCAGTAGAAAGCTAACTGAACAGTTATTTTTCAACTGGAATTTATTATGCAAATGAGTTAGTGGTCAATTCTTTAGCTGGCCAATAACTAAATTCTAACTACCGTACTATAAACTGCCTTTTTGAAGCAGCATACATAGAAGCCGCACCCCAACTTTGGCCTCGAAACTGGGTTAACAGGCACCCAGAACTATTTCCGGAAATCTATGTATAAAAAGCCACACCCAGACTTTGGCCTTTCGACCCTCCCCCCCCCCCCCCCCATTTATCCCTGCTTCATCCCATCTGGCCAACCACGCCAATTAATTGTTTATACAAACAGTCGCGACTACTAACAACATTCAGCTGTCCCTCTCCGATCCCAGCTTTTATCAAGAGTCACACCAGTGGCTGGCTCTCCTGGCTCTTACTGCATGTTTATAAATCACTGTCATACCTACCCAGTATCAAGTTTCTGTCTGGCACAATTAACTTATTGCATTTAGTGCAAGGCTGTATCAATTTACACCACCTGAAACCTGGCCTCTGATCATTGGTCTACAATAGGTGTGGGCGGAGTCACGTGCTATGAATAAATAACACAACCTTAAGATGGTTTCTTTGGTTCTGACGATGATGATTTCTGGAGGTTTGTCGAGGGAATGGACTATTGATATTCAAGATGGAGAATCTTCTGACTTGTTGACTTGTATGACATTATGATGCAATAAATTACTTTGGGAATTTTATTTTGGGAATTTTCGTATTACACCCCCTTCCCCAGCTTGTCTCGCCATGCTCACTTGAAGTCGGCAAAAGGCCCTCTTTGAAGCCGCACTCTGACTCAAACCCAGAAATTGGAATTTCCAACATCCTAATATAAGCTGCAGCTTCAGGCAGGTCACGGTAGCTTTCAACTGAAAACTAACTCCAGCGATACAGTTGAAATTCATATCTCTTTTTCGTATGGAAGGGTTTGAGCATACATCTTCTCCTCACCAACCACCATTCTAATGTGCAGTGCCATCTAGAGGCCCAGCCACTATTTGCACCACGGAGAGAAACTGATGGTCTTGAATCAGAAAACTCAGAATGCATATTTTAAAACTTTTACACCAGTGTGACTTGTATATGAATGAAGCTGAGTCCAAGCTTGCAGTGCAACTTATATACAGGCTTTGGCCTCTGTCATGATCCCCCACCTCCCTACTAGCCCCCTCCTTACCTTCGAGCATTGCCGCTTATTATCATCCCATCCACCGAACAAAGCCAGTTGCTCCAACACCAATTCTGGATACGAGCAGTTGCGACCACTACTGGTATCAAGCTGCTGTCTGGCCCACTTAGTCCAAGACAGCAGCTGTATCAAGTTACACCATTCAATGCTGCTTCCTGAGCCTTGCCTTGCCACTCTATCAGACAAGACAAAATAGGGCACCCTGCAACAATGATGATGGAGAACCCCTCATTCCACCACCTCCTTACAAATGCAGCATGCTCCCTCGCAAAATGTTGTATTAACGTCTGTGGTGTCCCTGACCATGCAATGCATCAACCACCTATATAAACACTGCTTACTTGCTGTTAGTTGCAGAGTGCCACTAAAAACTGCGCTTTTAGTACAGATCAGACAAACATTAGCACAGGAATCCATGCAGTTTATTAACATACAAGTGAATCTCACACTGACTGTACAACTTATATAGTCATGATAGTGTCTACATATTTCTGAAATCGGCAGGTGTCATTTCTTTCTTTCTTTACACTTTAAAAGTAATAATTATGTAATATTATAATGACATGACTTACTGAGTACTATTAATTGCTGCTATCCATAGAATATATCAGTTTCACTTCAAACTTTGCAATATCATAAATAACTTAACAGCATACATAACTGGTAGCTTTAGTATTTCCGGGATAAAAGATAAAACTGGATCTGCATACATCTAGAACTATTTGCAGTAACCTACATATTGCAAAAAAGAACTTAGATTTTGGACTCTCTGTAAATTGGGTTGGTGTAAGTATGATACAGACTATTGTGCATTAACCTCTTCAGGCCTGAATTCCTGAAGGCCGGATTATTACGGTGCCTTTCTGAACTCCGAAATTTGGGGTCCCGGCCTGAAGAGGTTAAAGAACCATCTATTTCTTGTATAGGCCAAAGTGGAATATTACAATGTGTATTTATATATGTACTGCTATATGAAAATATAATGCAGAGCATTTCTAATTTCAACTAAGTTACTGATTGTTAATTACAGATGGAGCAGATCAAGAGGGCCAACAATATATGGACAAATGATAGTTTGTTTCTGAGAGAGTTTTTATTGATACCAATATCAACAAATTCAATGCAGATGGACTTGCGGCCTGTGGTATCAAATGGAGATATTATGGCCGTGAGTGGGGCTCAGAATGACAGCTTTAGATCACAGGAGATCATTACAAAACAAGACATCCAAACAGCACACAAATTGGCTCGGAGCAAGTCGGCCAGTTCTCCCGCCAGCGGATCATCAGCTAAGGAACTGTCTGATTCAGCTGAGTGTAAAAGTGGTGATCTCACAGCACACGACTTCTTGACAAAGCTGGATTCTTCTTTGGCACAAATAAAGACTAAAGTTCAAGAATTGGAACACACATCAGAGTAAGTACTTAAACTGCAGAAATGCTGCAGTGTTTATTTGTTATTATGTTACTGCTATATCATTTTATATATCACAGTAATTTAGCGTAATGGCATTGCTTCAATTGTTTCATCACATTGTGCATTATTTAATTTCACTTTCTGATATGTTAACTTTTCAAGTCTAATTGTTATTCATCTTATTCATTGGAGCTTTCCAATGAACTCTGAGTGTGCACATATACGTATAACTATGTTGCAGAAAGTGATCCATAGTATCTTCCACATGTTAGGTTTAGAAATGGGATTATTGCTTTAATTATATTTCATTAAACCTCATGTTCTGTATTTCTCCTTTAGTTTTACAGTATTTGAAACAAACTTTCCAGTCTAGTAAAAAAAAATTTCTCTATAGTCATCCCTGTTTCACAAAAGCTGGTGATTGTCACATACACATTTGACTTGAAACATGCAATATACATGTAACATGTTCTGGTTTTGGCACATAAACATGAAAGCATTGCTAAAGTTATGCCATTGTTAAAGAGGCCTGGGGACACCATTGCAAACAGTCATCTGCTGGAGGGTGAGGCAATACATATGATATATATGATATACATACGCAGATACTTCAGGCCTGCAGGGGCCTGAGGTATAGAATCCACAGGAAGGTCAGTGTGCATCGGCTGCTGGTGCCTTGTGCATCATGCCCTTCATCCGGCGACACGGCGAATTCAGGGTCAACACCATATGCGTTAGATCAAAGGGAATTTTTCATTTGGTTGTGACACGCCACCCTTACCTGATAGACCGCGACCTTGCAATTAAAAATACCTTTTGTATTAATCTAACTGTAAGGAGTGAGTGATGTGACTGATTGTACATAACTTCTTGATATGCATAATGCCTTGCATAGAGCCATGTCTACACCCGAAGAACTCTTTTACTTTAAATTACTGGGCCATACAAGTCCTGATATAAATATATCGCTGCAACATCCTTTAGGCGAAACATGTGACAACAGAACATTTGATGATTGGCAGATCTGGAGATATCTCTTCTTTATCTGGTGTTTGTGTCTTTTTGGGGCTTGGCTGTTTAGTTTAAACTTGTAAGGTTGAATACCCTTATGTCTGAAATAGTATTTAAACCACTGGTGGCTCAACTACCATCTCTCATTCTGGTTTTACATGATTTGCCCGCATTAGACACTGACACATACACCCATGCTGTCGAAAAACTATACAACAACCTGGAGAACATGAGAGAGTAAAGCTAAGGGACCACTGCCCGGAGAGAGGGTAAAGCTAAGGGACCACTGCCCTGGGAGAGGGTAAAGCTAAGGGACCACTGCCCTGGGAGAGGGTAAAGCTAAGGGGCCACTGCCCTGGGAGAGAGTGAAGCTAAGGGACCACTGCCCTGGGAGAGGGTAAAGCTAAGGGACCACTGCCCTGGGAGAGGGTAAAGCTAAGGGACCACTGCCCTGGGAGAGGGTAAAGCTAGGGACCACTGCCCTGGGAGAGGGTAAAGCTAAGGGACCACTGCCCTGGGAGAGGGTAAAGCTAAGGGACCACTGCCCTGGGAGAGGGTAAAGCTAAGGGACCACTGCCCTGGGAGAGGGTAAAGCTAAGGGACCACTGCCCGGGGAGAGGGTAAAGCTAAGGGACCACTGCCCTGGGAGAGGGTAAAGCTAAGGGACCACTGCCCTGGGAGAGGGTAAAGCTAAGGGACCACTGCCCTGGGAGAGGGTAAAGCTAAGGGACCACTGCCCTGGGAGAGGGTAAAGCTAAGGGACCACTGCCCTGGGAGAGGGTGAAGCTAAGGGACCACTGCCCTAGGAGAGGGTGAAGCTAAGAGACCACTGCCCTAGGAGAGGGTGAAGCTAAGGGACCACTGCCCTGGGAGAGGGTGAAGCTAAGGGACCACTGCCCGGAGAGAGGGTAAAGCTAAGAGACCACTGCCCTAGGAGAGGGTGAAGCTAAGGGACCACTGCCCTGGGAGAGGGTAAAGCTAAGGGACCACTGCCCTGGGAGAGGGTAAAGCTAAGGGGCCACTGCCCTGGGAGAGAGTGAAGCTAAGGGACCACTGCCCTGGGAGAGGGTAAAGCTAAGGGACCACTGCCCTGGGAGAGGGTAAAGCTAGGGACCACTGCCCTGGGAGAGGGTAAAGCTAAGGGACCACTGCCCTGGGAGAGGGTAAAGCTAAGGGACCACTGCCCTGGGAGAGGGTAAAGCTAAGGGACCACTGCCCTGGGAGAGGGTAAAGCTAAGGGACCACTGCCCGGGGAGAGGGTAAAGCTAAGGGACCACTGCCCTGGGAGAGGGTAAAGCTAAGGGACCACTGCCCTGGGAGAGGGTAAAGCTAAGGGACCACTGCCCTGGGAGAGGGTAAAGCTAAGGGACCACTGCCCTGGGAGAGGGTAAAGCTAAGGGACCACTGCCCTGGGAGAGGGTGAAGCTAAGGGACCACTGCCCTGGGAGAGGGTAAAGCTAAGGGACCACTGCCCTGGGAGAGGGTAAAGCTAAGGGACCACTGCCCTGGGAGAGGGTAAAGCTAAGGGACCACTGCCCTGGGAGAGGGTAAAGCTAAGGGACCACTGCCCTGGGAGAGGGTAAAGCTAAGGGACCACTGCCCTGGGAGAGGGTGAAGCTAAGGGACCACTGCCCGGAGAGAGGGTAAAGCTAAGGGACCACTCCCCGGAGAGAGGGTAAAGCTAAGGGACCACTGCTCTGGGAGAGGGTAAAGCTAAGGGGCCACTGCCCTGGGAGAGAGTGAAGCTAAGGGACCACTGCCCGGAGAGAGGGTGAAGCTAAGGGACCACTGCCCTGGGAGAGGGTGAAGCTAAGGGACCACTGCCCTGGGAGAGAGTGAAGCTAAGGGACCACTGCCCTGGGAGAGGGTAAAGCTAAGGGACCACTGCCCTGGGAGAGGGTGAAGCTAAGGGACCACTGCCCTAGGAGAGGGTGAAGCTAAGGGACCACTGCCCTGGGAGAGAGTAAAGCTAAGGGACCACTGCCCTGGGAGAGGGTAAAGCTAAGGGACCACTGCCCGGAGAGAGGGTAAAGCTAAGGGACCACTGCCCTGGGAGAGGGTAAAGCTAAGGGACCACTGCCCGGGGAGAGGGTAAAGCTAAGGACCACTGCCCTGGGAGAGAGTAAAGCTAGGGACCACTGCCCTGGGAGAGGGTAAAGCTAAGGGACCACTGCCCTGGGAGAGGGTAAAGCTAAGGGACCACTGCCCTGGGAGAGAGTAAAGCTAAGGGACCACTGCCCTGGGAGAGGGTAAAGCTAAGAGACCACTGCCCTGGGAGAGGGTAAAGCTAAGGGACCACTGCCCTGGGAGAGGGTAAAGCTAAGAGACCACTGCCCTGGGAGAGGGTAAAGCTAAGGGACCACTGCCCTGGGAGAGAGTAAAGCTAAGGGACCACTGCCCTGGGAGAGAGTGAAGCTAAGGGACCACTGCCCTGGGAGAGAGTGAAGCTAAGGGACCACTGCCCTGGGAGAGAGTAAAGCTAAGGGACCACTGCCCTGGGAGAGGGTAAAGCTAAGGGGCCACTGCCCTGGGAGAGAGTGAAGCTAAGGGACCACTGCCCGGAGAGAGGGTAAAGCTAAGGGACCACTGCCCGGGGAGAGGGTAAAGCTAAGGGACCACTGCCCTGGGAGAAAGTGAAGCTAAGGGACCACTGCCCTGGGAGAGGGTAAAGCTAAGGGACCACTGCCCTGGGAGAGGGTAAAGCTAAGGGACCACTGCCCTGGGAGAGGGTAAAGCTAAGAGACCACTGCCCTGGGAGAGGGTAAAGCTAAGGGACCACTGCCCTGGGAGAGAGGGTAAAGCTAAGGGACCACTGCCCTGGGAGAGGGTAAAGCTAATCGACCACTGCCCGGGGAGAGGGTAAAGCTAAGAGACCACTGCCCTGGGAGAGGGTAAAGCTAAGGGACCACTGCCCTGGGAGAGAGGGTAAAGCTAAGGGACCACTGCCCTGGGAGAGGGTAAAGCTAAGGGACCACTGCCCTGGGAGAGAGGGTAAAGCTAAGGGACCACTGCCCTGGGAGAGGGTAAAGCTAAGGGACCACTGCCCGGGGAGAGGGCAAAGCTAAGGGACCACTGCCCTGGGAGAGAGTAAAGCTAGGGACCACTGCCCTGGGAGAGGGTAAAGCTAAGGGACCACTGCCCTGGGAGAGGGTAAAGCTAAGGGACCACTGCCCTGGGAGAGGGTAAAGCTAAGAGACCACTGCCCGGAGAGAGGGTAAAGCTAAGGGACCACTGCCCTGGGAGAGGGTAAAGCTAAGGGACCACTGCCCTGGGAGAGAGGGTAAAGCTAAGGGACCACTGCCCTGGGAGAGAGTAAAGCTAGGGACCACTGCCCTGGGAGAGGGTAAAGCTAAGGGACCACTGCCCTGGGAGAGGGTAAAGCTAAGGGACCACTGCCCTGGGAGAGAGGGTAAAGCTAAGGGATCACTGCCCTGGGAGAGGGTAAAGCTAAGGGACCACTGCCCGGGGAGAGAGGGTAAAGCTAAGGGACCACTGCCCTGGGAGAGAGGGTAAAGCTAAGGGACCACTGCCCTGGGAGAGGGTAAAGCTAAGGGACCACTGCCCGGGGAGAGGGTAAAGCTAAGGGACCACTGCTCTGGGAGAGGGTAAAGCTAAGGGACCACTGCCCTGGGAGAGGGTGAAGCTAAGGGACCACTGCCCTGGGAGAGAGTGAAGCTAAGGGACCACTGCCCTAGGAGAGGGTAAAGCTAAGGGACCACTGCCCTGGGAGAGGGTAAAGCTAAGGGACCACTGCCCTGGGAGAGGGTAAAGCTAAGGGACCACTGCCCTGGGAGAGGGTAAAGCTAAGGGACCACTGCCCTGGGAGAGAGTAAAGCTAAGGGACCACTGCCCTGGGAGAGGGTGAAACTAAGGACCACTGCCCTGGGAGAGAGTAAAGCTAAGGGACCACTGCCCTGGGAGAGAGTAAAGCTAGGGACCACTGCCCTGGGAGAGGGTAAAGCTAAGGACCACTGCCCTGGGAGAGGGTAAAGCTAAGGGACCACTGCCCTGGGAGAGGGTAAAGCTAAGAGACCACTGCCCTGGGAGAGGGTAAAGCTAGGGACCACTGCCCTGGGAGAGGGTAAAGCTAAGGGACCACTGCCCTGGGAGAGGGTAAAGCTAAGGGACCACTGCCCTGGGAGAGAGGGTAAAGCTAAGGGACCACTGCCCTGGGAGAGAGGGTAAAGCTAGGGACCACTGCCCTGGGAGAGGGTAAAGCTAGGGGACCACTGCCCTGGGAGAGGGTAAAGCTAAGGGACCACTGCCCGGAGAGAGGGTAAAGCTAAGGGACCACTGCCCGGGGAGAGGGTAAAGCTAAGGGACCACTGCCCTGGGAGAGAGTAAAGCTAGGGACCACTGCCCTGGGAGAGGGTAAAGCTAAGGGACCACTGCCCTGGGAGAGGGTAAAGCTAAGGGACCACTGCCCGGAGAGAGGGTAAAGCTAAGGGACCACTGCCCGGAGAGAGGGTAAAGCTAGGGACCACTGCCCTGGGAGAGGGTAAAGCTAAGGGGCCACTGCCCTAGGAGAGGGTGAAGCTAAGGGACCACTGCCCTGGGAGAGGGTAAAGCTAAGGGACCACTGCCCGGAGAGAGGGTAAAGCTAAGGGACCACTGCCCGGAGAGAGGGTAAAGCTAAGGGACCACTGCCCTGGGAGAGAGTAAAGCTAAGGGACCACTGCCCTGGGAGAGGGTAAAGCTAAGAGACCACTGCCCTGGGAGAGGGTAAAGCTAAGGGACCACTGCCCTGGGAGAGGGTAAAGCTAAGGGACCACTGCCCTGGGAGAGGGTAAAGCTAAGGGACCACTGCCCGGAGAGAGGGTAAAGCTAAGGGACCACTGCCCTGGGAGAGAGTAAAGCTAGGGACCACTGCCCTAGGAGAGGGTGAAGCTAAGGGACCACTGCCCTGGGAGAGGGTAAAGCTAAGGGACCACTGCCCTGGGAGAGGGTAAAGCTAGGGACCACTGCCCTGGGAGAGGGTAAAGCTAAGGGGCCACTGCCCTAGGAGAGGGTGAAGCTAAGGGACCACTGCCCTGGGAGAGGGTAAAGCTAAGGGACCACTGCCCGGAGAGAGGGTAAAGCTAAGGGACCACTGCCCGGAGAGAGGGTAAAGCTAAGGGACCACTGCCCTGGGAGAGGGTAAAGCTAGGGACCACTGCCCTGGGAGAGAGTAAAGCTAAGGGACCACTGCCCTGGGAGAGAGTGAAGCTAAGGGACCACTGCCCGGAGAGAGGGTGAAACTAAGGGACCACTGCCCTGGGAGAGGGTAAAGCTAGGGACCACTGCCCTGGGAGAGAGTGAAGCTAAGGGACCACTGCCCTGGGAGAGGGTAAAGCTAAGGGACCACTGCCCTGGGAGAGGGTAAAGCTAAGGGACCACTGCCCGGAGAGAGGGTAAAGCTAAGGGACCACTGCCCGGAGAGAGGGTAAAGCTAAGAGACCACTGCCCGGGGAGAGGGTGAAACTAAGGGACCACTGCCCGGAGAGAGGGTAAAGCTAAGGGACCACTGCCCGGAGAGAGGGTAAAGCTAAGGGACCACTGCCCTGGGAGAGGGTAAAGCTAAGAGACCACTGCCCTGGGAGAGGGTAAAGCTAAGGGACCACTGCCCTGGGAGAGAGTGAAGCTAAGGGACCACTGCCCTGGGAGAGAGTAAAGCTAAGGGACCACTGCCCTGGGAGAGAGTGAAGCTAAGGGACCACTGCCCGGAGAGAGGGTAAAGCTAAGGGACCACTGCCCTGGGAGAGGGTAAAGCTAAGGGACCACTGCCCTGGGAGAGGGTAAAGCTAAGAGACCACTGCCCTGGGAGAGGGTAAAGCTAAGGGACCACTGCCCTGGGAGAGAGGGTAAAGCTAAGGGACCACTGCCCTGGGAGAGGGTAAAGCTAATCGACCACTGCCCGGGGAGAGGGTAAAGCTAAGAGACCACTGCCCTGGGAGAGGGTAAAGCTAAGGGACCACTGCCCTGGGAGAGAGGGTAAAGCTAAGGGACCACTGCCCTGGGAGAGGGTAAAGCTAAGGGACCACTGCCCTGGGAGAGAGGGTAAAGCTAAGGGACCACTGCCCTGGGAGAGGGTAAAGCTAAGGGACCACTGCCCGGGGAGAGGGCAAAGCTAAGGGACCACTGCCCTGGGAGAGAGTAAAGCTAGGGACCACTGCCCTGGGAGAGGGTAAAGCTAAGGGACCACTGCCCTGGGAGAGGGTAAAGCTAAGGGACCACTGCCCTGGGAGAGGGTAAAGCTAAGAGACCACTGCCCGGAGAGAGGGTAAAGCTAAGGGACCACTGCCCTGGGAGAGGGTAAAGCTAAGGGACCACTGCCCTGGGAGAGAGGGTAAAGCTAAGGGACCACTGCCCTGGGAGAGAGTAAAGCTAGGGACCACTGCCCTGGGAGAGGGTAAAGCTAAGGGACCACTGCCCTGGGAGAGGGTAAAGCTAAGGGACCACTGCCCTGGGAGAGAGGGTAAAGCTAAGGGACCACTGCCCTGGGAGAGGGTAAAGCTAAGGGACCACTGCCCGGGGAGAGAGGGTAAAGCTAAGGGACCACTGCCCTGGGAGAGAGGGTAAAGCTAAGGGACCACTGCCCTGGGAGAGGGTAAAGCTAAGGGACCACTGCCCGGGGAGAGGGTAAAGCTAAGGGACCACTGCTCTGGGAGAGGGTAAAGCTAAGGGACCACTGCCCTGGGAGAGGGTAAAGCTAAGGGACCACTGCCCTGGGAGAGGGTAAAGCTAAGGGACCACTGCCCTGGGAGAGGGTAAAGCTAAGGGACCACTGCCCTGGGAGAGAGTAAAGCTAAGGGACCACTGCCCTGGGAGAGGGTGAAACTAAGGACCACTGCCCTGGGAGAGAGTAAAGCTAAGGGACCACTGCCCTGGGAGAGAGTAAAGCTAGGGACCACTGCCCTGGGAGAGGGTAAAGCTAAGGACCACTGCCCTGGGAGAGGGTAAAGCTAAGGGACCACTGCCCTGGGAGAGGGTAAAGCTAAGAGACCACTGCCCTGGGAGAGGGTAAAGCTAGGGACCACTGCCCTGGGAGAGGGTAAAGCTAAGGGACCACTGCCCTGGGAGAGGGTAAAGCTAAGGGACCACTGCCCTGGGAGAGAGGGTAAAGCTAAGGGACCACTGCCCTGGGAGAGAGGGTAAAGCTAGGGACCACTGCCCTGGGAGAGGGTAAAGCTAGGGGACCACTGCCCTGGGAGAGGGTAAAGCTAAGGGACCACTGCCCGGAGAGAGGGTAAAGCTAAGGGACCACTGCCCGGGGAGAGGGTAAAGCTAAGGGACCACTGCCCTGGGAGAGAGTAAAGCTAGGGACCACTGCCCTGGGAGAGGGTAAAGCTAAGGGACCACTGCCCTGGGAGAGGGTAAAGCTAAGGGACCACTGCCCGGAGAGAGGGTAAAGCTAAGGGACCACTGCCCGGAGAGAGGGTAAAGCTAGGGACCACTGCCCTGGGAGAGGGTAAAGCTAAGGGGCCACTGCCCTAGGAGAGGGTGAAGCTAAGGGACCACTGCCCTGGGAGAGGGTAAAGCTAAGGGACCACTGCCCGGAGAGAGGGTAAAGCTAAGGGACCACTGCCCGGAGAGAGGGTAAAGCTAAGGGACCACTGCCCTGGGAGAGAGTAAAGCTAAGGGACCACTGCCCTGGGAGAGGGTAAAGCTAAGAGACCACTGCCCTGGGAGAGGGTAAAGCTAAGGGACCACTGCCCTGGGAGAGGGTAAAGCTAAGGGACCACTGCCCTGGGAGAGGGTAAAGCTAAGGGACCACTGCCCGGAGAGAGGGTAAAGCTAAGGGACCACTGCCCTGGGAGAGAGTAAAGCTAGGGACCACTGCCCTAGGAGAGGGTGAAGCTAAGGGACCACTGCCCTGGGAGAGGGTAAAGCTAAGGGACCACTGCCCTGGGAGAGGGTAAAGCTAGGGACCACTGCCCTGGGAGAGGGTAAAGCTAAGGGGCCACTGCCCTAGGAGAGGGTGAAGCTAAGGGACCACTGCCCTGGGAGAGGGTAAAGCTAAGGGACCACTGCCCGGAGAGAGGGTAAAGCTAAGGGACCACTGCCCGGAGAGAGGGTAAAGCTAAGGGACCACTGCCCTGGGAGAGGGTAAAGCTAGGGACCACTGCCCTGGGAGAGAGTAAAGCTAAGGGACCACTGCCCTGGGAGAGAGTGAAGCTAAGGGACCACTGCCCGGAGAGAGGGTGAAACTAAGGGACCACTGCCCTGGGAGAGGGTAAAGCTAGGGACCACTGCCCTGGGAGAGAGTGAAGCTAAGGGACCACTGCCCTGGGAGAGGGTAAAGCTAAGGGACCACTGCCCTGGGAGAGGGTAAAGCTAAGGGACCACTGCCCGGAGAGAGGGTAAAGCTAAGGGACCACTGCCCGGAGAGAGGGTAAAGCTAAGAGACCACTGCCCGGGGAGAGGGTGAAACTAAGGGACCACTGCCCGGAGAGAGGGTAAAGCTAAGGGACCACTGCCCGGAGAGAGGGTAAAGCTAAGGGACCACTGCCCTGGGAGAGGGTAAAGCTAGGGACCACTGCCCTGGGAGAGAGTAAAGCTAAGGGACCACTGCCCTGGGAGAGGGTAAAGCTAAGGGACCACTGCCCGGAGAGAGGGTAAAGCTAAGGGACCACTGCCCGGAGAGAGGGTAAAGCTAAGAGACCACTGCCCGGGGAGAGGGTAAAGCTAAGGGACCACTGCCCTGGGAGAGGGTAAAGCTAAGGGACCACTGCCCGGAGAGAGGGTAAAGCTAAGAGACCACTGCCCGGGGAGAGGGTAAAGCTAAGGGACCACTGCCCTGGGAGAGGGTAAAGCTAAGGGACCACTGCCCGGAGAGAGGGTAAAGCTAAGGGACCACTGCCCGGAGAGAGGGTAAAGCTAAGAGACCACTGCCCGGGGAGAGGGTAAAGCTAGGGACCACTGCCCTGGGAGAGAGTAAAGCTAAGGGACCACTGCCCTGGGAGAGGGTAAAGCTAAGGGACCACTGCCCTGGGAGAGGGTAAAGCTAAGAGACCACTGCCCGGGGAGAGGGTAAAGCTAAGGGACCACTGCCCTGGGAGAGGGTAAAGCTAAGGGACCACTGCCCGGAGAGAGGGTAAAGCTAAGGGACCACTGCCCTGGGAGAGGGTAAAGCTAAGGGACCACTGCCCGGAGAGAGGGTAAAGCTAAGGGACCACTGCCCGGAGAGAGGGTAAAGCTAAGAGACCACTGCCCGGGGAGAGGGTAAAGCTAGGGACCACTGCCCTGGGAGAGGGTAAAGCTAAGAGACCACTGCCCGGGGAGAGGGTAAAGCTAGGGACCACTGCCCTGGGAGAGAGTAAAGCTAAGGGACCACTGCCCTGGGAGAGGGTAAAGCTAAGGGACCACTGCCCGGAGAGAGGGTAAAGCTAAGAGACCACTGCCCGGGGAGAGGGTGAAACTAGGTACCACTGCCCGGAGAGAGGGTAAAGCTAAGGGACCACTGCCCGGAGAGAGGGTAAAGCTAAGAGACCACTGCCCGGGGAGAGGGTGAAACTAGGTACCACTGCCCGGAGAGAGGGTAAAGCTAAGAGACCACTGCCCGGGGAGAGGGTGAAACTAAGGGACCACTGCCCGGAGAGAGGGTAAAGCTAAGGGACCACTGCCCGGAGAGAGGGTAAAGCTAAGGGACCACTGCCCTGGGAGAGGGTAAAGCTAAGGGACCACTGCCCTGGGAGAGGGTAAAGCTAAGGGACCACTGCCCTGGGAGAGGGTAAAGCTAAGGGACCACTGCCCGGAGAGAGGGTAAAGCTAAGGGACCACTGCCCTGGGAGAGAGTAAAGCTAAGGGACCACTGCCCTGGGAGAGGGTAAAGCTAAGGGACCACTGCCCGGAGAGAGGGTAAAGCTAAGAGACCACTGCCCGGGGAGAGGGTGAAACTAAGGGACCACTGCCCTAGGAGAGGGTGAAGCTAAGGGACCACTGCCCTGGGAGAGGGTAAAGCTAAGGGACCACTGCCCTGGGAGAGGGTAAAGCTAAGAGACCACTGCCCGGGGAGAGGGTGAAACTAAGGAACCACTGCCCGGAGAGAGGGTAAAGCTAAGAGACCACTGCCCGGGGAGAGGGTGAAACTAAGGGACCACTGCCCTGGGAGAGGGTAAAGCTAAGGGACCACTGCCCTAGGAGAGAGTGAAGCTAAGGGACCACTGCCCTGGGAGAGGGTAAAGCTAAGGGACCACTGCCCTAGGAGAGGGTGAAGCTAAGGGACCACTGCCCTGGGAGAGGGTAAAGCTAAGGGACCACTGCCCTGGGAGAGGGTAAAGCTAAGAGACCACTGCCCGGGGAGAGGGTGAAACTAAGGAACCACTGCCCGGAGAGAGGGTAAAGCTAAGAGACCACTGCCCGGGGAGAGGGTGAAACTAAGGGACCACTGCCCTGGGAGAGGGTAAAGCTAAGGGGCCACTGCCCTAGGAGAGAGTGAAGCTAAGGGACCACTGCCCTGGGTGAGGGTAAAGCTAGGGACCACTGCCCTGGGAGAGAGTAAAGCTAAGGGACCACTGCCCTGGGTGAGGGTAAAGCTAAGGGACCACTGCCCTGGGAGAGGGTAAAGCTAAGGGACCACTGCCCTAGGAGAGAGTGAAGCTAAGGGACCACTGCCCTGGGTGAGGGTAAAGCTAGGGACCACTGCCCTGGGAGAGAGTAAAGCTAAGGGACCACTGCCCGGGGAGAGGGTAAAGCTAAGGACCACTGCCCTGGGAGAGGGTAAAGCTAAGGGACCACTGCCCTGGGAGAGGGTAAAGCTAAGGGACCACTGCCCTGGGAGAGGGTAAAGCTAAGGGACCACTGCCCTGGGAGAGGGTAAAGCTAGGGACCACTGCCCTGGGAGAGGGTAAAGCTAAGGGACCACTGCCCGGGGAGAGGGTAAAGCTAAGGACCACTGCCCTGGGAGAGGGTAAAGCTAAGGGACCACTGCCCTGGGAGAGGGTAAAGCTAAGGGACCACTGCCCTGGGAGAGGGTAAAGCTAAGGGACCACTGCCCTGGGAGAGGGTAAAGCTAAGGGACCACTGCCCTGGGAGAGAGTAAAGCTAGGGACCACTGCCCTGGGAGAGGGTAAAGCTAAGGGACCACTGCCCTGGGAGAGGGTAAAGCTAAGGGACCACTGCCCTGGGAGAGGGTAAAGCTAAGGGACCACTGCCCTGGGAGAGGGTAAAGCTAAGGACCACTGCCCTGGGAGAGGGTAAAGCTAAGGGACCACTGCCCTGGGAGAGGGTAAAGCTAAGGGACCACTGCCCTGGGAGAGGGTAAAGCTAAGGGACCACTGCCCTGGGAGAGGGTAAAGCTAGGGACCACTGCCCTGGGAGAGGGTAAAGCTAAGGGACCACTGCCCTGGGAGAGGGTAAAGCTAAGGGACCACTGCCCTGGGAGAGGGTAAAGCTAGGGGACCACTGCCCGGGGAGAGGGTAAAGCTAAGGGACCACTGCCCTGGGAGAGAGTAAAGCTAGGGACCACTGCCCTGGGAGAGGGTAAAGCTAAGGGACCACTGCCCTGGGAGAGAGTAAAGCTAGGGACCACTGCCCTGGGAGAGGGTAAAGCTAAGGGGCCACTGCCCTAGGAGAGGGTGAAGCTAAGGGACCACTGCCCTGGGAGAGGGTAAAGCTAAGGGACCACTGCCCTGGGAGAGGGTAAAGCTAAGGGACCACTGCCCTGGGAGAGGGTAAAGCTAGGGACCACTGCCCTGGGAGAGGGTAAAGCTAGGGGACCACTGCCCTGGGAGAGGGTAAAGCTAAGGGACCACTGCCCTAGGAGAGGGTGAAGCTAAGGGACCACTGCCCTGGGAGAGGGTAAAGCTAAGGGACCACTGCCCTGGGAGAGGGTAAAGCTAAGGGACCACTGCCCTAGGAGAGAGTGAAGCTAAGGGACCACTGCCCTGGGAGAGGGTTAAGCTAAGGGACCACTGCCCTGGGAGAGGGTAAAGCTAAGGGACCACTGCCCTGGGAGAGGGTAAAGCTAGGGACCACTGCCCTGGGAGAGGGTAAAGCTAGGGGACCACTGCCCTGGGAGAGGGTAAAGCTAAGGGACCACTGCCCTAGGAGAGGGTGAAGCTAAGGGACCACTGCCCTGGGAGAGGGTAAAGCTAAGGGACCACTGCCCTAGGAGAGGGTGAAGCTAAGGGACCACTGCCCTGGGAGAGGGTAAAGCTAAGGGACCACTGCCCTGGGAGAGGGTGAAGCTAAGGGACCACTGCCCTGGGAGAGGGTAAAGCTAAGGGACCACTGCCCTGGGAGAGGGTAAAGCTAGGGGACCACTGCCCTGGGACAGGGTAAAGCTAAGGGACCACTGCCCTAGGAGAGGGTGAAGCTAAGGGACCACTGCCCTGGGAGAGGGTAAAGCTAAGGGACCACTGCCCTAGGAGAGAGTGAAGCTAAGGGACCACTGCCCTGGGAGAGGGTTAAGCTAAGGGACCACTGCCCTGGGAGAGGGTAAAGCTAAGGGACCACTGCCCTGGGAGAGGGTAAAGCTAGGGACCACTGCCCTGGGAGAGGGTAAAGCTAGGGGACCACTGCCCTGGGAGAGGGTAAAGCTAAGGGACCACTGCCCTAGGAGAGGGTGAAGCTAAGGGACCACTGCCCTGGGAGAGGGTAAAGCTAAGGGACCACTGCCCTGGGAGAGGGTAAAGCTAAGGGACCACTGCCCTGGGAGAGGGTAAAGCTAAGGGACCACTGCCCTGGGAGAGGGTAAAGCTAGGGACCACTGCCCTGGGAGAGGGTAAAGCTAGGGGACCACTGCCCTGGGAGAGGGTAAAGCTAAGGGACCACTGCCCTGGGAGAGGGTAAAGCTAGGGACCACTGCCCTGGGAGAGAGTGAAGCTAAGGGACCACTGCCCGGAGAGAGGGTGAAACTAAGGGACCACTGCCCTAGGAGAGGGTGAAGCTAAGGGACCACTGCCCTGGGAGAGGGTAAAGCTAGGGACCACTGCCCTAGGAGAGGGTAAAGCTAAGGGACCACTGCCCTGGGAGAGGGTAAAGCTAAGGGACCACTGCCCTAGGAGAGGGTGAAACTAAGGGACCACTGCCCTAGGAGAGGGTAAAGCTAGGGACCACTGCTCTGGGAGAGGGTAAAGCTAGGGACCACTGCCCTAGGAGAGGGTGAAACTAAGGGACCACTGCCCGGAGAGAGGGTGAAACTAAGGGACCACTGCCCTGGGAGAGGGTAAAGCTAGGGACCACTGCTCTGGGAGAGGGTAAAGCTAGGGACCACTGCCCTGGGAGAGGGTAAAGCTAGGGATCACTGCCCTGGGAGAAGGTAAAGCTAGGGACCGCTGGTCTTATCGTGATATTGTGAACTGTTTTACTTTGATGAGCTATTGTTACTCTGGTGGGCTTTGCTCTGATCTGGCGAGCTAATGTTACTCTGGCGAGCTAATGTTACTGTGGCGAACTAGTGTTACTGTGATGAGCTAGTGTTACTGTGGCGTTCTAGTGTTACTGTGGCGAGCTAGTGTTACTGTGGCGAGCTAGTTTTACTGTGGCGAACTAGTGTTACTGTGATGAGCTAGTGTTACTGTGGCGATCTAGTGTTACTGTGGTGAGCTAGTGTTACTGTGGCGAGCTAATGTAACTGTGGCGAGCTAGTGTTACTGTGGCGAGCTAGTGTTACTGTCGTGAGCTAGTGTTACTGTCGTGAGCTAATGTTTATGTTGGTGAGCTAGTGTTACTGTGGCGAGCTAGTGTTACTGTGGCGAACTAATGTTACTGTGGCGAGCTAGTGTTACTGTGGCGAGCTAATGTTACTGTGGCAAGCTAGTGTTACTGTCGCGAGCTGTTACTGTGGCAAGCTAGTGTTACTGTCGCGAGCTAATGTAACTGGCGAGCTAGTGTTACTGTGGCGAGCTAGTGTTACTGTGTGCGAGCTAGTGTTACTGTGGCGAACTAATGTTACTGTGGCGAGCTAGTGTTACTGTGGCGAACTAATGTTACTGTGGCGAGCTAGTGTTACTGTGGCGAACTAATGTTACTGTGGCGAGCTAGTGTTACTGTGGCGAACTAATGTTACTGTGGCGAGCTAGTGTTACTGTGGCGAGCTAAATGTTACTGTGGCGAGTTAGTGTTACTGTGGCGAGCTAATGTTACTGTGGCGAGCTAGTGTTACTGTAGCGAGCTAGTGTTACTGTGGCGAGCTAGTGTTACTGTGGCGAACTAATGTTACTGTCGCGAGCTAATGTTACTGTGGCAAGCTAGTGTTACTGTGGCGACCTAGTGTTACTGTGGCGAGCTAGTGTTACTGTAGCGAGCTAGTGTTACTGTGGTGAGCTAATGTTACTGTGGCGAGCTAGTGTTACTGTGGCGAGCTAGTGTTACTGTGGCGACCTAGTGTTACTGTGGCGAGCTAGTGTTACTGTAGTGAGCTAGTGTTACTGTGGCAAGCTAGTGTTACTGTGGCGAGCTAGTGTTGCTGTAGTGAGCTAGTGTTACTGTGGCGAGCTAGTGTTACTGTGGCGAGCTAGTGTTACTGTAGTGAGCTAGTGTCACTGTAGTGAGCTAGTGTTACTGTACTGAGCTAGTGTTACTGTGGTGAGCTAATGTTACTGTGGCGAGCTAGTGTTACTGTGGCGGGCTAGTGTTACTGTGGTGAGCTAGTGTTACTGTGGCGAGCTAGTGTTACTGTAGTGAGCTAGTGTAACTGTGGTGAGCTAGTGTTACTGTGGCGAGCTAATGTTACTGTAGTGAGCTAGTGTTACTGTGGCGAGCTAGTGTTACTGTACTGAGCTAGTGTTACTGTGGCGAGCTAGTGTTACTGTGGCGAGCTAGTGTTACTGTGGCCAGCTAGTGTTACTGTAGTGAGCTAGTATTACTGTAGTGAGCTAGTGTTACTGTGGCGAGGTAGTGTTACTGTGGCGAGCTAGTGTTACTGTAGTGAGCTAGTGTTACTCTAGTGAGCTAGTGTTACTGTGGTGAGCTAGTGTTACTGTGGAGAGCTAGTGTTACTGTGGCGAGCTAGTGTTACTTACTGTGGTGAGCTAGTGTTACTGTGGCGAGCTAATGTTTCTGTAACGAGCTAGTGTTACTGTGGCGAGCTAGTGTTACTGTAGTGAGCTAGTGTTACTGTGGTGAGCTAGTGTTACTGTGGCGAGCTAGTGTTACTGTGGCGAGCTAGTGTTACTGTGGTGAGCTAGTGTTACTGTGGCGAGCTAGTGTTACTGTAGTGAGCTAGTGTTACTGTGGTGAGCTAATGTTACTGTGTGTTATCTGGTACTCCTCAGTCCAGGCCCGTTTGTGACCTGACCCCACTGAACGTCCTTTTTCCAATTGTTTAGTGTTTTTAACGATCCTGCCTTTACCAGTTTACTTTCTGACCTTACTTTGATTTCATTATGTGCTGTCATACATTGTTTACAGACCCAAATGCAATAGATAAGCTGGTCCGTAAGGCCTGGCTGAAAAAGTCAAGCTATCGATATCAAGGTATGAAGCAGTAATAAAGCTAGCTGTTACATTCAGCGTTTTGTTTGTTGTGCTGTAAAATTCCTTGTGACACTTGCCGTACGTAAAACTTTCATGTATTTCATCCAACTGTGTGCATATTGTCCATCAATGATGTACTCCAAATGTTGGCATCAGAATGTGCATATGTCGCCTTCTTCTCACCCACTACCAGTAACGCTAGAGTCCCATTCTCAAGCAATGTGTCGTTATGTCGCACTGGGAGTGTTCTCAGGAATTTTATGGTGCTTCATGGTTATGCTGGTTCTTAAGCTTTGCTTTCATTTCTGCTTATGGGACGGGAGTGGCACGTAGATGATGCAGACACTGGCACTCTCTCAGTGCGTAGCGATGTCTTGAGGGTCTTGTGCATGCATTCAGTCCTGGTAGTGTTCTTTATCACACTGTTGGTACTAACTCATTTACTGCCCAACAACTGTGTAGCAGTAAGCAAAGGGTCCTGCGGCCCGTCGCCATACAATTAGCTTTTATATTGTCAAAATCGACCGTCAATCAATCTGGTTTTCTCAGCAAATGGACCGCTCTTCTACTTTTACAATATAAGGTTTTAATATTGTTGTAATGTTTTTGAGTTGTTTGAACATGTTTGTCGTTTACCACTGTGCGTATACTGCCTTTATTGACAACCCACACGCCATTCCGCTGATCATACACTCAGAGTGGGGTTGGCTTGGTGAGCTCCCCGCACCGCCAAAGATCGGCAGTTCGATCCCCCAGTACCATCCAAGTTATTGTCCCTGCTTGGTCTGTGTTTGTCAGTGAAGTACTCCATTGGTTCCAAAACAGATTGGCCTTGGGAAGTGGGTTAGGGTGCTTGAGCCAATCTTTAAAACCTTCATTTTGGGGAAGCAACGTGTAGAACCTTTAGACTTGTTTTATCCTTTAAAAATCATTATTTTGGATGAACAACCCTTTAGAACCTTTAAGCTTGTTTTAACGTTTAACACCTTTTTTGAGACTTGTTTTGACCTTACTTAGATGTCAAAGGTAGATAAGAGCTCATTTGACTAATCCCTCTTCTTCAAGGCATTATTTAAATGCTACCACACTTGCATCGTGTTTTCACCCGATGCGACTAATTAGATATAACATTTGATACCCCGAGGCGTTTCTAACTTCATAGTCACAAATTTATCTTCCATAAGTTACTGTTGATGTGATCATTTTTAAGAAGACAAAGTTTCAAGTACTGCTTAACATCTAAACCTTCCCAACCTTAACGATGTGCTTGATTAACGCTTTACCCGTTTATGCGGGCTTTTGGCTTCACCCCAGACTAACTAGAGAGAATAAAATACCCAGATAACGGTAATCACGGACATAAGGACTACTTGGTTAACAATCACCAAGTTAACGCTCAGCTCCAGGCGAGCTAATGTACAGGTGGACACACGTACAGGTGGCAACTTTGTTTCCTGCCATTGTCAGGTACAAATACGAGGCGGGTTGGTATAGTTGTCACCCACCTGCCGTGTGGACGGGTGCACCTACCAGGTCTTCAGGCATACTGTTCATGGCACTATCTCGCGGGTGTGGGTGTAAATCGGGAAGACACCAGGTATAACTACCATATGTAAGTTAGCTTGACATTTAGTGGTACCGATTGCCTATACTTAAGTCATGTGGTTGTTAGTGTTTTACATGTCGAGATTATTGATATTGTTACGGTGTATATTTCATAATAGTGCTCCCTCATAGCCAGTTGTACATATTATTAAAGCTTTCCACGTAGGTACATGGAATTGTACGTGTCAGTTAATTTATTTTGTCGTCTCCGTGAGTATATTGTGATGAATACATGGGGGGTGTATCTCGTTCTTGGTAATGACGGTATCTTTCATTCGAAGTACTTATTTAACGAACTGTGCAACATGGCACCAGTGATATGATATAGCGTCCACTCGCCCGGAGGTTGGTTATTGCAGGACCCGCCACATACAGTATGCGACTTGTCACTCACTTTTCTCGCACCTAACAACATAATTCTTTGAATATGCAAATGTATAAGTGAAAACGCAGCAACTTTTGCACTGGATGGTATTTGTTATTTTTATCAACGTTTATATATATCAGTTAACGTTTCGCCGTTGTCAGTAAAATTGACACCGTTATACATACGTCACTGCTTACTAATATAGATCGTCACACTATAATAATTGCCTTGCATAAGAAGTTTAGTTGCCTTTTGTTACAGTAACAGTAACTGCCTTTAGATGGCGCCAGTTGTTTGTCCAAGGAGTGATCAGGCCATGTGGACTATACATGCGTTTCTGGGCGTTTCAGTGCATTTTATTTTATTTTAAGTTTTTGCACCGTTATTTGGCCTGCATGACCACAGACCTGGGCTGGCTATACGATGTGGCCGGGTATCGGTACTCCTGGCCAAGCGCTGCCTAACCATCAGGGGTCGACCTGGGCTGGCGATACGGTGTGACCGGGTATCGGTACTCCTGGCCAAGCGGTGTCTAACCATCAGGGGGCGACCTGGGGTGGCTATACGGTGTGACCGGGTATCGGTACTCCTGGCCAAGCGCTGTCTAACCATCAGGGGGCGACCTGGGCTGGCTATACGGTGTGGCCGGGTATCGGTACTCCTGGCCAAGCGCTGTCTAACCATCAGGGGTCGACCTGGGCTGGCTATACGGTGTGGCCGGGTATCGGTACTCCTGGCCAAGCGCTGTCTAACCATCAGGGGGCGACATGGGCTGGCTATACGATGTGGCCGGGTATCGGTACTCCTGGCCAAGCGCTGCCTAACCATCAGGGGTCGACCTGGGCTGGCGATACGGTGTGACCGGGTATCGGTACTCCTGGCCAAGCGGTGTCTAACCATCAGGGGGCGACCTGGGGTGGCTATACGGTGTGACCGGGTATCGGTACTCCTGGCCAAGCGCTGTCTAACCATCAGGGGGCGACCTGGGCTGGCTATACGGTGTGGCCGGGTATCGGTACTCCTGGCCAAGCGCTGTCTAACCATCAGGGGTCGACCTGGGCTGGCTATACGGTGTGGCCGGGTATCGGTACTCCTGGCCAAGCGCTGTCTAACCATCAGGGGGCGACATGGGCTGGCTATACGGTGTGGCCGGGTATCGGTACTCCTGGCCAAGCGCTGTCTAACCATCAGGGGGCGACCTGGGCTGGCGATACGGTGTGGCCGGGTATCGGTACTCCTGGCCAAGCGCTGTCTAACCATCAGGGGGCGACCTGGGCTGGCTATACGGTGTGGCCGGGTATCGGTACTCCTGGCCAAGCGCTGTCTAACCATCAGGGGTCGACCTGGGGTGGCTATACGGTGTGACCGGGTATCGGTACTCCTGGCCAAGCGCTGTCTAACCATCAGGGGGCGACCTGGGCTGGCTATACGGTGTGGCCGGGTATCGGTACTCCTGGCCAAGCGCTGTCTAACCATCAGGGGGCGACCTGGGCTGGCTATACGGTGTGGCCGGGTATCGGTACTCCTGGCCAAGCGCTGTCTAACCATCAGGGGGCGACCTGGGCTGGCTATACGGTGTGGCCGGGTATCGGTACTCCTGGCCAAGCGCTGTCTAACCATCAGGGGGCGACCTGGGCTGGCGATACGGTGTGGCCGGGTATCGGTACTCCTGGCCAAGCGCTGTCTAACCATCAGGGGGCGACCTGGGCTGGCGATACGGTGTGACCGGGTATCGGTACTCCTGGCCAAGCGGTGTCTAACCATCAGGGGGCGACCTGGGGTGGCTATACGGTGTGACCGGGTATCGGTACTCCTGGCCAAGCGCTGTCTAACCATCAGGGGGCGACCTGGGCTGGCTATACGGTGTGGCCGGGTATCGGTACTCCTGGCCAAGCGCTGTCTAACCATCAGGGGGCGACCTGGGCTGGCTATACGGTGTGGCCGGGTATCGGTACTCCTGGCCAAGCGCTGTCTAACCATCAGGGGGCGACCTGGGCTGGCGATACGGTGTGGCCGGGTATCGGTACTCCTGGCCAAGCGCTGTCTAACCATCAGGGGTCGACCTGGGGTGGCTATACGGTGTGACCGGGTATCGGTACTCCTGGCCAAGCGCTGTCTAACCATCAGGGGGCGACCTGGGCTGGCTATACGGTGTGGCCGGGTATCGGTACTCCTGGCCAAGCGCTGTCTAACCATCAGGGGGCGACCTGGGCTGGCTATACGGTGTGGCCGGGTATCGGTACTCCTGGCCAAGCGCTGTCTAACCATCAGGGGGCGACCTGGGCTGGCTATACGGTGTGGCCGGGTATCGGTACTCCTGGCCAAGCGCTGTCTAACCATCAGGGGGCGACCTGGGCTGGCGATACGGTGTGGCCGGGTATCGGTACTCCTGGCCAAGCGCTGTCTAACCATCAGGGGGCGACCTGGGCTGGCGATACGGTGTGGCCGGGTATCGGTACTCCTGGCCAAGCGCTGTCTAACCATCAGGGGGCGACCTGGGCTGGCGATACGGTGTGGCCGGGTATCGGTACTCCTGGCCAAGCGCTGTCTAACCATCAGGGGTCGACCTGGGGTGGCTATACGGTGTGACCGGGTATCGGTACTCCTGGCCAAGCGCTGTCTAACCATCAGGGGGCGACCTGGGCTGGCTATACGGTGTGGCCGGGTATCGGTACTCCTGGCCAAGCGCTGTCTAACCATCAGGGGGCGACCTGGGCTGGCTATACGGTGTGGCCGGGTATCGGTACTCCTGGCCAAGCGCTGTCTAACCATCAGGGGGCGACCTGGGCTGGCTATACGGTGTGGCCGGGTATCGGTACTCCTGGCCAAGCGCTGTCTAACCACAGGGGTCGACCTGGGCTGGCGATACGGTGTGGCCGGGTATCGGTACTCCTGGCCAAGCGCTGTCTAACCATCAGGGGGCGACCTGGGCTGGCGATACGGTGTGGCCGGGTATCGGTACTCCTGGCCAAGCGCTGTCTAACCACAGGGGTCAACCTGGGCTGGCTATACGGTGTGGCCGGGTATCGGTACTCCTGGCCAAGCGCTGTCTAACCATCAGGGGGCGACCTGGGCTGGCGATACGGTGTGGCCGGGTATCGGTACTCCTGGCCAAGCGCTGTCTAACCATCAGGGGGCGACCTGGGCTGGCGATACGGTGTGGCCGGGTATCGGTACTCCTGGCCAAGCGCTGTCTAACCATCAGGGGGCGACCTGGGCTGGCGATACGGTGTGGCCGGGTATCGGTACTCCTGGCCAAGCGCTGTCTAACCATCAGGGGGCGACCTGGGCTGGCTATACGGTGTGGCCGGGTATCGGTACTCCTGGCCAAGCGCTGTCTAACCATCAGGGGTCGACCTGGGCTGGCGATACGGTGTGACCGGGTATCTGTACTCCTGGCCAAGCGCTGTCTAACCATCAGGGGGCGACATGGGCTGGCGATACGGTGTGGCCGGGTATCGGTACTCCTGGCCAAGCGCTGTCTAACCATCAGGGGGCGACATGGGCTGGCTATACGGTGTGGCCGGGTATCGGTACTCCTGGCCAAGCGCTGTCTAACCATCAGGGGTCGACCTGGGCTGGCTATACGGTGTGGCCGGGTATCGGTACTCCTGGCCAAGCGCTGTCTAACCATCAGGGGTCGACCTGGGCTGGCTATACGGTGTGGCCGGGTATCGGTACTCCTGGCCAAGCGCTGTCTAACCATCAGGGGTCGACCTGGGCTGGCTATACGGTGTGGCCGGGTATCGGTACTCCTGGCCAAGCGCTGTCTAACCATCAGGGGGCGACCTGGGCTGGCGATACGGTGTGGCCGGGTATCGGTACTCCTGGCCAAGCGCTGTCTAACCATCAGGGGGCGACCTGGGCTGGCGATACGGTGTGGCCGGGTATCGGTACTCCTGGCCAAGCGCTGTCTAACCATCAGGGGTCGACCTGGGCTGGCGATACGGTGTGGCCGGGTATCGGTACTCCTGGCCAAGCGCTGTCTAACCATCAGGGGGCGACCTGGGCTGGCGATACGGTGTGGCCGGGTATCGGTACTCCTGGCCAAGCGCTGTCTAACCATCAGGGGGCGACCTGGGCTGGCTATACGGTGTGGCCGGGTATCGGTACTCCTGGCCAAGCGCTGTCTAACCATCAGGGGGCGACCTGGGCTGGCGATACGGTGTGGCCGGGTATCGGTACTCCTGGCCAAGCGCTGTCTAACCATCAGGGGGCGACCTGGGCTGGCGATACGGTGTGGCCGGGTATCGGTACTCCTGGCCAAGCGCTGTCTAACCATCAGGGGGCGACCTGGGCTGGCTATACGGTGTGGCCGGGTATCGGTACTCCTGGCCAAGCGCTGTCTAACCATCAGGGGTCGACCTGGGCTGGCTATACGGTGTGGCCGGGTATCGGTACTCCTGGCCAAGCGCTGTCTAACCATCAGGGGTCGACCTGGGCTGGCGATACGGTGTGGCCGGGTATCGGTACTCCTGGCCAAGCGCTGTCTAACCATCAGGGGTCGGCCTGGGGTGGCTATACGGTGTGGCCGGGTATCGGTACTCCTGGCCAAGCGCTGTCTAACCATCAGGGGGCGACCTGGGCTGGCGATACGGTGTGACCGGGTATCGGTACTCCTGGCCAAGCGCTGTCTAACCATCAGGGGTCGACCTGGGGTGGCTATACGGTGTGACCGGGTATCGGTACTCCTGGCCAAGCGCTGTCTAACCATCAGGGGGCGACCTGGGCTGGCTATACGGTGTGGCCGGGTATCGGTACTCCTGGCCAAGCGCTGTCTAACCATCAGGGGTCGACCTGGGCTGGCGATACGGTGTGGCCGGGTATCGGTACTCCTGGCCAAGCGCTGTCTAACCATCAGGGGTCGACCTGGGCTGGCGATACGGTGTGACCGGGTATCGGTACTCCTGGCCAAGCGCTGTCTAACCACAGGGGTCGACCTGGGCTGGCGATACGGTGTGGCCGGGTATCTGTACTCCTGGCCAAGCGCTGTCTAACCATCAGGGGTCGACCTGGGCTGGCTATACGGTGTAACCGGGTATCGGTATTCCTGGCCAAGCGCTGTCTAACCATCAGGGGGCGACCTGGGCTGGCGATACGGTGTGGCCGGGTATCGGTACTCCTGGCCAAGCGCTGTCTAACCATCAGGGGGCGACCTGGGCTGGCGATACGGTGTGGCCGGGTATCAGTACTCCTGGCCAAGCGCTGTCTAACCATCAGGGGGCGACATGGGCTGGCTATACGGTGTGGCCGGGTATCGGTACTCCTGGCCAAGCGCTGTCTAACCATCAGGGGTCGACATGGGCTGGCTATACGGTGTGGCCGGGTATCGGTACTCCTGGCCAAGCGCTGTCTAACCATCAGGGGGCGACCTGGGCTGGCTATACGGTGTGGCCGGGTATCGGTACTCCTGGCCAAGCGCTGTCTAACCATCAGGGGTCGACCTGGGCTGGCTATACGGTGTGGCCGGGTATCGGTACTCCTGGCCAAGCGCTGTCTAACCATCAGGGGGCGACCTGGGCTGGCTATACGGTGTGGCCGGGTATCGGTACTCCTGGCCAAGCGCTGTCTAACCATCAGGGGGCGACCTGGGCTGGCGATACGGTGTGGCCGGGTATCGGTACTCCTGGCCAAGCGCTGTCTAACCATCAGGGGGCGACCTGGGCTGGCTATACGGTGTGGCCGGGTATCAGTACTCCTGGCCAAGCGCTGTCTAACCATCAGGGGGCGACCTGGGCTGGCTATACGGTGTGGCCGGGTATCGGTACTCCTGGCCAAGCGCTGTCTAACCATCAGGGGGCGACCTGGGCTGGCGATACGGTGTGGCCGGGTATCGGTACTCCTGGCCAAGCGCTGTCTAACCATCAGGGGTCGACCTGGGCTGGCTATACGGTGTGGCCGGGTATCGGTACTCCTGGCCAAGCGCTGTCTAACCATCAGGGGGCGACCTGGGCTGGCTATACGGTGTGGCCGGGTATCGGTACTCCTGGCCAAGCGCTGTCTAACCATCAGGGGGCGACCTGGGCTGGCGATACGGTGTGGCCGGGTATCGGTACTCCTGGCCAAGCGCTGTCTAACCATCAGGGGGCGACATGGGCTGGCTATACGGTGTGGCCGGGTATCGGTACTCCTGGCCAAGCGCTGTCTAACCATCAGGGGTCGACCTGGGCTGGCTATACGGTGTGGCCGGGTATCGGTACTCCTGGCCAAGCGCTGTCTAACCATCAGGGGGCGACCTGGGCTGGCGATACGGTGTGGCCGGGTATCGGTACTCCTGGCCAAGCGCTGTCTAACCATCAGGGGTCGACCTGGGCTGGCTATACGGTGTGGCCGGGTATCGGTACTCCTGGCCAAGCGCTGTCTAACCATCAGGGGGCGACCTGGGCTGGCGATACGGTGTGGCCGGGTATCGGTACTCCTGGCCAAGCGCTGTCTAACCATCAGGGGTCGACCTGGGCTGGCGATACGGTGTGGCCGGGTATCGGTACTCCTGGCCAAGCGCTGTCTAACCATCAGGGGTCAACCTGGGCTGGCTATACGGTGTGGCCGGGTATCGGTACTCCTGGCCAAGCGCTGTCTAACCATCAGGGGGCGACCTGGGCTGGCTATACGGTGTGGCCGGGTATCGGTACTCCTGGCCAAGCGCTGTCTAACCATCAGGGGGCGACCTGGGCTGGCGATACGGTGTGGCCGGGTATCGGTACTCCTGGCCAAGCGCTGTCTAACCATCAGGGGGCGACCTGGGCTGGCGATACGGTGTGGCCGGGTATCGGTACTCCTGGCCAAGCGCTGTCTAACCATCAGGGGTCGACCTGGGCTGGCGATACGGTGTGGCCGGGTATCGGTACTCCTGGCCAAGCGCTGTCTAACCATCAGGGGGCGACCTGGGCTGGCTATACGGTGTGGCCGGGTATCGGTACTCCTGGCCAAGCGCTGTCTAACCATCAGGGGTCGACCTGGGCTGGCGATACGGTGTGGCCGGGTATCGGTACTCCTGGCCAAGCGCTGTCTAACCATCAGGGGTCGACCTGGGCTGGCTATACGGTGTGGCCGGGTATCGGTACTCCTGGCCAAGCGCTGTCTAACCATCAGGGGGCGACCTGGGCTGGCTATACGGTGTGGCCGGGTATCGGTACTCCTGGCCAAGCGCTGTCTAACCATCAGGGGGCGACCTGGGCTGGCGATACGGTGTGGCCGGGTATCGGTACTCCTGGCCAAGCGCTGTCTAACCATCAGGGGTCGACCTGGGCTGGCTATACGGTGTGGCCGGGTATCGGTACTCCTGGCCAAGCGCTGTCTAACCATCAGGGGGCGACCTGGGCTGGCTATACGGTGTGGCCGGGTATCGGTACTCCTGGCCAAGCGGTGTCTAACCATCAGGGGGCGACCTGGGCTGGCGATACGGTGTGGCCGGGTATCAGTACTCCTGGCCAAGCGCTGTCTAACCATCAGGGGGCGACCTGGGCTGGCTATACGGTGTGGCCGGGTATCGGTACTCCTGGCCAAGCGCTGTCTAACCATCAGGGGGCGACCTGGGCTGGCGATACGGTGTGACCGGGTATCGGTACTCCTGGCCAAGCGCTGTCTAACCATCAGGGGGCGACCTGGGCTGGCTATACGGTGTGGCCGGGTATCGGTACTCCTGGCCAAGCGCTGTCTAACCATCAGGGGGCGACCTGGGCTGGCTATACGGTGTGGCCGGGTATCAGTACTCCTGGCCAAGCGCTGTCTAACCATCAGGGGGCGACCTGGGCTGGCTATACGGTGTGGCCGGGTATCGGTACTCCTGGCCAAGCGCTGTCTAACCATCAGGGGGCGACCTAGGCTGGCGATACGGTGTGACCGGGTATCGGTACTCCTGGCCAAGCGCTGTCTAACCATCAGGGGGCGACCTGGGCTGGCTATACGGTGTGGCCGGGTATCGGTACTCCTGGCCAAGCGCTGTCTAACCATCAGGGGGCGACCTGGGCTGGCTATACGGTGTGGCCGGGTATCAGTACTCCTGGCCAAGCGCTGTCTAACCATCAGGGGGCGACCTGGGCTGGCTATACGGTGTGGCCGGGTATCGGTACTCCTGGCCAAGCGCTGTCTAACCATCAGGGGGCGACCTGGGCTGGCGATACGGTGTGGCCGGGTATCAGTACTCCTGGCCAAGCGCTGTCTAACCATCAGGGGGCGACCTGGGCTGGCTATACGGTGTGGCCGGGTATCGGTACTCCTGGCCAAGCGCTGTCTAACCATCAGGGGGCGACCTGGGCTGGCGATACGGTGTGGCCGGGTATCAGTACTCCTGGCCAAGCGCTGTCTAACCATCAGGGGGCGACCTGGGCTGGCTATACGGTGTGGCCGGGTATCGGTACTCCTGGCCAAGCGCTGTCTAACCATCAGGGGTCGACCTGGGCTGGCTATACGGTGTGGCCGGGTATCGGTACTCCTGGCCAAGCGCTGTCTAACCATCAGGGGGCGACCTGGGCTGGCTATACGGTGTGGCCGGGTATCGGTACTCCTGGCCAAGCGCTGTCTAACCATCAGGGGTCGACCTGGGCTGGCTATACGGTGTGGCCGGGTATCGGTACTCCTGGCCAAGCGGTGTCTAACCATCAGGGGGCGACCTGGGCCACCTGGAGTTCTTGACCACTTGGGGGCCCACGCTGACCTGACCTAGATGATTCCACGGCTGCCATGCGTTTTCGACCGAAAAAGTTGACAAAACTGAAAACTAGAACATGTTTTGCCGGGCGGCATGCCCACAAAATAACACATAGGTACATTGCATATCTGGCATTTTGTGTTTTGCGCCTGAATTTCATTGATGGTTGAGTTGTTGTACGGTTGGCTTGCAGGTTTCCCGAGGACGCGACCAACCCGCTGAGCATGCTTCCCTTCGGCAAACGGGCGTCTAGACTCGCGCACAGACACAAGCTGTGGTCACGTGATCCAGACCTAGTAGACCCACTGTCAGAACCACGACTAGTCTTCAGCAACGAAACAAATCGACAAGTGCGAACGTCTTTAGAGAAATTGGAACATGCCCAGAATGAAATATTCCAGTTATAGCACATGCTGGGCAGGGATATTAATGTGGTAAATGTCGTTATTGGGTTCTTACGCTGCAAGCAGAATATTGATATTTACTTTTTAAACACATTTTACGGCTTTATTTCTTTATTTAGTACTGGTCATGAGTATTTATCGCATTTAGCACTTGATTAAATGTTATGTCCAAAAACGCTATTTATTGGGCGACAGTTCCCACTTTGGCTTCAAACATGATTTATGGACATAATTGCTGAAGGATTTTGGATAATGCAATGATATCTGGTATACTCACTCGCTCAAGGTTGTTAGGAATAGATCACGGTGGTGTAGTGCAGGTAATTGTACAGTCTAGTCCCAAACCAAAATACGGTTGTTGTACCAATGAACAGAGCAATATAATGCATGGAGACATGTGAATAGCTATGGACCCGATGGCGTTATTGGCAGGTTACATAATGTGGGACACTGTGGACTGGTTTGGAATGTCGTTGTTGGCAGGTTACATAATGTGGGACACTGTCAATGGTTTGGAATGGCGTTATTGGCAGGTTACATAATGTGGGACACTGTCAATGGTTTGGAATGGCGTTATTGGCAGGTTACATAATGTGGGACACTGTCAATGGTTTGGAATGGCGTTATTGGCAGGTTACATAATGTGGGACACTGTCAATGGTTTGGAATGGCGTTATTGGCAGGTTACATAATGTGGGACACTGGAATGGTTTGGAATGGCGTTATTGGCAGGTTACATAATGTGTAACACTGTATGAAATAGCGTTTTCGAACTGCATGTGGTTTGGCTTCTCGCCCGCCAAGGCCGCCCACATTGTACTCTCCACCCTCAGTATAATCTTAAATCATGGCCTACCTTCTGGATGTACATATTGGAGTCTAGATGCACACTACCCCTCGGAAATTGTTTACGGGTATCCCAACAACCATCCTCCACGTCGTCGTCATGGAGACGGACCCACTCATCGTAATCAGCTATCTCACGGACACGTGCTCCCACCGACCGTCCGCTGGGGGTGGGGCTCATGAAGGACAGTCTCTGCCTCCCTCCCCTCCCAGCCCATCCTATGTGTCACCGAGTGTGTGGAAGAGTAGGTCGTATGTGAACGTCTCGACACCTAGAGCTTGAGACTAGCGTTCTGATCCATGCCCAACCAGGATTCCAGGGGTGTTGTCTGTAGAGTTCTACCTTCCTGAGTCAATTAAGTGTTTTCACTGCCAAGTGATTCTATGGATGTTATATACATACTGGGAAGGTGGTTGTTATATAAAAGTATTTTATGCCTGAAGTGTAACGTTGTTTATTTCCTTAGTGCTTCCACGATAGCTCTGGTACCTGCTGAGATGTCGACTTCGCTGGTCCCAAGATGGACGATTCTGTGGTGAATATGGTAAATAATGAGCTTGGTACAGGAAGTGGCACTCTCTAGGGTGCCGTGTGCCACGTGGCAGGTTTCTCTAGGGTGCCGTGTGCCACGTGGCAGGTTTCTCTAGGGTGCCGTGTGCCACGTCGCAGGTTTCTCTAGAGTGGCGTGTGCCAGGTGGCAGGTTTCTCGAGAGTGGCGTGTGCCACGTGGCAGGTTTCCCAGGTGTGCCATGCATATCTGAAATCGCAGCAGCTGGGTAGGAGACCCCCCCCCCCCACCTCCCGCCTTCGCCCGGGAGCATTTAGTGCCACTCGGGCCATTGTCTTTCCTTCGTAAAGTATGACACGGTTGTCTGATGATTACATTTTGCTTTTGGCAATGTTACCTCACCCTCGCCCCTCTCACTAACCCACACCTTTTTATCCTTTTAGGATCATCACTTAATGGTCGATCATGCTGCCGATATAATGAACTTGTTGCCCACCTTTATGATTGCATGTGGTCCAATGTATTGCTCCACTTTATATCTTATACAGCTACCTATTATTATTTTCTCATATGTTACTGTTATGTGTTTACCTTGGGTGGGGATCGGGGGAGTAGGACTCGCACACAACGTTTGCGAAACAATAATAAAATTACCGGGACCAAAATAATTGGCGGGAAAGGTTTCATGGCTTCAGAAGCGGGCTGATCTTAGGGCTGTGCGTTCAATTTTCGATGGAGACCTTTTTTATTTATATTTACTGATGTGGTTTTCCCCATTGTAAGCACTTGTTGAATAAAAAATCATCGGTCGTAATCAGTTATTCTAAGACTGATCGGAATATTAGGTCGGGCCGCTCTGCCGGTCCAGTTGTTTACATTTTGTCGGAATCGTAACATTAAATTGTTAGTCGGGACGATTACATATCTCTAAATGCATTAGTCAATGGTGGATCTGGACACTTTTCATTTAGCTCTCTGCTGATTGAAGCAGTGACAGTGACATGGTAGATGGTAGATGCTATCAATGTTCAAATACAGACGCTGTCTGCCAGTGACTGCATTATTATTGCCAAAACTTCTGTACTGTAGATATGGACATTGTACAGTGTATAGAGTAGATCTCTATAACAACCTGCCATTGTTATGTTTACTGACATTCTGAGGGACGAATAAATTAGACTACATGTCTATGGCTGCAACTCGTCAGTGTCGCGTGGTTTGTTTTGTCGGTCCAACTGGCCTGCTAGGCCCACGAAAGGTATGATTGTAATAAATGGTATGAAATCTGGAGCACTTGTTTAAAACTGAAAGGGCGGGGTCACAACTTGACACGCCCAGAATTTTCTTCTGCGTGCCATATTGTCCCAGGAAAGTTCACGTCGTGACAACGTAGACACAACAGTATTTTGGGTGGCGATAACTTTGTAACGACGTGAATATGTATGTTTTTATTCACGTTGCCCGAACGTTTTTAGATAACGTCAAACCGTGAGTCCAGTATTAAAATTGTGCCTTCTGTGAGCAACAGACGTGTATGATGAATAAATTAGCAGCATGACTGTCAAAGACAATCAATTACATATAGTTTCATGATTGTCGGACTGTTCAGGTAACGTTGTCACAATGTCGTGAAAGCCTCCACTCCCGACTTCTCACCATTTTATATTTATTACTGCTAACACTGCTGACTTTTATTAGTCACTACAAATGGCCCAAGGTTTTATGGAAGTTAGGCTAGAAAATACTAGATCAATGTTTGCGACAAACGTTGAAACAACGTTGTCATAATGTTAACTTTGAGATGCCGTGATTATATTACCAAAAAACAACGTTTTGCGAACGTTGTGTGTTTGCTGGGTTGAGCCTGACACCGCCATACTTTGGGCCGTTATACTAGGCTAGTATAAGCCCCCCGTTTCTGGGCTAACTATATGCAAATACATACACACATCTGACGAAGGAAGCGGACTCCGCTGTAACAGCCAGTACCCAGTGGACCCGAGTGGAGTGCGATCCCAGCCTGAAGCAGTAATCAATAGCATCACTGCACCTATAACACTGACACTGCACCCAAAACACTGCACCTATAACACTGACACTGCACCCACAACACTGCACCTATAACACTGCACCTATAACACTGACACTGCACCCACAACACTGCACCTATAACACTGACACTGCACCCACAACACTAACACTGCACCCACAACACTGCACCTATTACACTGACACTGCACCCACAACACTAACACTGCACCCACAACACTGCACCTATAACACTGACACTGCACCCACAACACTGCACCTATAACACTGACACTGCACCCACAACACTAACACTGCACCCACAACACTGCACCTATAACACTGACACTGCACCCACAACACTGCACCTATAACACTGACACTGCACCAACAACACTAACACTGCACCCACAACACTGCACCTATAACACTGACACTGCACCCACAACACTGCACCTATAACACTGACACTGCACCCACAACACTGCACCTATAACACTGACACTGCACCCACAACACTAACACTGCACCCACAACACTGCACCTATAACACTGACACTGCACCTACAACACTGCACCTATAACACTGACAATGCACCCACAACACTAACACTGCACCCACAACACTGCACCTATAACACTGACACTGCACCCACAACACTGCACCTATAACACTAACACTGCACCCACAACACTGCACCTATAACACTGACACTGCACCCATAACACACTGCACCTATAACACTGACACTGCACCCACAACACTGACACTGCACCCACAACACTGCACCTATAACACTGACGCTACACCCACAACACTGCCACTGCACCCACAACACTGACACTGCACACACAAACCTGACACTGCACCCACAACACTGACACTGCACCCACAACACTGACACTGCACCCACAACACTGACACTGCACCCACAAACCTGACACTGCACCCACAACACTGACACTGCACCCACAACACTAACACTGCACCCACAACACTGACACTGCACCCACAACACTGACACTGCACCCACAACACTGACACTGCACCCACAACACTGACACTGGACCCACAACACTGACACTACACCCACAACACTGACGCTGCACCCACAACACTGACACTGCACCCACAACACTGACACTACACCCACAACACTGACGCTGCACCCACAACACTGACGCTGCACCCACAACACTGACACTGCACCCACAAACCTGACACTGCACCCACAACACTGACACTGCACCCACAACACTGACACTGCACCCACAACACTGACACTGCACCCACAACACTGACACTGGACCCACAACACTGACACTACACCCACAACACTGACGCTGCACCCACAACACTGACACTGCACCCACAACACTGACACTACACCCACAACACTGACGCTGCACCCACAACACTGACGCTGCACCCACAACACTGACGCTGCACCCACAACACTGAAACTGCACCCACAACACTGACACTGCACCCACAACACTGACACTGCACCCACAACACTGACACTACACCCACAACACTGACACTACACCCACAACACTGACGCTGCAACCACAACACTGACACTGGACCTACAACACTGACACTGCACCCACAACACTGACGCTGCACCCACAACACTGACGCTGCACCCACAACACTGACGCTGCACCCACAACACTGACGCTGCACCCACAACACTGACACTGCACCCACAAACCTGACACTGCACCCACAACACTGACACTGCACCCACAACACTGACACTGCACCCACAACACTGACACTGCACCCACAACACTGACACTGCACCCACAACACTGACACTGCACCCACAACACTGACACTGGACCCACAACACTGACACTACACCCACAACACTGACGCTGCACCCACAACACTGACACTGCACCCACAACACTGACACTACACCCACAACACTGACGCTGCACCCACAACACTGACGCTGCACCCACAACACTGACTCTGGACCCACAACACTGACGCTGCACCCACAACACTGACGCTGCACCCACAACACTGACGCTGCACCCACAACACTGACGCTGCAACCACAACACTGACACTGGACCCACAACACTGACACTACACCCACAACACTGACGCTGCACCCACAAGACTGACACTGGACCTACAACACTGACACTGCACCCACAACACTGACGCTGCACCCACAACACCGACACTGCACCCACAACACTGACGCTGCACCCACAACACTGACGCTGCACCCACAACACTGACGCTGCACCCACAACACTGACGCTGCACCCACAACACTGACACTGCACCCACAAACCTGACACTGCACCCACAACACTGACACTGCACCCACAACACTGACACTGCACCCACAACACTGACACTGCACCCACAACACTGACACTGCACCCACAACACTGACACTGCACCCACAACACTGACACTGGACCCACAACACTGACACTACACCCACAACACTGACGCTGCACCCACAACACTGACACTGCACCCACAACACTGACACTACACCCACAACACTGACGCTGCACCCACAACACTGACGCTGCACCCACAACACTGACTCTGGACCCACAACACTGACGCTGCACCCACAACACTGACGCTGCACCCACAACACTGACGCTGCACCCGCAACACTGACGCTGCAACCACAACACTGACACTGGACCCACAACACTGACACTACACCCACAACACTGACGCTGCACCCACAAGACTGACACTGGACCTACAACACTGACACTGCACCCACAACACTGACGCTGCACCCACAACACTGACGCTGCACCCACAACACTGACGCTGCACCCACAACACTGACACTGCACCCACAACACTGACACTGCACCCACAACACTGACTCTGGACCCACAACACTGACGCTGCACCCACAACACTGACGCTGCACCCACAACACTGACACTGCACCCACAACCCTGACGCTGCACCCACAACACTGACGCTGCACCCACAACACTGACGCTGCACCCACAACACTGACACTGCACCCACAACACTGACACTGCACCCACAACACTGACGCTGGACCCACAACACTGACGCTGCACCCACAACACTGACACTGCACCCACAACACTGACACTACACCCACAACACTGACGCTGCACCCACAAGACTGACACTGCACCCACAACACTGACACTCCACCCACAACAATGACGCTGGACCCACAACACTGACGCTGCACCCACAACACTGACTCTGCACCCACAACACTGACGCTGCACCCACAACACTGACGCTGCACCCACAACACTGACGCTGCACCCACAACACTGACACTGCACCCACAACACTGACACTGCACCCACAACACTGACACTACACCCACAACACTGACGCTGCACCCACAAGACTGACACTGCACCCACAACACTGACACTCCACCCACAACACTGACGCTGGACCCACAACACTGACGCTGCACCCACAACACTGACGCTGCACCCACAACACTGACACTGCACCCACAACGCTGACACTGCACCCACAACACTGACACTGCACCCACAACACTGACACTACACCCACAACACTGACGCTGCACCCACAACACTGACTCTGCACCCACAACACTGACGCTGCACCCACAACACTGACACTGGACCCACAACACTGACACTGCACCCACAACACTGACACTACACCCACAACACTGACACTACACCCACAACACTGACGCTGCAACCACAACACTGACACTGGACCTACATCACCGACACTGCACCCACAACACTGACGCTGCACCCACAACACTGACGCTGCACCCACAACACTGACGCTGCACCCACAACACTAACACTGCACCCACAACACTGCACCTATAACACTGACACTGCACCTACAACACTGCACCTATAACACTGACAATGCACCCACAACACTAACACTGCACCCACAACACTGCACCTATAACACTGACACTGCACCCACAACACTGCACCTATAACACTAACACTGCACCCACAACACTGCACCTATAACACTGACACTGCACCCACAACACTGCACCTATAACACTGACACTGCACCCATAACACACTGCACCTATAACACTGACACTGCACCCACAACACTGCACCCACAACACTGACACTGCACCCACAACACTGCACCTATAACACTGACGCTGCACCCACAACACTGACACTGCACCCACAACACTGCACCTATAACACTGACGCTGCACCCACAACACTGACACTGCACCCACAACACTGACACTGCACCCACAACACTGACGCTACACCCACAACACTGCCACTGCACCCACAACACTGACACTGCACCCACAAACCTGACACTGCACCCGCAACACTGACACTGCACCCACAACACTGACACTGCACCCACAACACTGACACTGCACCCACAACACTGACACTGCACCCACAAACCTGACACTGCACCCACAACACTGACACTGCACCCACAACACTGACACTGCACCCACAACACTGACACTGCACCCACAACACTGACACTGCACCCACAACACTGGCACTGCACCCACAACACTGACACTGGACCCACAACACTGACACTACACCCACAACACTGACGCTGCACCCACAACACTGACACTGCACCCACAACACTGACACTACACCCACAACACTGACGCTGCACCCACAACACTGACGATGCACCCACAACACTGACACTGCACCCACAAACCTGACACTGCACCCACAACACTGACACTGCACCCACAACACTGACACTGCACCCACAACACTGACACTGCACCCACAACACTGACACTGCACCCACAACACTGACACTGCACCCACAACACTGACACTGGACCCACAACACTGACACTACACCCACAACACTGACGCTGCACCCACAAGACTGACGCTGCACCCACAACACTGACGCTGCACCCACAACACTGAAACTGCACCCACAACACTGACACTGCACCCACAAGACTGACACTGCACCCACAACACAGACACTACACCCACAACACTGACACTACACCCACAACACTGACGCTGCAACCACAACACTGACACCGGACCCACAACACTGACACTACACCCACAACACTGACGCTGCACCCACAACACTGACACTGCACCCACAACACTGACACTACACCCACAACACTGACGCTGCACCCACAACACTGACGCTGCACCCACAACACTGACACTGCACCCACAAACCTGACACTGCACCCACAACACTGACACTGCACCCACAACACTGACACTGCACCCACAACACTGACACTGCACCCACAACACTGACACTGCACCCACAACACTGACACTGCACCCACAACACTGACACTGGACCCACAACACTGACACTACACCCACAACACTGACGCTGCACCCACAAGACTGACGCTGCACCCACAACACTGACGCTGCACCCACAACACTGAAACTGCACCCACAACACTGACACTGCACCCACAAGACTGACACTGCACCCACAACACAGACACTACACCCACAACACTGACACTACACCCACAACACTGACGCTGCAACCACAACACTGACACCGGACCTACAACACTGACACTGCACCCACAAGACTGACACTGCACCCACAACACAGACACTACACCCACAACACTGACACTACACCCACAACACTGACGCTGCAACCACAACACTGACACCGGACCTACAACACTGACACTGCACCCACAACACTGACGCTGCACCCACAACACTGACGCTGCACCCACAACACTGACGCTGCACCCACAACACTGACGCTGGACCCACAACACTGACGCTGCGCCCACAACACTGACGCTGCAACCACAACACTGACACTGCACCCACAACACTGACGCTGCACCCACAACACTGACGCTACACCCACAACACTGACGCTGCACCCACAACACTGACACTGCGCCCACAACACTGACACTGCACCCACAACACTGACTCTGGACCCACAACACTGACGCTGCACCCACAACACTGACGCTGCACCCACAACACTGACGCTGCATCCACAACACTGACGCTGCAACCACAACACTGACACTGCACCCACAACGCTGACACTGCACCCACAACACTGACACTGCACCCACAACACTGACACTACACCCACAACACTGACGCTGCACCCACAACACTGACTCTGCACCCACAACACTGACGCTGCACCCACAACACTGACACTGGACCTACAACACTGACGCTGCACCCACAACACTGACACTGGACCTACAACACTGACGCTGCACCCACAACACTGACGCTGCACCCACAACACTGACGCTGCACCCACAACACTGACGCTGCACCCACAACACTGACACTGCACCCACAACACTGACACTGCACCCACAACACTGACTCCGGACCCACAACACTGACGCTGCACCCACAACACTGACGCTGCACCTACAACACTGACACTGCACCCACAACACTGACGCTGCACCCACAACACTGACACTGCACCCACAACACTGACACTGCACCCACAACACTGACGCTGCACCCACAACACTGACGCTGCACCCACAACACTGACGCTGCACCCACAACACTGACACTACACCCACAACACTGACACTGCACACACAACACTGACGCTGCACCCACAACACTGACACTGCACCCACAACACTGACGCTGCACCCACAACACTGACGCTGCACCCACAACACTGACGCTGCACCCACAACACTGACGCTGCACCCACAACACTGACACTGGACCCACAACACTGACACTGCACCCACAACACTGACACTGGACCCACAACACTGACGCTGCACCCACAACACTGACACTGGACCCACAACACTGACGCTGCACCCACAACACTGACGCTGCACTCACAACACTGACGCTGCACCCACAACACTGACACTGGACCTACAACACTGACACTGCACCCACAACACTGACGCTGCACCCACAACACTGACACTGCACCCACAACACTGACACTGGACCCACAACACTGACACTACACCCACAACACTGACACTGCACCCACAACACTGACACTACACCCACAACACTGACGCTGCACCCACAACACTGACGCTGCACCCACAACACTGACACTGCACCCACAAACCTGACACTGCACCCACAACACTGACACTGCACCCACAACACTGACACTGCACCCACAACACTGACACTGCACCCACAACACTGACACTGGACCCACAACACTGACACTACACCCACAACACTGACGCTGCACCCACAACACTGACACTGCACCCACAACACTGACACTACACCCACAACACTGACGCTGCACCCACAACACTGACGCTGCACCCACAACACTGACGCTGCACCCACAACACTGAAACTGCACCCACAACACTGACACTGCACCCACAACACTGACACTGCACCCACAACACTGACACTACACCCACAACACTGACACTACACCCACAACACTGACGCTGCAACCACAACACTGACACTGGACCTACAACACTGACACTGCACCCACAACACTGACGCTGCACCCACAACACTGACGCTGCACCCACAACACTGACGCTGCACCCACAACACTGACACTGCACCCACAAACCTGACACTGCACCCACAACACTGACACTGCACCCACAACACTGACACTGCACCCACAACACTGACACTGCACCCACAACACTGACACTGCACCCACAACACTGACACTGCACCCACAACACTGACACTGGACCCACAACACTGACACTACACCCACAACACTGACGCTGCACCCACAACACTGACACTGCACCCACAACACTGACACTACACCCACAACACTGACGCTGCACCCACAACACTGACGCTGCACCCACAACACTGACTCTGGACCCACAACACTGACGCTGCACCCACAACACTGACGCTGCACCCACAACACTGACGCTGCACCCACAACACTGACGCTGCAACCACAACACTGACACTGGACCCACAACACTGACACTACACCCACAACACTGACGCTGCACCCACAAGACTGACACTGGACCTACAACACTGACACTGCACCCACAACACTGACGCTGCACCCACAACACTGACACTGCACCCACAACACTGACGCTGCACCCACAACACTGACGCTGCACCCACAACACTGACGCTGCACCCACAACACTGACGCTGCACCCACAACACTGACACTGCACCCACAAACCTGACACTGCACCCACAACACTGACACTGCACCCACAACACTGACACTGCACCCACAACACTGACACTGCACCCACAACACTGACACTGCACCCACAACACTGACACTGCACCCACAACACTGACACTGGACCCACAACACTGACACTACACCCACAACACTGACGCTGCACCCACAACACTGACACTGCACCCACAACACTGACACTACACCCACAACACTGACGCTGCACCCACAACACTGACGCTGCACCCACAACACTGACTCTGGACCCACAACACTGACGCTGCACCCACAACACTGACGCTGCACCCACAACACTGACGCTGCACCCACAACACTGACGCTGCAACCACAACACTGACACTGGACCCACAACACTGACACTACACCCACAACACTGACGCTGCACCCACAAGACTGACACTGGACCTACAACACTGACACTGCACCCACAACACTGACGCTGCACCCACAACACTGACGCTGCACCCACAACACTGACGCTGCACCCACAACACTGACACTGCACCCACAACACTGACACTGCACCCACAACACTGACTCTGGACCCACAACACTGACGCTGCACCCACAACACTGACGCTGCACCCACAACACTGACACTGCACCCACAACCCTGACGCTGCACCCACAACACTGACGCTGCACCCACAACACTGACGCTGCACCCACAACACTGACACTGCACCCACAACACTGACACTGCACCCACAACACTGACGCTGGACCCACAACACTGACGCTGCACCCACAACACTGACACTGCACCCACAACACTGACACTACACCCACAACACTGACGCTGCACCCACAAGACTGACACTGCACCCACAACACTGACACTCCACCCACAACAATGACGCTGGACCCACAACACTGACGCTGCACCCACAACACTGACTCTGCACCCACAACACTGACACTGCACCCACAACACTGACGCTGCACCCACAACACTGACGCTGCACCCACAACACTGACACTGCACCCACAACACTGACACTGCACCCACAACACTGACACTACACCCACAACACTGACGCTGCACCCACAAGACTGACACTGCACCCACAACACTGACACTCCACCCACAACACTGACGCTGGACCCACAACACTGACGCTGCACCCACAACACTGACGCTGCACCCACAACACTGACACTGCACCCACAACGCTGACACTGCACCCACAACACTGACACTGCACCCACAACACTGACACTACACCCACAACACTGACGCTGCACCCACAACACTGACTCTGCACCCACAACACTGACACTGGACCCACAACACTGACACTGCACCCACAACACTGACACTACACCCACAACACTGACACTACACCCACAACACTGACGCTGCAACCACAACACTGACACTGGACCTACATCACCGACACTGCACCCACAACACTGACGCTGCACCCACAACACTGACGCTGCACCCACAACACTGACGCTGCACCCACAACACTAACACTGCACCCACAACACTGCACCTATAACACTGACACTGCACCTACAACACTGCACCTATAACACTGACAATGCACCCACAACACTAACACTGCACCCACAACACTGCACCTATAACACTGACACTGCACCCACAACGCTGCACCTATAACACTAACACTGCACCCACAACACTGCACCTATAACACTGACACTGCACCCACAACACTGCACCTATAACACTGACACTGCACCCATAACACACTGCACCTATAACACTGACACTGCACCCACAACACTGCACCCACAACACTGACACTGCACCCACAACACTGCACCTATAACACTGACGCTGCACCCACAACACTGACACTGCACCCACAACACTGCACCTATAACACTGACGCTGCACCCACAACACTGACACTGCACCCACAACACTGACACTGCACCCACAACACTGACGCTACACCCACAACACTGCCACTGCACCCACAACACTGACACTGCACCCACAAACCTGACACTGCACCCACAACACTGACACTGCACCCACAACACTGACACTGCACCCACAACACTGACACTGCACCCACAACACTGACACTGCACCCACAAACCTGACACTGCACCCACAACACTGACACTGCACCCACAACACTGACACTGCACCCACAACACTGACACTGCACCCACAACACTGACACTGCACCCACAACACTGGCACTGCACCCACAACACTGACACTGGACCCACAACACTGACACTACACCCACAACACTGACGCTGCACCCACAACACTGACACTGCACCCACAACACTGACACTACACTCACAACACTGACGCTGCACCCACAACACTGACGCTGCACCCACAACACTGACACTGCACCCACAAACCTGACACTGCACCCACAACACTGACACTGCACCCACAACACTGACACTGCACCCACAACACTGACACTGCACCCACAACACTGACACTGCACCCACAACACTGACACTGCACCCACAACACTGACACTGGACCCACAACACTGACACTACACCCACAACACTGACGCTGCACCCACAACACTGACACTGCACCCACAACACTGACACTACACCCACAACACTGACGCTGCACCCACAAGACTGACGCTGCACCCACAACACTGACGCTGCACCCACAACACTGAAACTGCACCCACAACACTGACACTGCACCCACAACTGACACTGCACCCACAACACTGACACTACACCCACAACACTGACACTACACCCACAACACTGACGCTGCAACCACAACACTGACACCGGACCTACAACACTGACACTGCACCCACAACACTGACGCTGCACCCACAACACTGACGCTGCACCCACAACACTGACGCTGCACCCACAACACTGACGCTGGACCCACAACACTGACGCTGCGCCCACAACACTGACGCTGCAACCACAACACTGACACTGCACCCACAACACTGACACTACACCCACAACACTGACGCTGCACCCACAAGACTGACACTGGACCTACAACACTGACACTGCACCCACAACACTGACGCTGCACCCACAACACTGACGCTACACCCACAACACTGACGCTGCACCCACAACACTGACACTGCGCCCACAACACTGACACTGCACCCACAACACTGACTCTGGACCCACAACACTGACGCTGCACCCACAACACTGACGCTGCACCCACAACACTGACGCTGCATCCACAACACTGACGCTGCAACCACAACACTGACACTGCACCCACAACGCTGACACTGCACCCACAACACTGACACTGCACCCACAACACTGACACTACACCCACAACACTGACGCTGCACCCACAACACTGACTCTGCACCCACAACACTGACGCTGCACCCACAACACTGACACTGGACCTACAACACTGACGCTGCACCCACAACACTGACACTGGACCTACAACACTGACACTGCACCCACAACACTGACGCTGCACCCACAACACTGACGCTGCACCCACAACACTGACGCTGCACCCACAACACTGACACTGCACCCACAACACTGACACTGCACCCACAACACTGACTCCGGACCCACAACACTGACGCTGCACCCACAACACTGACGCTGCACCTACAACACTGACACTGCACCCACAACACTGACGCTGCACCCACAACACTGACACTGCACCCACAACACTGACACTGCACCCACAACACTGACGCTGCACCCACAACACTGACGCTGCACCCACAACACTGACGCTGCACCCACAACACTGACACTACACCCACAACACTGACACTGCACACACAACACTGACGCTGCACCCACAACACTGACACTGCACCCACAACACTGACGCTGCACCCACAACACTGACGCTGCACCCACAACACTGACGCTGCACCCACAACACTGACGCTGCACCCACAACACTGACACTGGACCCACAACACTGACACTGCACCCACAACACTGACACTGGACCCACAACACTGACGCTGCACCCACAACACTGACACTGGACCCACAACACTGACGCTGCACCCACAACACTGACGCTGCACCCACAACACTGACGCTGCACCCACAACACTGACACTGGACCTGCAACACTGACACTGCACCCACAACACTGACGCTGCACCCACAACACTGACGCTGCACCCACAACACTGACGCTGCACCCACAACACTGACGCTGCACCCACAACACTGACGCTGCACCCACAACACTGACGCTGCACCCACAACACTGACACTGCACCCACAACACTGACACTGCACCCACAACACTGACTCTGGACCCACAACACTGACGCTGCACCCACAACACTGACGCTGCACCCACAACACTGACACTGCACCCACAACCCTGACGCTGCACCCACAACACTGACGCTGCACCCACAACACTGACGCTGCACCCACAACACTGACACTGCACCCACAACACTGACACTGCACCCACAACACTGACGCTGGACCCACAACACTGACGCTGCACCCACAACACTGACACTGCACCCACAACACTGACACTACACCCACAACACTGACGCTGCACCCACAACACTGACGCTGCACCCACAACACTGACACTGACACAACCCAAGAGGCCAGCGACGTCACACGGAGGACAAGCGGTTGTTTGACCGGTGGGTGGCGGGCGCTCCTGCCTCGCAGCCCCAAGACAAACAGAGGGTGTTCGGTTACAATCGATCGCATTCGCAAAGAAATAGCTTTGTGTGTCGTCACGGACAGAAGTGAGCTCTTTCTCAGTTTGTCGTCACGGACAGAAGTGAGCTCTGTCTCTGTTTGTCGTCACGGACAGAAGTGAGCTCTGTCTCTGTTTCAATTCACTCCGAGGGTAAAGGGGTAGACCGGGTGGCGGTGAAGTTGACGGAACAAAATAACCTAACCCAAATGAAATATTGATCGGGCCTAATATATTGATCTGTGTCAATCATTTTCTGCGAATAAACTTTTCCTGTTGACACCGGATGACCAGGGCGGCTCAGTGCCGAAGACGTACCACACCACACCCAGCAAACAAATGCACAATCTCTAGCTAACTTTTCCTCATTTGTCACAAGTCGATTTTGCTTTATCAAATCAGTAGCTATCAGTATTAGTTTTGATCTCGACCATGTTAGAGAACCGCGGCTATGAGGACAAACGTGGAGGCGACATTTGTCGCAATGAACGACTATTGTCACAGCTGCACCGATTCGAATCGATCTAAGCCTGCTTACGCACAACCGTCCCATACCAAACACGCATATTCCATTGAAGGTCTAATAAATGTTTTTGTACATGATATCCAGGGACCTACGACCCATCTTATACCTTAATCGCGAAAGCATGTTCACTCTTCTCATAACTTTATGATATATTTCATTATAATTGTGAGCAGACCATTTACTATTTAGCGTTAGTCCATGATCATGAACAACCTGCTGTCTCTCTGTGCACATGCACAACTCTGTATCAGTATATGAGTGTCAGATACCTTATTAGATACTACCATGGCCTTTGTCTCAAGGCATTTAAATTAAGAAACTATTTGTCGGCCCCGCTTTCTAAATTCAAGTCTTGGGGGATAAAATTTCGTTGCTATCAATATTGTCCTCTGGAATAAGATAAGTATGGTGTCATCTGCGAACGGCTGTATGTTGGATTTCAAACCTTCAGTTACGTCATTCATATAAATAAATACTAACGGCCCAAGAACAGAAACCCACAGAACCCCACGCCTCCGCCTTAATTGTAACCCTCCATAGGCAGAGAAACCGGGGGGGGGGGGGTGAGGGGGGCATCTGCCCCACACGCCCCTCCCCTGATAAAAATATTGGGGGGCACAGGTATCTTTGTGCCACCCCCCCCCAGTAATTCTCCTGCTGCTTTCCAAACTAACACATGATAACAAGTTTCAGATTCGATCAAAAAAAGACTGGCCTGTTGATATGAGCGACAAGACATCACTATAGTATAGTGATAGAATCCAGCGGCGGATCGAGGGAGATGGGGCACAGGGGGCACGTCCCCCCATTTCGTTGGAAAATATGCATGGGCCCCCCTTTCTCTGAAGAAGGGGGCACAGGGGGTACAGTCACTAATCTTTCCGCACAACCTCAGCAGCACCCCCTCCGTTGCCCCGGTCGCGAATAAATGACCCCCCCCCCCGCCCTCTTTCTTAAATTCCTGGCTTCGTCACAGGAAACTGTCCTGTTACGTGCCGCTAACGGCCTTTCTGATGTCGTTATCGATAATTTAAAGACATTCCATATGCTGGAAGTTCCATTTTGCCCTGGTCCTTGAAGCGGTATCAAAAGAAAATGCAAAACAGATGAGAACATTTTGCTAGATTTCAAACACGAGTATACCAAGAGAGAATTATATTCCATCACAGACATTTCCCGCGTTAGATTCTCGATTTATAGTAATAATACTAAATATGCATGCAACTTATCGTTACTGGCTGTTATTTCAGGTTGCTAAGATAGAAACTCTATGTGCCATTTTGAAAAAGAATCCCGTTTGTAAAGTGCTTACCTGAAGAAAGTAGATCAACTCCTGCCCATTTATTACATCATCCCTAACAGCATAGAGAAGTTTTCTACCTTACGACAGCTGTACAATATTTATAGGAGTACAATGACACAGGAGATGTTAAACCATTGTCCTCGGTGGCGCATATTTAAGCACAGAACAGACCCGACTTCCCAAAAGACAATATAGCATCTTCCTCTGTGGCTTCCAATGAGAGACGACAGCACGTTTTTGGCTCCTTTGATAAGGTTGTCTTTGTTTAGCTCTGTGAAAATGCCCAGCACTATACCGGGCTCATTCCGAATACTGTACCGGGCCAGGGGCCGGCCTGGTAGCTAGATGAACGCACGATGAACTAAAAGGAGAACTCCCAGCATACAAAAGAAGGGCGGATGTATGATACAAAATTGACGATTTCCCGCTTCACGGTTATTTAAGATTAAAATTCCCAGTTCACGGTTGATGAAAATTCTCGATCACGGCGGTTGCCTCATACCCCATTCCCAGTTCACCAACAATTATTTTCCTCATTCCCGGGGAAATGAAATGCCCATGCCCGCCCCCCCCCCCCCCCCACACACACACACTTTGTCTGAACCCCGCGGTTACAGTATATGAATGTCATGACGTCAACCAGGTTCCTTAAGATTTTACGTCAGAAAAAAAAGCGAAAAAGTCCATGTATTTAACCTTGCGTGATAATTGACCAGGTTATGTTTCTAGCAATGCTGCTGAAGTGGATTATACTTGTGTTCAAGTATATTCTTCATTGTCACAAACATTACTGGGCACGTGTCTACATGTTTGAGGACCGGGTACATGTCTACATGTTTGCGGACCTAGTAGGTGTCTACATGTTTGTGGACTGGGCACATGTCTACATTTTTGTGGACCGGGCACCTGTCTACATGTTTGTGGACCGGGCACGTGTCTACATCCTTGTAGGCCGGGTACATGTCTACATGTTTGTGGACCTAGTACGTGTCTACATGTTTCTGGACCGGGTACGTGTCTTCATCTTTGTGGACCGGGTACATGTCTACATGTCTGTGGACCTAGTACGTGTCTACATGTTTCTGGACCTAGTACGTGTCGAAATGTTTGTGGACCGAGTACATGCCTACATGTTTGTGGATTGAGCACGTGTCTACATGTTTGTGGACTGGGCACGTGTCTACATGTTTGGGGACTGGGCGAGTGTCTACATGTTTGTGAACCGGGTACCTGTCTACATGTTTGTGGACCTAGTACGTGTCTACATGTTTGTATACCGAGGACGTGTCTACATGTTTGTGGACCGGGTACGTGTCTACATATTTGTGGACCGGGCACGTGACTACATGCCTGTGGACTGGGCACGTGTCTGTCTACATGTTTGTGGACCGGGCACGTGTCTACATGTTTGTGGACCGGGCACGTGTCTACATGTTTGTGGACCGGGCACGTGTCTACATGTTTGTGGACCGGGCACGTGTCTACATGTCTGTGGACCGGGCACGTGTCTACATGTTTGTGGACCGGGCACGTGTCTACATGCCTGTGGACTGGGCACGTGTCTGTCTACATGTTTGTGGACCGGGCACGTGTCTACATGTTTGTGGACCGGGCACGTGTCTACAAGTTTGTGGACGTAGTACGTGTCTACATGTCTGTGGACCGGGTAAGTGTCTACATGCCTGTGGACTGGGCACGTGTCTACATGTTTGTGGACCGGGCACGTGTCTACATGTTTGTGGACCTAGTACGTGTCTACATGTTTGTATACCGAGCACGTGTCTACAAGTTTGTGGACCTAGTAAATGGCTACATGCCTGTGGACTGGGCGCGTGTCTACATGTTTGTGGACCTAGTACGTGTCTACATGTTTGTGGACCTAATAAGTGTCTAGATGTCTGTGGACTGGGCACGTGTCTACATGTTTGTGGACTGGGCCAGTGTCTACATGTTTGTGGACCGGGTACATGTCTAAATATTTAGCCACTGCCGGCTTCTCTTTGTGATGGTGACCTTGATCACTGTCGGCTTCCCTCTGTGATGGTGACCGTGCTCACGGCCGGCTTCTCTCTGTGATGTTGACCTCTTGATCACTGCCGGCTTTCCTCTGTGATGATGACCTCTTGATCACTGCCGGCTTCCCTCTGTGATGGTGACCTTGGTCACGGCCGGCTTCCCTCTGTGATGGTGACCTTGTTCATTGCCGGCTTCCCTCTGTGATGGTGACATCTTGATCACTGCCGGCTTCCCTTTGTGATTAAGACATTGATCACGGCCGGCTTCTCTCTGTGATGGTCACCTTGGTCACTGCCGGCTTCCCTTTGTGATGGTGACCTCTTGATCACTTTCGGCTTCCCTCTGTTGTGGTGACCTCTTGATCACTGCCGGCTTCCCTCTGTGATGTTGACCTCTTGATCACTGCCGGCTTCCCCCTGTGATGGTGACCTCTTGATCACTGCCGGCTTCCCTCTGTGATCGTGACCTTGATCACTGCCGGCTTCCCTCTGTGATCGTGACCTTGATCACTGCCGGCTTTCCTCTGTGATGGTGACCGTGCTCACGGCCGGCTTCCCTCTGTGATGGTGACCTTAGTCACTGCCGTCTTTCATCTTTGATGGTGACTTTGGTCACTGCCGTCTTCCCTCTGTGATGGTGACCTCTTGATCACTGCCGGCTGCCCTCTGTGATGGTGACCTTAGCCACTGCCGGCTTCCCTCTGTGATGGTGACCTCTTAGCTACTGCCGGCTTCCCTTTGTGATGGTGACCTTGATCACTGTCGGCTTTCCTCTGTGATGGTGACCTTGGTCACTGCCGGCTTCCCTCTCTGATGGTGACCTCTTGATCACGGCCGGCTTCCCTCTGTGATGGTGACCTTGGTCACTGGCGTCTTCCCTTTGTGATGGTGACCTTTTGATCACTGTCGGCTTCCCTCTGTGATGGTGACCTTGGTCACTGCCGGCTTCCCTCTGTGATGTTGACCTCTTGATCACGGCCGGCTTCCCTCTGTGATGGTGACCTTGGTCACTGCCGGCTTTCCTCTCTGATGTTGACCTCTTGATCACGGCCGGCTTCCCTCTGTGATGGTGACCTTGGTCACTGTCGGCTTCCCTTTGTGATGGTGACCTTTTGATTACTGCCGGCTTCCCTCTGTGATGGTGACCTTGATCACTGCCGGCTTCCTTCTTTGATGGTGACCTTGATCACTACCGGCTTACTTCTGTGATGGTGACCTTGATCACTGCCGGCTTCCGTCTGTGATGGTGACCTCTTGCTCACTGCCGGCTTCCCTTTGTGATTGTGACCTTGATCACTGCCGGCTTCCCTCTGTGATGGAGACCTTGATCACTGCCGGCTTCCTTCTGTGATGGTGACCTCTTGGTCACTGCCGGCTTATCCTTGTGATGGTGACCTTGATCACTGTCGGCTTACCTTTCTGATGGTGACCTTGATCACTGTCGTCTTCCCTCTGTGATGGTGACCTTGATCACTGTCGGCTTCCCTCTGTGATTGTGACCTCTTGATCACTGCCGGCCTTTCCTCTGTGATTGTGACCTTGATCACTGCCGGCTTCCCTTTGTGATGTTGACCTCTTGATCACTGTCGGCTTCCCTCTGTGGTGGTCACCTCTTGATCACTGCCGGCTTCCCTCTGTGATGTTGACCTCTTGATCACTGCCGGCTTCCCCCTGTGATGGTGACCTCTTGATCACTGCCGGCTTCCCTCTGTGATGGTGACCTTGATCACTGCCGGCTTCCTTCTGTGATGGTGACCTCTTGGTCACTGCCGGCTTACCTTTGTGATGGTGACCTTGATCACTGTCGGCTTACCTTTGTGATGGTGACCTTGATCACTGTCGGCTTACCTTTGTGATGGTGACCTTGATCACTGCCGGATTCCCTCTGTGATGGTGACCTTGGTCACTGCCGTCTTCCCTCTGTGATAGTGACCTTCGTCACGGCTGGCTTCCCTCTGTGATGGTGACCTCTTCATCACTGCTGGCTTCCCTCTGTGATGGTGACCTCTTCATCACTGCCGGCTTCCCTCTGTGATTGTGACCTTGATCACTGACGGCTTCTCTCGGTGATGGTGACCTTGGTCACTTCCGGCTTCCCTCTGGGATGTTGACCTCTAGATCACTGCGGGCTTCCCTCTGTGATGTTGACCTTGAGCACTGCCGGCTTCCCTCTGTGATGGTGACCTTGATCACTGCCGGCTTCCTTCTTTGATGGTGACCTTATTCACTACCGGCTTACTTCTGTGATGGTGACCTTGATCACTGCCGGCTTCCGTCTGTGATGGTGACCTTGATCACTGCCGGCTTCCCTCTGTGACTGTGACTTTGATCACTGCCGGCTTCCCTCTGTGATGGTGACCTTGGTCACTGCCGTCTTCCCTCTGTGATAGTGACCTTCGTCACGGCTGGCTTCCCTCTGTGATGGTGACCTCTTCATCACTGCTGGCTTCCCTCTGTGATGGTGACCTCTTCATCACTGCCGGCTTCCCTCTGTGATTGTGACCTTGATCACTGACGGCTTCTCTCGGTGATGGTGACCTTGGTCACTTCCGGCTTCCCTCTGGGATGTTGACCTCTAGATCACTGCGGGCTTCCCTCTGTGATGTTGACCTTGAGCACTGCCGGCTTCCCTCTGTGATGGTGACCTTGATCACTGCCGGCTTCCTTCTTTGATGGTGACCTTATTCACTACCGGCTTACTTCTGTGATGGTGACCTTGATCACTGCCGGCTTCCGTCTGTGATGGTGACCTTGATCACTGCCGGCTTCCCTCTGTGACTGTGACTTTGATCACTGCCGGCTTCCCTCTGTGACTGTGACCTTGATCACTCCCGGCTTCCTTCTGTGATGGTGACCTCTTGGCCACTGTCGGCTTCTCTTTGTGATGGTGACCTTGATCACTGCCGGCTTCCCTTTGTGATTGTGACCTTGATCACTGCCGGCTTCCCTCTGTGATGGTGAGCTTGATCACTGCCGGCTTACCTTTGTGATTGTGACCTTGATCACTGTCGGCTTACCTTTGTGATGGTGACCTTGATCACTGTCGGCTTCCCTCTGTGATGGTGACCTTGATCACTGTCGGCTTACCTTTGTGATTGTGACCTCTTGATCACTGCCGGCCTTTCCTCTGTGACTGTGACCTTGATCACTGTCGGCTTCCCTCTGTGATTGTGACCTCTTGATCACTGCCGGCCTTTCCTCTGTGACTGTGACCTTGATCACTTCCTGCTTCCCTCTGTGATGGTGACCTTGATCACTGTCTCCTTCCCTCTATGATGGTGACCTTGATCACTGCCGGCTTCCTTCTGTGATAGTGACCTTGATCACTGCCGGCCTTCCTCTGTGATGTTGACATTGATCGCTGCCGGCTTCCCTGTGTGACTGTGACCTTGATTACTGCCGTCTTCGCTCTGTGATGGTGACCTTGATCACTGCCGGCTTCGCTCTGTGATTATGACCTTGATCATTGCCGGTCTCCCTCTGTGATGGTGACCTTGATAACTGCCGGCTTCCCTCTGTGATGGTGACCTTGATCACTTCCGGCTTCCCTCTGTGACTGGAACCTTGATCACTGCCGGCTTTCTTCTGTGACGGTGACCTCTTGATCACTGCCGGCCTTCGTCTGTGAAGGTGGGCTTAATTATTGAATTGCGTGATCCAACCTTGCGCAGACGCGCCAACAAGGCCACGACAGAACTGATCTGGCTGTGGTCTCTCAGCGGTTAAGTATGCTAACCTCAGGTACGATTGTCGTTAACAGTCACGCGGACGCTCTCAATAGACGTTCGCCCCCGGGATTTGCCCCCCCCCCCAACGTCACACCCGATATGGCGACGGTCTCGGCGTCACGGCCCACAGTACACATTGATTACTCCACCCCACCTCAATTATGAGCAGTGTTTGAATGATTAATGGAAATCCAGCTTGAGTCCGCTTTGGAGCGGTAGCAGGCGCTTCCGGACAAACTCAAGCCATATGTACGCAACGAGCGGTAGGGGTAAGGAAATGAGGGCCGGGGAAAGGGGGGGGGGGAGGAGTGTGGGGTGGCGGAGGTAATGTAAGGTGCTTACAATTAATAGGATAGAAGCGTGTATGGTAAGGCAATCACCCCCTCCCTTCCCCCCTTCCCCAGCGTCACCAGGTATTTGTTTACCGTGGGTCCCTTATTCCCTTATTAAAGACGCCCAGCACGCCCGTGGCCCGTCCATCAGGGGTGTGGCGAGGTGAGGGGGTGGGGTGGACCACCCGACCAGGCGCGGGCCGTGGCCCTCACTCCCCATATACTGTTGCCCTGGACGTCACAGCAGCCAACATCCAGACGTAAAAAATAGCTTGAAATTAACGACACAACGGAGGAAACGTTTGTTGAACTTTGGACACGACGGCCTCGTGACGACCAGCTCAGTGCTTAGTCGGCACGTCCTGTAGCTGGCCGGGCGGCTGCCGCAGGAGGGAGAGGAGGAGGGTGCGGCTTGAGCACCGCCCGCCTCAGCCCTGGCTAACCCCGGCCAGGATGCAATGGAAGCGACTTCGGAAGACAGACCACTCCGGATCTCAGAGAAAAACGCGCTGGACGACCAGGAGACATTGGGCGATGCTTCTGGTACTAGGGGTTTACAACTGAGTGGCGTGCGCGTGGAACCGCTGGCCGGGAGCATGGACGCCATGAAGATCGCGGCGGGGGGTCCCGAGACCGCGACCCCCTCGGGAGAGAGCCCCTTTGATGCGACCCCCTTGGGCGAGATCCCCGTGGGCGGGAGCCCCTTTGGCGGGACCCCCTTGGGCGAGGCGTGTGCCCCTGGCGGGCCTGTAGATCGCGAGCCGTCGGTGTGCAGTGTCCGGGGCATCGCGGCATCAAGGCTGAGCAGGTAGGAGGAAACATGGCAAACTGTTGTCAATACGCAAATGTGATACTGTACTGTATATAGGAATTGACAATCAAATTCAGTTCAAATTGAGAACACAGAAGATTTCATCCAAGCGTCTCTAACATAACATAATCTATTATATTGTTTATATATATATTTTTTTTTAAGTTGTTATGTTTTTTTTACATATCGGCATCTCGAAGGACTTTTAAATTACATTTGTTGGTCAAATATGACCCAGAACCGCGCCCATGTTACCCGATGGCTTGTACTCGAGGATAGGGGGGTGGGGTGTAGGACCGCTTGTAAAACAATGATGAGGCCATGAGGTCAATAATGAGGCCATGATGTCCTAGTGACTTGATGGACTGGTGCAGTGATATCCTAATGGCTTGATGGACGGATGCAGTGATATCCTAATGGCTTGATGGACTGATGCAATGATATCTTAATGGCTTGATGGACTGATGCAATGATGTCCTAATGGCTTGATGGACTGATGCAGCGATATCCTAATGGCTTGATGGACTGATTCAATGATGTCCTACTGGCTTGTTGGACTGATGCAATGATATCCTACTGGCTTGATGGACTGATGCAATGGTGTCAAAATGACTTGATGGACTGAGGCAATGATGTTCTAACGGCTTGATGGACTGATGCAATGATGTGCTAATAACTTGAGGGACTGATGCAATGGTGTCATAATGACTTGATGGGCCAATTTAATGTGGTCTTAATGGCTTGATGGACGGATTTAATGTTGTCTTAATGGCTTGATGGACTGATGCAATGATGTCCTAATGGCTTGATGGACTGATGCAATGATGTCCTAGAGACTTGATGGACTGATGCAAAGATGTCCTTATGGCTTAATGGACTGGTGCAATGATGTCCTAATGACTTGATAAACTGATGCAATGATGTCCTAATGACTGGATGGACTGATGCCAAGATCACCCCATGGTCTATTAGCTGGTTGCACAACAAGCTTTACCGAGCTAACTAGAACACGTGCCCATATATCACGTTTATATAAACATCCATGTCTATCATACTTAAATGAATATTCGTCACATTTGGCTGTCAGTTCCTGTGCCACGTGGCCAAGTAATGTCCTCATTCACCTTGATATTGTGAATGGCACTGATACAAATTTGCAGTTATATATGACGATAGATTAAATATGGTTTAAAACATCTAGATGTCTACTGTTCTCGTCAGCTTTCCCATGGGAATGATGTTCATCTGAGCGTATGTATACTCCACATTTGTTATATTAAATGCTTCTGTCCGAATTGTCAAGGTCGGAGAAAATAATGCAAAAGATTCAGGTATATTCATTCTTCATATATATTATTACACAAACGATAATTTAGTTAACCTATGCGAAACATACACTGTATCAATTTTACACTCGATATACAGAACTTGCCATTCAGATATATTGTGAGATTTGGCAGGGTATAGATCCCACCTCTTTCTTCGCAAAGGTCGCGACATGACACACAGAGCTTAAAACGTCCTACTTAAACCAACTAGGTATGATCGATTTTGTCTCTCTGTCCGTCTCTTTGTGCTCTCAAAACGCGATAGGTCACCGTCAAACTTGACCAATTTGAGTTTGATATCAGCATATGCAGGTCAAAGGTGAAGATCACAGGGTTTTGCTAACCTATTTCTATCCTCAGATAGGGCCAATAATCGTTGCTAAGGTCAGTTCATTTTAGCTACCATGATCGCTAGCTACTATAGTTGGTAGCATTGTTTCAACTTTCATCGAAATCGAACGTTAAAATCGAAATCGAGTTTAATGAGCAAAATACTAAGTTATAATTGAGAGTGAACTGTGTCCTATGGTTTCTTTTGTTCACCTGATACCGTGTGCTATTAAGCTTAGGTAGGGTCCCTGGCACTAATTTGTAGAAATGCGCGGCACATTTATCCTATCAATTAATGGAGCCCCTAGCATTGATTCGTTGATTCGAAGGCAGAGTTCCTGCATATGTCGATGTTCCAGGCGGGTTTCGGATCTGTTTGTTACATAGTGAGATGATATGTGACCTTCGACTTGGTCAAGGTCAAGGCACTATTATGCACATCTGGTGATGGGGTGGTTCCTGGACGTCAAGTAATGCCTAAGAGCACGGATATTTCTTATGAAAAGATATCTCTATAGAGCGGTTATTTTTCTTTAAAATGTTACCCCATACGTACAAACATTATTAACAATTAACATTTTCCGCGGAACCCCTGCAAACCCAGCAATGTATTAGGTCTCCCCTCCCCCGGAATGTGGTGCTACTTTTTTCGTCAGTTCTGAGTGACCGTTCGTGAAACGTTTGTGCTGATCGAACCGCAGCCTCGTGAGTAAGTCTGTTTGACAAAAACAAACTGGGAATACCAGAGCAGCAACCCCTGGCATACTGTTCTGAAATAATTATTCAAAGCTACTGCCTGAAGCTGCTACAAGACACGCACGCGCCACCTGCCAACCAAACTAACTAATCTGCCGATACCACACGCGCCCAAAAAAATGGATTCGAAATCATGCCGAACAATGAACTAATCAGTGACATAAGGTTTGAATATATGAAGGAGAGTTGCAGCGCCAAAAGATTAAAGCCCCAAGTGTAATGAAATGACGGACACGGCATACCGATTAAGTAGTTATGGAGTATGAATATTCAACGACGCTTTAGAAGGCGTCGCCATATTTGTCTGCGAATAGCAAGCATGGCGCGCTATTTATATGGACTGGCGAGACATGCAGGGGAAGCATGAGTCAGCGCACTTGTCAGATCCTATCAAAATACTCAAATCGATGTGCTCCGTGGGTCCGCAGCACAAGAAACCATTCATACCCAGAACGTGTAGAATTAAGACTGGATCACTGAGTCAAGAGTCAATATGGATGCGATCCAGGAGTAATGATGTCTGACAGATCTATGAATGGTGTCACTGCGCTGAATCACAGACACCAACCACTGTTTCTCTCAGGCAGCCATATCGTGTTAGGCGGGTAGAGCCAACCTGGCGAGGCAGCTATTGGTACTGGAGGCAGCTATTGGTACTGGAGGCAGCTATTGGTACTGGAAGCAGCTATTGGTACTGGAACCAGCCCTGGTTTATTTTGGAATCAAGAAAGTTAACGTACTACATAGGTGTTGAACACACATTCTGCAGAAGAGACTAGTGTCGTTCTTTCATTCGAGGATCCATCAAATCTGCAGAATGTATACCAAAAGACATCACATCATCAGTATGAAGAGCCACAGAAAGTATATCAACAGAAAGAAAGACGTCACGCATGCAGCGTGAAATGCCGCAGAAGGTATATCATTGACACAGCTAACAGCCTGCGTGTGTATAGGAACAGACATCCCATCGTGGTCGACGACAGAAGATATCGGATACTACATCATGTCTGGGTTGTCCACGAAAGCTGCCACTGGTCGCGCCAACAAGGGAGCCAACGGTTTTGCAAGGTATCCGTACAACTGTCAGTACTCGATCAACAGTGAGATATTGACTTGTATCGACTCGAAGGCCGTGTTTCACCTTAAAATATGGCGATGAAAATGCTTTTCATATCCCAGGTTTTATATCCCAGGGGCGGGTCCAGCAGAAAATCATGTGGGAGTCACAAGCTGGCGTACGTGTGGATACAGGAATTTGAGAATTTGAGAAGGGGAATCCACTTTGGGTTTGAAATTCTTACAACCGGGAGGTGAGGGTGGACTAAAATAGGCAGTCCACATAATAAAATGGGGGTCCAGTATAACAAGACGGGTGTGGCATCCATCTAGCATGCGCAAAAAGGGGGTGGAGGCGGTTAGACCCTCAAAGAACTACCGCGCTTGTATATCTTTATATTGCCCTACAGCAGCAAGAACCTGTGACCCCCAACTCCCCAACTCTCTACCAAGGGGGGGGGTGGGATAGGACATTAGCATGCGGCCCCGGCCGTTCCAAATTTACGAGCCCTGATATTCGGGGATGGGGGCTTAACAACAGCTAGGGAGCCACCCAGACAATGTCATTGGGGGTGGGAGCAGGTCTTCACGCCAGCGCTGATTGACTACAGACCATGGACGATATTCATAACGGTTCTAGGACAACTCCCCCCGGTCAGTTCCCCCCAGAACCCCCCCCCCCCACAATTGCCCCCCGACAATTTAACTCACCCCCAGGGACAATCCCCCCAGGACAACTCCCCCTATACGATACCCCCCCCCCCCCCGACAACTCACCCCGGGACAATCCCCCCAGGACAACTCCCCCTATACGATACCCCCCCACCCGCCGACAACTCACCCCGGGACAATCCCCTAAGGACAACTCACCCTCGACAATCCCCCGCAGATGATTCCCCACGAGACAATTCCCCCCAGACAATTCCCCCCCATGCCTCCCCCCACCACCCCCCTGTCAAACCCTTAGGAATACTTGATGAGTACTGACGTTACATACTTTCATTGATCTGGATTATAATTTAAAACTACGTGTACATGGTGTAAACCTATTAGAGAGACATGTATGGCAATTTACGAAACGTTTACACTGGGAAGGCACATAGGCACAACGGAGTGTGTGTGTGGTGGGGGGGGGGGGCAGGGGGTTCATGCCTATGTTATCGCGCCCATATAAACCGTTCCACCTTATAAATTTATGACAGAAAATCTATGTGTATAATTGGTGCTTACAGCCATTTTGTTTTTCACACAAGTGTTAAACTGGGCCAACAAGGATCCGGGATGGGCTTACGGGCTTACGTTTTATATATATATACCTTGTTCTATCTTCTGACATCAAGAAAGTGTGTCAACATTAGGTTGTTTCGGTTATATTTTCGCGACGAAATGTTGGAGCATACGTTGGAGAATCGTTGACACACTTTCTTGATGTCAGAAGATAGAACAAGGTACATAGAATACACAAACACTATGATTGTAAGCGCACACATTATGGTAGCCGGGGCCAGACTCGTGTGAGTCCTCGGAGCCTAGGTATGGCGACGCCTCGGGATGCTAGATACACATTTATAATATCTGTCACCTTAGAGATAAAAACAGGCTGCGGTATACCTATGTATATTATATTGTAGTAGCTATATAGGGGTGGTGTGGCGGACCGATAATTAGGGCCCCTGGCAGGGGAAGCCATGTTGCAAGTCGATTTTAAGATAAGGGCCATGTGGCATGCCGATTTTATGGAAAGGTCCATGTTGTTTGTCACAAAGTCTGGATGTCGCACCCCAATGTCGCGTTGGTGATTTGAAAGATCGCCGGGTCACCGTGTCGAAAAAGGCCATATGGGGCCCTATAATTTCGGCCCTAAGAGCCGTTATTAAATTATATTTATAGTCGATGGGGCCGGCCAGTCCGTGAACGTCCAATCTAGGCCTACGCACGGTTGTGATTATCGACCGACTCGCGGTTGTGGTGCCTAGGGGGGGGGGGGGGGGGAGGGGAGGAGGGGGGGGGCACTATTATACAAATCTGGTGGTGGGTGGGGGGGGATCCGCGGCCGGGTGTGTTAATGCCTGGGAGAGCGGACATTTAAAGTGGGTGTCTTAAAATTAATTTGGTGACTGCTAACGCTTCGTTTCGGCCGACTGGTAAGGAAAAATAAGTTAAGCCAACCCGCGCCCATCAATGTCGAGCAGCGCCTCTTTGCCGGAGCAAGTGACGTATATAGTGACCTCTCATGTGGCGCCGCCTTACGTTAGAACTGGAAGTTATCTCGCGGAGTGAAGTCTTCACAATAGATGTACCCTTTAGGGGAAATGCGTAAAAAGAAAGATCAGGGCCGCAATTTACGGAATAATGGCGGCAGTTCCAAGCCAAGCAGTAGACCATGATCTTAGTGTTTCATGGCAAAATAGCACCCAAACATATTGATATGTCTCTTGCCACGATTGTCTCCGTCAATCAACAGAAACAGCAACACACCCCAACATAATTGAAAAACAAAGAGTGCATTGTCGTCAGATTTACTATTACTATTATTACGAGTTGAATCTAAATTTAAGACGTTGACTTCTTGTCTCTGTTTCTTTGGTTTAATATCCGCATGCAACGATCAAAGTAAAACTTTTTGGGGCTGACAGTCCGCAAATCGCAAGCATTTCCACATATAGTTGGCCAGTCGCTTTTTTGATACCATATATCGTTGCCAAGAAACGTGGCACGTGCAACTAGGCAACTAGGTAGGTATGTGGGCCATTTAAAGCTATAACTACAATTATTACGAGTTGGTGGTCATGTTAACTAGTCTAATAGCATTAAATCTGAAGGCGGCCAAAATGCCGTATTCTGACCCGAACCGCCCTGCTGCCCATGCAATCTACAATCGTTGCCATAGCGACACTGCATAGAACAATGAAACATGACGTCACGCACAGTTCCAAAATGCTTTACTTTGGTCGTTGCATGCGGAAATTAAACCAAAGAAGCAGACAAGTCAACACCTTAAATTTAAATTAAACTCGTAATAAATAGTAATAGCGCGAGTTTTAGCAGCCCTTCATCTTCATTATCCGCCCTCGGCCTTGCGGCCTCGGGCCGATAATGAAAATTGGCGGGCTGCTACAGCTTGATGTCGGGCCAATAAAATTGCCTAACCCCCCGCTAACTCGCGCTATTGTTATATTATTACGAGTTGGTGGTCATGTTAACTAGTCCAATAGCATTAAATCTGAAGGCGGCCAAAATGCCGTATTCTGACCGGAACCGCCCTGCTGCCCATGCAATCGACAATCGCTGCCATAGCGACACTGCATAGAACAATGAAACATGACGTCACGCACAAAAGAATTGTAGTTATAGTTTTAAATGGCCCGCTTACATGCCTAGTTGCCTAGTTGCACGTGCCATGTTTCTTGGCAACGATAAATATGGTATAAAAAGGCGACTGGCCAACTATATGTGGAAAAGGCTTGCGATTTGCGGACAGCCAGTCCCAAAATGCTTTACTTTGGTCGTTGCATGCGCAAATTAAACCAAAGAAGCAGAGACAAGTCAACAACTTAAATTTAAATTCAACTCGTAATAATAGTAATAGCGCGAGTTTTGCATGGCGTTAGGCATTTTATTGGCCCTTCATCAAGCTGTAGCCGCCCTTCATTTTCATTATCCGCCCTCGGCCTTGCGGCCTCGGGCCGATAATCGAAGTTGGCGGGCTGCTACAGCTTGATGTCGGGCCAATAAAATTGCGTAACGCCCCGCAAACTCGCGCTATTGTCATATTATTTTGGGCGTGACGTCATGTTTCATTGTTCTATACAACGTCGCTATGGCAACGATTGTCGATTGCATGGGTAGCAGGGCGGTTTGGGTCAGAATACAGAATTTATCGGCCTTCAGATTTAATGCTATCGTACTAGTTAGCCCATTGCATGCGCACACTCTGATTAGTGTACAGCACTGCAAGGAACCTGGCTATGACGGGACATATCCTCCTTTCAATAAGAGTCTTAAACAGTTTTATATAATTTACACAATCAAAAGCTTTACTTGCATCTAATAACACAGTATATACATCACCTCCACCATTCATATAGATTGTATCACCTCTTTGTAAACAAAGGTGCACTGCGAGGTAGAATGGCCCTTTTTAAACCCAGACTCTGTTCGTCACAGAATTTAAATATATGCTCATTTTTCTTCAGAATGATACGATCTAAAAGCTTGCCTAATGCGCTACTGATTGCAATACCTCTGTAATTCGATGAGTCATTGATGGATTTGTTAGCACTTTTTGGTATGGGCTTCACTGTCGATAAAAGAAAACCACCCGGAGAGAAACTATGGCGCAGTATGCTACTGAAAAGAAGTGATATGAGCGTGTAGAGAGTATGGGTTCCGTTTATCAGATGATCTGTAGAATGCCCCAGGTTACAATTCCCCTTCCCGAGCTTCAACATTCCAATTGTCTTATATACATCTTCTGTGCATACATAATGATTTGAGTGACATAAACCTTTACAACATCTCTGTTTAACAGCTTCTTCAATCTCGTTACTCAATTGGGTCATTTCTGTTGTTTTATATGAAACACTATTATATAGTTCGCGATATTTTTCGCCAAATAACTGCCCAATAGCTGGTTCTCCTATTGCGTCGTCAATGCAGTTTGGCAAGTTACACTTGGTCGAGCGTATCTTCCTCACTTCTGTCCATTTTTCTCTATCTTTATTGCAAAGGAATGCATTCGCCAATTTATCAGACGAAACGTGCTTTTTATGTAGTTTTATTTAGCGAAGTGCATAATGGTACTGCGCTCTGGTTTTTCGCCGAATATCAGCCAAGAAACCATGTCTTGGAGAGTCGTTCTCTCGCCAGATATTGTGCCAGAACATGCTCCTATTTCTTCCCGCGGCAACTTGATCATTCCACACAGGGACGCGTTTCCTCGCATTGTTACTTAATTGTTGGTATTGACTTAATTGTCACTTGCTCTAATGCATGCGCTGATTATGGCGTCATGAAAGAGTTGCAGTTCACCAGTGTGCCTGCTGCAGCTAGGGGCAGGTCATCACAGTGTAAAGTCTCCCAAGGTATATTAATTTCCATAAGATCTGAATTCAACACTCCTTATATCGGATTGTCTAAGCGTCTGAGGCACCATGCCATTTTACTGTTTCCCTGGGTGAGACATACATAACTCGGGAGTGCTCCATAGGGATATCTAGGCAGAAACTGACCGGTGATATAACATATAGTTAGAGTATCCCCCCCCCCCCCGCCCCATAGGGCGGATATTTTAAAACTTGCGACCGGGGTGCGTTCATAAAGCGGGTTGGCCTCAGCGCGGACGGACAGCCGGGGCCTATAACCACTCTCCCAACAACGCCTCCTGTCGGGAGATCGAACCGAGCGAGCACGTGGGTTTGTTTATTTACTGCGGTTGCTACGTCGGTGTGCGTAGTTATACACCGGATAGAGCCTGTAATATATACTGTTGACATATTCCTCCTCGTTCATCAAAGTGACAGTTTCGTGAACTAATATCTATTACACAGAACACACTTTTGTTCCTTCCCTTCTTTTATAACGTACAGATATCCTGGATATTTGACGCACCGCATTGCACTATATATTGTGCTGTCGCTTACACGATCCGTTGCGTACCACAGCAAGGGCGAAAATTGGGCGAAAGAAGGTCTGAGTTAAAGTTATTCTGTTACTCTTCCACAATAAGTATGCTTGTATCTTAACGGGAAGATAACATATAGGAATCTACGATCAGTATAAGGACTGGTAACTCCACGGCAACTTGGCGAACTAATGGCAGTGACCATGCACTATGAATATTATGCAGCCACACTGGCCTGACTTTACAACCCCCCACCACCATTTTTTTATCTTGGTGGGGGGTTCCAAAGTTGGTCCACCTGACTTGACAACCCCACCATTTTTCAATTTTGGTGGGGGGTTCCAAAGTTGGTCCTCAGGATGATATGGTGTATCCAAAGTGAATATTAACATTCTTTTGCCAACCAGCCAGACGTTTTTGGGCCGATCGGACAATCACACGTGCGGCAAGATTTGAGCACTGTTATATGTATATATATCAGCCCAATCGGCAAAAAATCGCCAAAAAAAAATTTGGCTGGTTGGGAAAAAGCTCTAATATTCACTTTGGATCGATACAAGATATCGTCCTGAAAACGGAGTATAATATCAATGAACATGCATGTATTCTATCTATATAAACCACTCTTTTTATAACATCGCCCCACCATAAATTGTAGATCATAAGATCGGAAGGATCGGAAGTACATCAGGCATTTACCCTGGCCTTCTATATAATGGTGAAGCTTGAGACAACTCCTTCCTTCTTATAGTAGTTTATAGACCAAGCTAGGCTATGATGTCAGGCAAGAATGTGGAGCCTCTAATTAATCAAACCCGACTTTTATACAAATATCCCATAACATCAAATTAATTTTAAACTAATGCCTAAACTGCTGCTTGATGGCTTTGTATAAGTTTGTTTAATGGTCATGTATAGTCATATAACAATACCATAAAGTACAAGAATGCTATATGAGGCTATATGTCTAGCCCCAAACCTTAGCTAGGCTGTGTAAAAATTTCAAATGATGCATTTTATTGAGCTGTGAGGGGACATGGTGATGTATGGTAAATATACAGTGACTAGACTATGCAACATTTCATTTAAGTTAATGTTCCATTATTTTTTGGATGTCCTATAATTTTTAGGAGCTCTGCCACTGATACCACTGTCAAGGCTAAGATTCTTTAAATTACTTCTCTGATATCACTCATGTTTTGACTTTCCTAGATTCCTTTATTTTTATTTTTAACATAAGAGTTTTTTGTGTTAATTTTATATTAATTATTATTAATTGAAGGTTGTGATATATATCATTTACAATTAAATTACATGAACAATTCTATATGTTTCTAGTTTACAGACCTGTTGGCAACATGTTGGAAGATAGGTAGTTTCTCATTTTGAAATAAATCATTCTTTCATTTTGTAATACCTTAATTATAGTTGGTAGTTTTAATTTCAATCTCAAATAGTTATTTAGTATTCAACTAGGTTATTGGTGGTAATCAATGTACATACTTCTTTATTTAGTACCAGTTTATACAAGGGTACATTTCATGTGGTATATCTTTACTTTACTGCATTTTGGGGAGAAAAGGTATTAACAACTTATTCTCTTCCATATATTTCTTTCTTTGCGGTGTAGCTGCTTCTCTTAATTTGGATACACTATATATGCTATAAAGGCTTCTTATGGTTGTTATATTCAGAGATGTAAAGGGGAGTTATTCCACTGCATCTATTGTGTACTTGCCTGTTTTTGAGAAAGAAGTTTTGTTCAGATTGACAATCTTAATGCCAATTAATGAATTAGCACCCATATTCTGTAATATCACTGTCAATGCTGACTTTTTGGTCCAATTTAATGACTAATAATGTAATTATTGACAGACCATTGGGCATACAGATGTCAAAGCAACCCTAAGAATGACTTAAGCCTTTAAGTTACTTTGGTCTATCTGTGTTCTATCAAACAAGGTTTGTTTTTCTTGGCACACTCCTAGGCTGGAGATAGTGTTCTTTAGTACCTGGTAGACTGCCTTCTGTGAAACATGGACCATAAGTAGTCCTGCATCAGCCTATTATATGCTGTATTATTAAGTATAAACACTGGGTATTCAACGTTTTGTGTTATATTGTGGCCAATGTATACATATTAATTCACTATATATGTTGAGCTTTGTTAATAAAGGTGAATCATATACATTTGTTCGCTTACTGGAAGTGTTGTCTTTATTTTGTGTGGTTTATGTTTGTAGTTTTGTGAAGAAGGTGAGGATGGGGAAGAGGATAGAGAAAGCTTTTGGACGTGATAAGGGTCAGTCGTCGAGTACAAGTCAAGGCAGCCATGAGGAAGACCCCAACAAAACACCCGGTGAGTGGCTAGGACAGCGAGCATCTGAGGGTCACACAGCTAAATCATGTATGTGGTGTCCCACATTACTTAACAAGTCTATTGTGTATCCATTAACTAAAAAGCTATAAAGATTACACAAGAGGAATTTACAACTGAAACTGTTATTTTCTATCATGCAATATATAAATTTGCCATTTGTTTCTCCTTCCCATGCAGAGCCCCATTTGTGTACCGGACACTTCCAGACTGACTTCACGGAGCTCTGTCGCCGGAACCAGTTGACGGTTATCCCACCGGTGGTTCTGCGAGCCCGCCGCCCACCCTCGCCCACCCCGCCCCCCTTACAGGAGGAGAAGACAAAAGGCCGAAAGGACGACAAGAAGAACCAGCCGCCGCCGGAACCAGAACCAGAACCCGCCGTCGATGAAAATGGCGGTGCGTGATTGTTGGTGGTCCTTGTTTTGTCACATGTATATCATATTTGTAGATAACTTTAGATTTTTTTTCTCCATAAGATGTGAAGTTTCTTGATCGATACCTGGATATGTATGGATTTACCAAACAAGCCACGAGGTACCAGTAATAATAATAAATTTATTTGGTGACTTGACCCCTTCTACGTACTATTGTCAACGTTATATGATGAATGGGTTAACTTTTGAAACCACAGGAGTCCTAACTTTGATCTTTGTTATAACTTTTGGTTCAACTGATCGCCTTTCATTGACAGAAATGCAAGAACCCCCACCAAAGACGTACATCACAAAAGACAAAAATGAGTACTTCAAGCCCACAGTTCAAGTTGAAATGGACAATCCGGACAAACTCGACACTGTCACCGAATTATACATCCGAGGTGATTCCCTCAACATAAGTCCAATTGAATTACTCCACTCACTACGGCAAGGCTTGTTGTTGTCCGACATTGTGGGCTAAACGATGAAATGCCTGTAACCTTGGCCGACAATATGGCTGCATTGTTAAACTATCCTAGTTCTCCCTCTTTGAAGACCTCTGTCGAACATGTAAATAATAGTCTTTTTATCTATTTTCAGGATGGAAGATTGATGACATAATGATGAATGTATTCAAGCAATGTTGGCCTAAAATGGATCGGCTACATACTGTGAAGTGAGCGTTTTACATGTGTATTATTTCCCAACTGGACTGCTGTATGATATGGTTTAAGAGCTGTGTTAAGAGTCTGCTGTATGATGTAGTTTAAAGGCTGTGTTAAGAGTCTGCTGTATGCTTTGGTTTAAGGGCTGTGTAAAAAATGCTGTATGATATGGTTTAAGGGCTGCATATATAAAGAGTGCTGTATGATATGGTTTAAGGGCTGCATGTATAAAGAGTGCTGTATGATATGGTTTAAGGACTGTAAAGAGTGCTGTATGATATGGTTTAAGGGCTGTGTAAAGAGTGCTGTATGATATGGTTTAAGGGCTGTGTAAAGAGTGCTGTATGATATGGTTTAAGGGCTGTGTAAAGAGTGCTGTATGATATGGTCTAAGGGCTGTGTAAAGAGTGCTGTATGATATGGTTTAAGGGCTGCATGTATAAAGAGTGCTGTATGATATGGTTTAAGGGCTGCGTAAAGAGTGCTGTATGATATGGTTTAAGGGCTGTGTAAAGAGTGCTGTATGATATGGTTTAAGGGCTGTGTAAAGAGTGCTGTATGATATGGTTTAAGGGCTGTGTAAAGAGTGCTGTATGATATGGTTTAAGGGCTGTGTAAAGAGTGCTGTATGATATGGTTTAAGGGCTGTGTAAAGAGTGCTGTATGATATGGTTTAAGGGCTGTGTAAAGAGTGCTGTATGATATGATGCTTAGAAAGTTGCCTTTACTACCATGTTGTTGACCTGTTTCAGTTTGTGGCACGCTGGTCTCACGGATGACACGCTCATGGCACTGGCCGCATTCATACCAGAATGCACAAATCTAAAGTAAGCACATACATATGTATATTGTACCCACAGTACCAACGCTTTCCTGGACAGATATAAACTGTAGCAATTTATACATTGTTATTGTCAACACAGAATAGCAGAATATGGTAACAGTATTGTTAAGTTGTGTGTGTAAGAATGTGTGGTGGGATTAATGCCCCTTCACTGTCTTTAAGCGTTACAGTCCTTTTAAGCGTACACATGAGCGCCACGAACCCACGTTTATCCTGCTTCTCTGGTATTTGTTCCTCTGCTGCGTTGGCAGAAATCTTCTATTGGACAACAACCCGATGAAGAACGAGAGTTATCACACTCTGCTGACATCACAATGTCCGTAAGTACAGCGGATTTGCATTTTACAAGTAGTAAGAACGATATTGACATCCACTTCTGACCTCAGAATGTCTGTAAATATCGCTATCTATTTCGATATTATATGTATAGTAGGGAAGGTAATGTCCCTTGTGCTGACTTGTGATAGTACACACTACTTACTTGGGTGAAAGTATGATGAGAAATGCATATCCAGTAAGTTACTATGTTAAAGTACGCTAATGAGATTATCTTTGCGATAGTAATTTGGGGATGTTGTATCCGTGTCAAATGGATCGACGATTGGTTTACAGAGTCCAGACCTTGTCTCTGCGGTATTGCGACATCAGTGATTATGGTGCTGACCTCTTAGGCCGGGCGTTGGGGACCACCCTGCGCCAGAACCAGAGACTGTTGTCATTGAATCTCAATGGTAACCACATCACTGACAAGGGAGCCGAATTCCTTGCCAATGTAGGTACACATGGTCGCCAACAAAGTCCATTCTCCTCGATGTTCCCGTTTACACATTTCTATGGCAAGCGGTATAGGACTAAGATAGTGGACAAGAAAAAATAGGGTTTACTCCAATCTTACATTGTCTGAAAAAATATGTGCCATATAAATTCCAACTCCCAGGTCGATAGGGACTTTTAGGATATTAATTCCAATGTATTACACCATGAAAATAGTTTGCCCGTTCATTTTATTCTGGAGCACAGTTAGAAATATTGGCCGTTATCCCATATGACGCGTTAAAACCTCAAGAAATAGTCCGAGGCGATCATCGACGCGTGAGGTAAATGCTGGTGCGCCGGCCGCATGAGACGGGCAATCCTACTACTTCTTTTGTTAAAAACGCCGTTACATAACATCGGTTACATAACATGGGTTAAAACGTTGTTCCGGATATCAGGACTTCAACGTATCGAACTGCTACTGGTTATCTCATAAAAAAAAATCACCTGAATATTTACATAAACCCTTTAACTGGCTATATTCAGCAATTAAACCAGAACGTGCCTGGCGCGAAAATTACGGTTTTGATCGTTCAGAGTTGATGCCCGTGTTTGTACAGATTTTGTGACTAAAACGTGCCAAACTTACCAAACTATGGGGCGCATTATTCGCACGATCACCCGGATAGCTTTAATGTTTAAACTTCTGTTGGTATATTATGCTAATTTTACGAATTCATTTACCCAGAAGCTGGCCTGTATGGAACGTGGCCGGCCCGTTGGCTCAGTGGGTCAGAGCTCTCGCCTTGAGTGCCCTGGCCACATGAGAGCCTATCGGCATGTGGTTCGCGTGGCCATGTCTGTGTAGTCGCAGGATAAAGATCCCATATCCTTCGCAAAGAGTAGGGGGTTACCCCCGGGAACATGGCTCCACTCTCATTTCCTTCTCTCATTGACGCGATATGACCAAACAGTGGTTAATGCGTTCTGAATATACAACTTTTAAGTGTATGGACACTTCTCGTTGGTTTCTGTCAGGGCTTGCGCACCAACCGGACGCTGCTGTCACTTGGGGTAGCGCATAACCAAATAGGCGACGCGGGCGCTCACAAATTGGCTGAGGTATGACTAGCGAGGTGGCCTACATTGTATATATACCATATGCATATATAGATATATAGTAGCTGCTATAATTTAAAACTCGATCTGCATTTTCATATAATATATAAATATACGTGTAGATATATTTGTTTTTATTGACCTATGCACTGATATGCATAAAAACATATGCTTCTTTTTCTCAGAATGTTGAATAGATTTGTATTTGTATTTGATTGTATTGTATTGTATCTGTGGAATAGTTTCATGTATAAGAATGTATCTTCATGGGAATTTGACGGTTCTATTGAAGGTTGTATCTAGGTTTCCCTTAACTCACGAAGAAATTGTTGAAAGGCGTAAGCTTCTTTCTGCGGTGACGGACAGAAAAGCTGCTAGTGTAAGAGCCTTTTTTTGTATAACCATTTGATATTTGCTATTATTATTATTATGTGATTTTTACTATCTAAGCGTTCACTGTTTTGCATGATAATTGCATGCCTTATCTATTTGTTGTAGCATAACTATATATCACGTATTTATATTCTTAAGAACTTGTGGCTCACTCACATAGCTCACGTGGACTTGTAGTTAAGGTTGAGTTGGCAGCAATAGGTGTTGATTGCTTGCAGCCGTCTCCTGCCAGTAAGCGATCTGACTCGCGGGACAGGCCCGGAAGTGTCCGCAGTACGCACGCCGGCTCCACCATCAAAGGCAAATCCGCCAAAGCCAAAAAGGTTGGACGCTCCTAACTCTGAGTAGTGATACCTCGTCCCTAGGTCCATGTCATCACTGGAAGGAGAGACCCTTATGTGACGGAGTAATGCGTTATGCACCTGAGGCGTTGTGAAATTCTGGTCTCTTTATAGAGATGGTTGGGTTAACCAAGGTATATTCAGTCATGTTCCATCGGGTTTCAATGCGCTGTTGATGTAACCTTTGTGTTTGTTTGTTAGTTTCATTTGGCCTCTGGTTATTGTGGAATGTAAACCATGGAGATTCTTAAACTGGAGAAGTTACAGCTTGAACTCCTTTGGGGTAGAAAATACATTTTATGAGTTTTCTCACCTCCAAATAAGAACTGGAAGCTGCTTCTGAGCGAGGACGGGAAGGTAACCTGAGTGACCCGCTAGCTCCCTATTGTTTCGTTGTGCCCCACCACCCCCACCACCCCTCCACTGGGCTGTTCTCTCCCTCCACCTCACGTGGCCAACCCGTACTGTCCCCTCACTGCCAGTGTCTCCCTTGGTGTTGGTTACGTGCCATCTCGTACGAGTGTCGGTTCGCATCGTAGTGTGGTGGTGTATAACCCTAGCGGCTATATCAAACCAATCAGACCATACACCTGACAGTCTACTCCGACATCCCCATGCCCCCAAATTCTATACCCCCTTCCTAATCATCGCCCCATTCCGCATTTTCCACAGCCCCTTCTTTCCCAAGTTGTGACCCATGTACGCCATCCCCTCCCTCCCGTTTATGACTCGTGCGCACCCCTCTCACTCCCCACAATTTGTAACTAATGTACGTCCGTCTATCCCCCCAAATTTGTGACTCATGTACGTCAGACAGACGTTAATGCTCACCGTGACCTATCATGACGCTAATAGCAGACAGACGTTAATGCTCACTGTGAGCTATCATGACGCTAATAGCAGACAGACGTTAATGCTCACTGTGAGCTATCATGACGCTAATAGCACAGACGTTAATGCTCACTGTGAGCTATCATGACGCCAATAGCAGACAGACGTTACCGCTCACTGTGAGCTATCATGACGCTAATAGCAGACAGACGTTAATGCTCACTGTGAGCTATCATGACGCTAATAGCAGACAGACGTTAATGCTCACTGTGAGCTATCATGATGCTTTTTGTAACAATTTGTCATGTACGTCCCTCCCACTCTGCCCCCCCCCCTCCGCCCCAATGTGTAACCCCAGTACGCCCCTCCCACCCCTACCCCCCCAAATTGTGACTTATTTACACCCTCCCACTGCCCTCTCTAGACTCCTGTACGCCCTCTCTACCCCCACCCGCCAACTTCTCCCATTTTCCCCACCCTGCATCTCTCGGTATGCTCCCCCCCCCGCCCCGCTCCCGCCCTTGTTTCAGTAATTGTTACCAGACTTAATTGGTACACACAAACAATTATAAATAGAGATGTTTATGTTGAACAATGGACTGAATGTGCGATTCGGTAGGCGTAGAGAGCATTCTTCAGTTGTTTAGGAATAAGGCCAAATAAAAATTTATAATAATTTAAGTATGATAAATACGGGGTGTAAGCCATGTTATGAATGTCACACATCGCATATTTGTCTGTGCATGATCTTAAACCCGGTTTATGTGATACCCTACCCTTTACTTTATAAACAGCAATTGTTTTTGAATGTTCGGTGGACTTGGAAAACCTCTCTAGTCTTGACTGAAGATCCTCTCATTGCTTTATTATAACCATCTCTATGAATTATAAGTGATAATATGCCTCGTCTTGTTGCAAGCGTTCTGTTAGTGGAAACATTATTGTGATAAAAAATAGATCACGTCATCTTGTATATTATTAATCATGTCCGTGTCCTCTAAACGGGAATCCAGCCGGACCAAATCGTCCATCAAGTAACATGGCGTCTGGCCAAACGCATTTTCCGTTCCCGGTCAGTCGTGTTCTAGATTTACGTCACGTTACACAGGGCGTCACGTGTCTTGTAATGTTGACATCAGGAGATTGCGACAACTATAGCATTTTGTGGCAATAATGTTCGTAAGTCGCTGACAATGACAACCGTATGTTGTCCCTCGCCACGTGTCACCATGGCAATACTATCTACTGCTCTTACTCTAGGATGGCAAGACTGGAAAAGAAGAAGAGAAACACGACAAGACGAAGGGCAAGAAGGAGGACAAACCGCAGAAGAAAGGTGAGCTTAAGTTGACTTCATTGCTAAGTACAATGATAAGTATTGGGTGGCGGGTGCATGGAGGCCTGTTGGTCCCCACGAGCCTGCAGACGGCCAGCCTACATGGTCTGCACGCCCCTCAGCGTGCCCGTCCAGTCACACAGACGGCCAGCCTACATGGTCTGCACGCCCATCAGCGTGCCCGTCCAGTCACACAGACGGCCAGCCTACATGGTCTGCACGCCCCTTAGCGTGCCCGTCCAGTCACACAGACGGCCAGCCTACATGGTCTGCACGCCCATCAGCGTGCCCGTCCAGTCACACAGACGGCCAGCCTACATGGTCTGCACGCCCCTCAGCGTGCCCGTCCAGTCACACAGACGGCCAGCCTACATGGTCTGCACGCCCCTCAGCGTGCCCGTCCAGTCACACAGACGGCCAGCCTACATGGTCTGCACGCCCCTTAGCGTGCCCGTCCAGTCACACAGACGGCCAGCCTACATGGTCTGCATGCCCATCAGCGTGCCCGTCCAGTCACACAGACGGCCAGCCTACATGGTCTGCACGCCCCTTAGCGTGCCCGTCCAGTCACACAGACGGCCAGCCTACATGGTCTGCATGCCCATCAGCGTGCCCGTCCAGTCACACAGACGGCCAGCCTACATGGTCTGCACGCCCCTCAGCGTGCCCGTCCAGTCACACAGACGGCCAGCCTACATGGTCTGCACGCCCATCAGCGTGCCCGTCCAGTCACACAGACGGCCAGCCTACATGGTCTGCACGCCCCTCAGCGTGCCCGTCCAGTCACACAGACGGCCAGCCTACATGGTCTGCACGCCCCTTAGCGTGCCCGTCCAGTCACACAGACGGCCAGCCTACATGGTCTGCATGCCCATCAGCGTGCCCGTCCAGTCACACAGACGGCCAGCCTACATGGTTTGCACGCCCCTCAGCGTGCCCGTCCAGTCACACAGACGGCCAGCCTACATGGTCTGCACGCCCCTCAGCGTGCCCGTCCAGTCACACAGACGGCCAGCCTACATGGTCTGCACGCCCCTTAGCGTGCCCGTCCAGTCACACAGACGGCCAGCCTACATGGTCTGCACGCCCCTCAGCGTGCCCGTCCAGTCACACAGACGGCCAGCCTACATGGTCTGCACGCCCCTCAGCGTGCCCGTCCAGTCACACAGACGGCCAGCCTACATGGTCTGCACGCCCCTTAGCGTGCCCGTCCAGTCACACAGACGGCCAGCCTACATGGTCTGCACGCCCCTCAGCGTGCCCGTCCAGTCACACAGACGGCCAGCCTACATGGTCTGCACGCCCCACAGCGTGCCCGTCCAGTCACACAGACGGCCAGCCTACATGGTCTGCACGCCCCACAGCGTGCCCGTCCAGTCACACAGACGGCCAGCCTACATGGTCTGCACGCCCCACAGCGTGCCCGTCCAGTCACACAGACACGCTTTGTCACACAAACTATTTAATTTTAATATATGTAAATGTGTGACAGATGATAGTATAATGATATAATTACAGTATTTACTAATCATGTTTTCTTCGCTCACTCATTAAATAATTACAAATTAAGATTAATTCAATTGGTCTTGTTTCTACTTTTTACCAGTAGCTTATTTTCGTATTTTTGTGTAATCACGTCTTTGCTTTCACCCATTCGATTTATAATGCGTATATGTTCCCCATTTCATGCCATCAGATGCCAGAGGCTCAAAAGGTTATTATGTACATAAGTCTGTAGTGATTTCACATCGTTAGTTTAGTCTTTTTGCTTCCAGTACCATTATGTGTTTGAGCTTGACCTACATCTTCCCACGAAGCAATAAGACGCTGCCTTTATCTGTCAGATTGACCATGTCCATTATTGTATTGTAGCTACTTATGGGATAATTTACCACTCCTTTGCGCACTTATTTGGGTTCTAATACTGCGCGCTCAGCATTCTCATCTAACCCCTAAAGTCTTGTTTCTGTCATGCACGTATCTGTGCTACTTTGTGCTTTAACTATTATTTATACATAAAAATATACATAGTATCGTTTAACCATTGTCTTTATGTTCTCGATATACTTCACGAATCAACCAGTACGAGACACATTTGGATGCTTGTACGAAGTGCGTTCTATTAACTGGCGGGGCATGACGCCAATAGCAGACAAACGTGAATGCTCACATTGACCTATCATGAGGCTAATAGCAGACATACGTGAATGCTTACTGTGAGCTATCATGACGCCAATAGCAGACAGACATTAATGTTCACATTGACCTATCATGACGCCAATAGCAGGCAGACGTTAATGCTCACCGTGACCTACCATGACGCCAATAGCAGACAGACAACAATGCTCACAGTTACCTATCATGACGCCACTGTGACCTGTGACCAGACAGACGTGAATGTTCATTGTGACCTATCATGACGCTAATAGCAGATAGACGGTAATGCTCACTGTGACCTATCATGACGCTAATAGCAGATAGACGGTAATGCTCACTGTGACCTATCATGACGCTAATAGCAGATAGACGGTAATGCTCACTGTGACCTATCATGACGCTAATAGCAGATAGACGGTAATGCTCACTGTGACCTATCATGACGCTAATAGCAGATAGACGTGAATGCTCAGCGGCCTATCATGACGCCAATAGCAGACATACGTGACTGCTTACTGTGACCTATCATTACGCCAATAGCAGACAGACGTTAATGCTCAGTGACTTATCATGACGCCAATAGCAGACAAACGTTCATGCTCACTGTGACCTACCATGATATGGTCTTTGATTCACTTTGTGTGGCTCGGGGTAGATCTGTAATATAAACCTCCACAACTCCATACGGCGTGAAATCCTATAGCCACCCTCCACGACTCGATAGTGAGTGAAGTCTTATAACCACCCTCCACAACTCGTTACTGAATGAAGTCTTACACCCACCCTCCCCAACTCGATACTGAGTGAAGTCTTATAACAACCCTCCACAACTCGATAGTGAGTGAAGTCTTATAGTCACTGTCCACAAATCGATAGTGAATGAAGTCTCATAGCCACCCTCCACAACTCGATAGTGAGTGAAGTCTTATAACCACCCTCCACAACTCGATAGTGAGTGAAGTCTTATAACCACCCTCCACAACTCGATAGTGAGTGAAGTCTTATAACCACCCTCCACAACTCGATAGTGAGTGAAGTCTTATAACCACCCTCCACAACTCGATAGTGAGTGAAGTATTATAGCCACCCTCCACAACTCGATAGTGAGTGAAGTCTTACAGGAAATCAAAAAACAAACCGCCCTAGTTATTACTGTTTCGTAAGACATGATAGATCAGCCTCTTCGGGAACATTTTCATGTATATATATGTATATATATATATACTATAACGAGTGTACTTGGTGTACTTGATTGCCGTTAGGTGGCGGGTCGTCCAGCGGGCGAGGTTCCGGAGGTAGGTTTCACTTTGCTCGCGCCAGGTCTCACTTTCACAGGTCTCTTAAGTACGAGCTTCTTCTAGGAGGAAAACCTATATTACTGTACGTTTTTCCGCATTTTGTACACAACTTTAGCAATGCTTCAGCATCATTCTTCATCGGAGTTGAATTTAATACAACGCCGGCAGCCAAAGTTAATTCCTTTTCATGCAGTTTAAATACTTCACTTCAGTCCTCTAATTTTTGTGTTGTGTCTCTTTAAAATTTAATCTGGTATTCTTCGTTTGATAACTTGCAGCACTTCTTGCAGTTCTTGGTATGGGTAAAACTTGTCCCGCACTGCTGAGGCTTTCTCAGGCGTTACTGGGCAACCGTGCCGTGACGTCCTCATTAAATATAACAGACCTATGTTTCCAAAGTTGTCCACAACGGAGACCGGTAATATATAACAAAATAAAAATAAATTATTACAAGTGATTTGGATTTTAATCCACTAAGCCTGAGGAAGCCAGAACAGGAAGTGCGTCACATGATTTGGTATGTGTGTCATGTGACTCTCACGTGACTGATCTTGCATGTAGAGCTCCATTGGTACATGGTTGTGGGACATCAGCTGGAACGATATGTGGATAGTGGAGCAAGTCCTAGTATGTGTGTAGGACATACCATTGCTGTGGTCTCATGTTTTGTGTCTTGCTGCTTATCATACCTTGAGCATATTGCCCAGGTCTCAGTCTAATCGGCTTCGTAGCTGTAAATGAAGTTAAGCGAAATACCCCAAACAATTGTTACCCAACTGTATTGTATAGAGCAGATGACTGGGTCCGGCAGTCGCAGCCCGCATGACATAACGAGGTAGCATACGCACCACCCATAGCCCCCACCCGTAGCCCCCACCCACATTCCCTACCCATAGCCCCCACCCATAGCCCCACCCACATCCCCCACCCATAGCCCCCACCCATATCCCCCACCCACATCCCCCACCCATAGCCCCCACCCATAGCCCCACCCACACCCCCCACCCATAGCCCCCACCCACATCCCCCACCCATAGATCCCCACCCATAGATCCCCACCCATACCCCCCAGCCACAGACCCCACCCATAGCCCCCACTTATAACACCCACCCATATATCCCACCCAATGTCCATACCCATAGGGCCCACCCATAGCCCCCACCCATAGCCCCGCACCCACATCCCCCACCCATAGCCCCCACCCATAGCCCCCACCCACACCCCCCACCCATAGCCCCCACCCATAGCCCCCACCCACATCCCCCACCCATAGCCCCCACCCATAGCCCCGCACCCACATCCCCCACCCATAGCCCCCATCCATAGCCCCCACCCACATCCCCCACCCATAGCCCCCACCCGTAGCCCCTACCCACACCCCCCACCCATAGCCCCCACCCATAGCCCCCACCCACATCCCCCACCCATAGCCCCCACCCATAGCCCCCACCCACATCCCCCACCCATAAATCCCCACCCATACCCCCCAGCCACAGACCCCACCCATAGCCCCCACTTATAACACCCACCCATATATCCCACCCAATGTCCATACCCATAGGGCCCACGCATAGCCCCCACCCATATCCCCCACCTATAGTCCCCACCCATCGCCCCCAACAATCATCCCCAACCATAGCTCATACCGATGGACCCCACCCATAGGCCCCACCCATAACCCCCACTCATAGCCCCCAACCATAACCCCCACCCATAGCCCCCACCCATAGACCCCACCCATAGCCCCCACCCATAGCCCCCACCTATAGCCCCCATCTATAGCCCCCACCCATAGGCCCCACCCATAGCCCCCACCTATAGCCCCCACCCATAGACCCCACCCATAGCCCCCACCCATGGTCCCACCCATAGGCCCTACCCATAACCCCCACCCATAGCCCCCACCCATAGGCCCCACCTATAGCCCCCCTCCCCTAGACCCCACCCATAGGCCCCACCCATAGCCCCCACCTATAGCCCCCACCCATAGACCCCACCCATATGCCCCACCTATAGCCCCCACCTATAGGCCCCACTCATAGCCCCCACCCATAGGCCCTACACATAGGCCCCACCTTCAGCCCCCATCCATAGCCCCCACCCATAAGCCCCACCCATAGCCCCCACCTATAGCCCCCACCCATAGACCCCACCCATATGCCTCACCCATAGCCCCCACCTATAGCCCCCACCCATAGGCCCAACCCATAGGCCCTACCCATAACCCCCACCCATAGCCCCCACCTATAGCCCCCACCCATAGCCCCCAACCATCACCCCCAACCATAGCTCATACCGATGGACCCCACCCATAGGCCCCACCATAACCCCCACCAATATCCCCCACCTATAGCCCCCACCCATAGCCCCCAACCATCACCCCCAACCATAGCTCATACCGATGGACCCCACCCATAGGCCCCACCCATAACCCCCACCCATAGGCCCCACCCATAACCCCACCCATAGCCCCCAACCATAACCCCCACCCATAGGCCTCACCCATAGGCCCCACCTATCACCCCAACCCATAGGCCCCACCCATAGGCCCCACCTATAGCCCCCATCCATAGACCCCACCCATAGGCACCACCCATAGGCCCCACCCATAACCCCCACCCATAGCCCCCACCCATAGCCCCCACTCATAAGCCCCACCCATAGGCCCCACTCATAGGCCCCACTCATAGCCCCCACCCATAGACCTACGACTGATCCTAGGTCGAACATGGTTCGTCTTCCAAGATGTTATCAATTGTTGCTGTATGTTAATAGATGTGTTTATATGCCTTGATTTGCATGATATAACATGATTCGATACAATTTGCCACTGTCATGCACCATACGACAGTAAGTCATTGTTAAACAATCCATCGGATGGGTGATATAATTGTAATATACCGGTAATGTTTGTTTGTGTGCTCCCGGCATGTCCTTGTGTTATGTGTGTCTCCTTCTCACATGTACGACCCGGTTTAGGCCATGTGTGTGCTAAGCTGGCATAAAACACCAATCTATCCATCCATATATGGATTGTTGATTATTAGCTAGATTGCATTTTCTATTAACAGCGAGGAGACGATATTTGTTTAATGACATTTTTTTAGTGCTATTTTGACCACGAAAACGATTGTGAATTTGTTATTTTAAGATTTGTCTTCGGACAACGATTATGAACATATGTTCTGTCTTTGTTTGGTAAACTGCCCATAAAAAGGCATAGAAATAATTCCTGTATATTTTGATCAGATGTGTATGCCGAAGAATGTGTGAACTGTATAGGCTAGTCCTGTGTGTGCACCCGAGTCGTGACGTCACCACCGGGATCTGTGACTGTTCCAGCGTCCGTCGTGACGGACACGAAGAGCACCAGCAAGAAGGGTCACGACAAGGGAAAACCAAAGAAAGGGGCTCAGCAGCCTGAGTACGAGGTAAGCCAGCCACGCCACGACATGCCAGCACGGTCAATATCAGCCGGAGTATGAGGTAAGCCAGCCACGCCATGTCATGCCAGCACGGTCAATATCAGCAGGAGTACGAGGTAAGCCAGCCACGCCATGTCATGCCAGCACGGTCAATATCAGCCGGAGTACGAGGTAAGCCAGCCACGCCATGACATGCCAGCACGGTCAATATCAGCCGGAGTACGAGGTAAGCCAGCCACGCCACGACATGCCAGCACGGTCAATATCAGCCGGAGTATGAGGTAAGCCAGCCACGCCACGACATGCCAGCACGGTCAATATCAGCCGGAGTATGAGGTAAGCCAGCCACGCCATGTCATGCCAGCACGGTCAATATCAGCCGGAGTACGAGGTAAGCCAGCCACGCCATGACATGCCAGCACGGTCAATATCAGCCGGAGTATGAGGTAAGCCAGCCACGCCATGTCATGCCAGCACGGTCAATATCAGCCGGAGTACGAGGTAAGCCAGCCACGCCACGACATGCCAGCACGGTCAATATCAGCCGGAGTACGAGGTAAGCCAGCCACGCCACGACATGCCAGCACGGTCAATATCAGCCGGAGTACGAGGTAAGCCAGCCACGCCACGACATGCCAGCACGGTCAATATCAGCCGGAGTACGAGGTAAGCCAGCCACGCCACGACATGCCAGCACGGTCAATATCAGCCGGAGTACGAGGTAAGCCAGCCACGCCACGACATGCCAGCACGGTCAATATCAGCCGGAGTACGAGGTAAGCCAGCCACGCCACGACATGCCAGCACGGTCAATATCAGCCGGAGTACGAGGTAAGCCAGCCACGCCACGACATGCCAGCACGGTCAATATCAGCCTGAGTACGAGGTAAGCCAGCCACGCCACGACATGCCAGCACGGTCAATATCAGCCGGAGTATGAGGTAAGCCAGCCACGCCACGACATGCCAGCACGGTCAATATCAGCCGGAGTATGAGGTAAGCCAGCCACGCCATGTCATGCCAGCACGGTCAATATCAGCCGGAGTACGAGGTAAGCCAGCCACGCCATGACATGCCAGCACGGTCAATATCAGCCGGAGTATGAGGTAAGCCAGCCACGCCATGTCATGCCAGCACGGTCAATATCAGCCGGAGTACGAGGTAAGCCAGCCACGCCACGACATGCCAGCACGGTCAATATCAGCCGGAGTACGAGGTAAGCCAGCCACGCCACGACATGCCAGCACGGTCAATATCAGCCGGAGTACGAGGTAAGCCAGCCACGCCACGACATGCCAGCACGGTCAATATCAGCCTGAGTACGAGGTAAGCCAGCCACGCCACGACATGCCAGCACGGTCAATATCAGCCGGAGTACGAGGTAAGCCAGCCACGCCACGACATGCCAGCACGGTCAATATCAGCCGGAGTATGAGGTAAGCCAGCCACGCCACGACATGCCAGCACGGTCAATATCAGCCGGAGTATGAGGTAAGCCAGCCACGCCATGTCATGCCAGCACGGTCAATATCAGCCGGAGTACGAGGTAAGCCAGCCACGCCACGACATGCCAGCACGGTCAATATCAGCCTGAGTACGAGGTAAGCCAGCCACGCCACGACATGCCAGCACGGTCAATATCAGCCGGAGTATGAGGTAAGCCAGCCACGCCACGACATGCCAGCACGGTCAATATCAGCCGGAGTATGAGGTAAGCCAGCCACGCCATGTCATGCCAGCACGGTCAATATCAGCCTGAGTACGAGGTAAGCCAGCCACGCCACGACATGCCAGCACGGTCAATATCAGCCGGAGTATGAGGTAAGCCAGCCACGCCATGTCATGCCAGCACGGTCAATATCAGCCGGAGTATGAGGTAAGCCAGCCACGCCATGTCATGCCAGCACGGTCAATATCAGCCGGAGTACGAGGTAAGCCAGCCACGCCATGACATGCCAGCACGGTCAATATCAGCCGGAGTACGAGGTAAGCCAGCCACGCCATGACATGCCAGCACGGTCAATATCAGCCGGAGTACGAGGTAAGCCAGCCACGCCATGTCATGCCAGCACGGTCAATATCAGCCGGAGTACGAGGTAAGCCAGCCACGCCATGACATGCCAGCACGGTCAATATCAGCCGGAGTACGAGGTAAGCCAGCCACGCCATGACATGCCAGCACGGTTAATATCAGCAGGAGTACGAGGTAAGCCAGCCACGCCACGCCACGACATGCCAGCACGGTCAATATCAGCGTTTTGAACTTTTTGCTCAATCGAGTATATTTACCCAAGATACACAAGTTATAGAGTAAAGCATGTTAATGAAGTTGTTCTAACTGGTGAATATGTTATTATCCGTTGCGAATTTTCCTTTTGTGTTTAATTGTCATGTAACTTTTCACGACTTGTAGACTACCATTTATAGTGCTGAGGTAAGAGCCAAGCCAAGCGTCTAACATACTAACAATCCATAGCGCTAAGCCTACAAGTCATTCGGCAATTGTATAACTGTTGTGTGGAATTATCCATGTTGGACATAAAACACATAATGGAGAATGAAAAGAATTATTTGTTGTGATGAAACTTAGAAACCCGCCGCATGAAGTCCTCTGTGATAGATTACGGAAATTAACTATAAACATGTTTATCTTCGAATAAGAACTATAAATTCTTTGCTAGGTATAAGATTTTGTCATTTTGCCGAATGATTTGTTTCCAGTCGTTACAACCCCCATAAGCACTTTGATATGTCCAGTTAGATGTTATATGATATTGCATAATATAGGATGTCATGTTTTTACCCGATGTCACACAATAGCGCCCCATTCGTTCACTGTTCCAATCACCTGGACTTTGCATGTATCCCAGTCCATTCCAAGCACAGTGGGACCTCGTCAATGTAGTGGTTAACGCACTGGACCGCAGATCAAAAGGTCCTGGGTTCGTATTCCGACACGGGCACCTCATCTGGGCTAATGTTTCATCCATTCAGCCTTCCTCGTCCTGGGAGATTCCTTGGTCCCGTTGTGTGCACAAAAGCGGCCTACGGCACCAATTCTTTTCATTTCTTGCCAAGCACAGCGCGCACCGAGGTTTGCATGGACAGACATGCTTGTGGTTATGCATAGGAGTCTGAACACCAGTTTGTTGGATACATGCACGCACTATTGTGTAAAGACGATTTGGGCCTATGAATATACTTGTTGCGTACCTGTATGCATGCAAAGGGATAACGACATTGTACATGAATGAAAAGAAGTGAGCTTATTACTGTCATTCCTGCCTAAGTGTGTGCACAACTGTAACGGTGTGATAAGCTCTTAGTTATTCCACGATGAAGCTATGCTATGTTAATATTCTTTGACACGTGTCGCTCCCATTAAGAAGAGGCGTTACCGTTAATCATCAATGACACTGGAACCAAATCTGTATTACTGAGGTACTATTTATGTGACGTCATTTGTTGTCAAGACGACTGACTCACCGGAAGTGGTCAACCCCCTGCTGGACGAGACGCAGCCCTTGAAGAATGGCGTCATCCTGCTGAAGGGGAACTTGAATCTGATCAATCTCAACCTCTCCCGTGAGTCTACATAGGGGCGCCCTTAGCTGGTAGCCACCTACTTAGTGGCGCCCTAGCTGGTAGCCACCTACATAGTGGCGCCCTTAGCTGGTAGCCACCTACTTAGTGGCGCCCTAGCTGGTAGCCACCTACATAGTGGCGCCCTTAGCTGGTAGCCACCTACTTAGTGGCGCCCTAGCTGGTAGCCACCTACATAGTGGCGCCCTTAGCTGGCCGCGACCTACTTAGTGGCGCCCTTACCTGGTAACCACCTACTTAGTGGCGCCCTTAGCTGGTAGCCACCTACTTAGTGGCGCCCTTAGCTGGCCGCCACCTACGTAGTGGCGCCCTTAGCTGGTAGCCACCTACTTAGTGGCGCCCTTAGCTGGTAGCCACCTACTTAGTGGCGCCCTTGGCTGGTAGCCACCTACTTAGTGGCACCCTTAGCTGGTAGCCACCTACGTAGTGGCGCCCTTAGCTGGCCGCCACCTACGTAGTGGCGCCCTTAGCTGGCCGCCACCTACGTAGTGGCGCCCTTAGCTGGCCGCCACCGACGTAGTGGCACCCTTAGCCGGCCGCCACCTACCTAGTGGCGCCCTTAGCTGGCCGCCACCTACCTAGTGGCGCCCTTAGCTCGCCGCCACCTACGTAGTGGCGCCCTTAGCTCGCCGCCACCTACGTAGTGGCACCCTTAGCTGGCCGCCACCTACCTAGTGGCGCCCTTAGCTGGCCGCCACCTACGTAGTGGCGCCCTCAGCTGGCCGCGACCTACGTAGTGGCGCCCTTAGCTGGCCGCCACCTACGTAGTGGCGCCCTTAGCTGGCCGCGACCTACCTAGTGGCGCCCTTAGCTAGCCGCCACCTACCTAGTGGCGCCCTTAGCTAGCCGCCACCTACGTAGTGGCACCCTTAGCTAGCCGCGACCTACGTAGTGGCGCCCTTAGCTGGCCGCCATCTACCTAGTGGCGCCCTTAGGTGGCCGCCACCTACCTAGTGGCAACCTTAGCTGGCCGCCACCTACGTATTGGCGCCCTTAGCTCTCCGCCACCTACCTAGTGGCGCCCTTAGCTGGCCGCCACCTACGTAGTGGCGCCCTTAGCCACCTACCTAGTGGCAACCTTAGCTGGCCGCCACCTACGTAGTGGCGCCCTTAGCTGGCCGCCACCTACGTAGTGGCGCCCTTAGCTGGCCGCCACCTACGTAGTGGCGCCCTTAGCTCTCCGCCACCTACCTAGTGGCGCCCTTAGCTGGCCGCCACCTACCTAGTGGCGCCCTTAGCTGGCCGCGACCTACGTAGTGGCAACCTTAGCTGGCCGCGACCTACGTAGTGGCGCCCTTAGCTGGCCGCCACCTACGTAGTGGCGCCCTTAGCTCTCCGCCACCTACCTAGTGGCGCCCTTAGCTGGCCGCCACCTACGTAGTGGCAACCTTAGCTGGCCGCGACCTACGTCGGTGTTTTGTGTACCTCAGATTTACGATTCACGGGTTGGGCTGTGTTCTTGCATAAATTTCTTGTCACAAACCGCCAATTCATCCAAGTTTAACGTCCTTGTGATCTGTATTATTATCTTCAGTGAGGTTATAATTACACATTGCTCCCGTGACAGTACAATAATTACAATATTTCTCCTCAAAGTAGTTGGTGTGTAAGGTGAATGTTTTTTTTAATATTTCTTTGTGTGATACCTTCATCATGTCGCCAGATAATCAAGTGGGAGAGCAAGGTGTGAAGGCGTTGTTAATGGCGATCAACTACCAGACGACCATCACGGAGCTGAAGGGCTCCAAGCCAGGCCACACGGGTCTGATGAGACTGTGTGTCCAGGTGAGTCCGCCCGGCCTGACGCCGACAGGGAGGGGGGGGGGGGGCAGGCCACACGGGTCTGATGAGACTGTGTGTCCAGGTGAGTCTGCCCGGCCTGACGCCGACAGGGAGGGGGGAGGGCAGGCCACACGGGTCTGATGAGACTGTGTGTCCAGGTGAGTCCGCCCGGCCTGACGCCGACAGGGAGGGGGGGGGGGGGCAGGCCACACGGGTCTGATGAGACTGTGTGTCCAGGTGAGTCTGCCCGGCCTGACGCCGACGGGTAGGGGGGGGGGGGGGCAGGCCACACGGGTCTGATGAGACTGTGTGTCCAGTTGAGTCCGCCCGGCCTGACGCCGACAGGGAGGGGGGGGGGCAGGCCACACGGGTCTGATGAGACTGTGTGTCCAGGTGAGTCCGCCCGGCCTGACGCCGACAGGGAGCGGGGGGGGGGCAGGCCACACGGGTCTGATGAGACTGTGTGTCCAGGTGAGTCCGCCCGGCCTGACGCCGACAGGGAGGGGGGGGGGCAGGCCACACGGGTCTGATGAGACTGTGTGTCCAGGTGAGTCCGCCCGGCCTGACGCCGACAGGGAGGGGGGGGGGGCAGGCCACACGGGTCTGATGAGACTGTGTGTCCAAGTGAGTCCGCCCGGCATGACGCCGACAGGGAGGGGGGTGGGGGGCAGGCCACACGGGTCTGATGAGACTGTGTGTCCAGGTGAGTCCGCGCGGCCTGACGCCGACTGGGAGGGGGGGGGGGGGGGCAAGCCACACGGGTCTGATGAGACTGTGTGTCCAGGTGAGTCCGCCCGGCCTGACGCCGACAGGGAGGGGGGGGGGGGGCAGGCCACACGGGTCTGATCAGACTGTGTGTCCAGGTGAGTCCGCCCGGCCGGACGCCGACAGGCGGGGGGTGGGGGGGGGGGGCAGGCCACACTGCAATGGTAGTCCTGAAGCTGCGTGCTAATGATGACCCCGACCCTTACTGCAATGGTAGTCCTGAAGCGGCATGCTAATGATGCGCCCGACCCTTACTGCAATGGTAGTCCTGAAGCGGCGTGCTAATGATGCCCCCGACCCTTACTGCGATGGTAGTCCTGAAGCGGCGTGCTAATGATGCCCCCGACCCTTACTGCAATGGTAGTCCTGAAGCGGCATGCTAATGATGCCCCCGACCCTTACTGCAATGGTAGTCCTGAAGCGGCGTGCTAATGATGCCCCCGACCCTTACTGCGATGGTAGTCCTGAAGCGGCGTGCTAATGATGACCCCGACCCTTACTGCAATGGTAGTCCTGAAGCGGCCTGCTAATGATGCCCCCGACCCTTACTGCAATGGTAGTCCTGAAGCGGCGTGCTAATGATGCCCCCGACCCTTACTGCAATGGTAGTCCTGAAGCGGCGTGCTAATGATGCCCCCGACCCTTACTGCAATGGTAGTCCTGAAGCGGCCTGCTAATGATGCCCCCGACCCTTACTGCAATGGTAGTCCTGAAGCGGCGTGCTAATGATGCCCCCGACCCTTACTGCAATGGTAGTCCTGAAGCGGCCTGCTAATGATGCCCCCGACCCTTACTGCAATGGTAGTCCTGAAGCGGCGTGCTAATGATGCCCCCGACCCTTACTGCAATGGTAGTCCTGAAGCGGCGTGCTAATGATGACCCCGACCCTTACTGCAATGGTAGTCCTGAAGCGGCGTGCTAATGATGCCCCCGACCCTTACTGCAATGGTAGTCCTGAAGCGGCGTGCTAATGATGCCCCCGACCCTTACTGCAATGGTAGTCCTGAAGCGGCGTGCTAATGATGCCCCCGACCCTTACTGCGATGGTAGTCCTGAAGCGGCGTGCTAATGATGCCCCCGACCCTTACTGCGATGGTAGTCCTGAAGCGGCCTGCTAATGATGCCCCCGACCCTTACTGCAATGGTAGTCCTGAAGCGGCGTGCTAATGATGACCCCGACCCTTACTGCAATGGTAGTCCTGAAGCGGCGTGCTAATGATGCCCCCGACCCTTACTGCAATGGTAGTCCTGAAGCGGCGTGCTAATGATGCCCCCGACCCTTACTGCGATGGTAGTCCTGAAGCGGCATGCTAATGATGCCCCCGACCCTTACTGCAATGGTAGAGTCCTGAAGCGGCGTGCTAATGATGACCCCGACCCTTACTGCGATGGTAGTCCTGAAGCGGCGTGCTAATGATGCCCCCGACCCTTACTGCGATGGTAGTCCTGAAGCGGCATGCTAATGATGCCCCCGACCCTTACTGCAATGGTAGTCCTGAAGCGGCGTGCTAATGATGACCCCGACCCTTACTGCGATGGTAGTCCTGAAGCGGCGTGCTAATGATGCCCCCGACCCTTACTGCAATGGTAGTCCGGAAGCGGCGTGCTAATGATGACCCCGACCCTTACTGCGATGGTAGTCCTGAAGCGGCGTGCTAATGATGCCCCCGACCCTTACTGCGATGGTAGTCCTGAAGCGGCATGCTAATGATGCCCCCGACCCTTACTGCAATGGTAGTCCTGAAGCGGCGTGCTAATGATGCCCCCGACCCTTACTGCGATGGTAGTCCTGAAGCGGCGTGCTAATGATGCCCCCGACCCTTACTGCGATGGTAGTCCTGAAGCGGCGTGCTAATGATGACCCCGACCCTTACTGCGATGGTAGTCCTGAAGCGGCGTGCTAATGATGCCCCCGACCCTTACTGCGATGGTAGTCCTGAAGCGGCGTGCTAATGATGCCCCCGACCCTTCCTGCGATGGTAGTCCTGAAGCGGCCTGCTAATGATGCCCCCGACCCTTACTGCAATGGTAGTCCTGAAGCGGCGTGCTAATGATGCCCCCGACCCTTACTGCAATGGTAGTCCTGAAGCGGCGTGCTAATGATGACCCCGACCCTTACTGCAATGGTAGTCCTGAAGCGGCGTGCTAATGATGCCCCCGACCCTTACTGCAATGGTAGTCCTGAAGCGGCGTGCTAATGATGCCCCCGACCCTTACTGCAATGGTAGTCCTGAAGCGGCGTGCTAATGATGCCCCCGACCCTTACTGCAATGGTAGTCCTGAAGCGGCGTGCTAATGATGCCCCCGACCCTTACTGCAATGGTAGTCCTGAAGCGGCGTGCTAATGATGCCCCCGACCCTTACTGCAATGGTAGTCCTGAAGCGGCGTGCTAATGATGCCCCCGACCCTTACTGCAATGGTAGTCCTGAAGCGGCCTGCTAATGATGCCCCCGACCCTTACTGCAATGGTAGTCCTGAAGCGGCGTGCTAATGATGACCCCGACCCTTACTGCAATGGTAGTCCTGAAGCGGCGTGCTAATGATGACCCCGACCCTTACTGCAATGGTAGTCCTGAAGCGGCATGCTAATGATGACCCCGACCCTTACTGCGATGGTAGTCCTGAAGCGGCGTGCTAATGATGACCCCGACCCTTACTGCAATGGTAGTCCTGAAGCGGCCTGCTAATGATGCCCCCGACCCTTACTGCAATGGTAGTCCTGAAGCGGCGTGCTAATGATGCCCCCGACCCTTACTGCAATGGTAGTCCTGAAGCGGCATGCTAATGATGCCCCCGACCCTTACTGCAATGGTAGTCCTGAAGCGGCCTGCTAATGATGCCCCCGACCCTTACTGCAATGGTAGTCCTGAAGCGGCGTGCTAATGATGCCCCCGACCCTTACTGCAATGGTAGTCCTGAAGCGGCGTGCTAATGATGCCCCCGACCCTTACTGCAATGGTAGTCCTGAAGCGGCATGCTAATGATGACCCCGACCCTTACTGCAATGGTAGTCCTGAAGCGGCGTGCTAATGATGCCCCCGACCCTTACTGCAATGGTAGTCCTGAAGCGGCCTGCTAATGATGCCCCCGACCCTTACTGCAATGGTAGTCCTGAAGCGGCGTGCTAATGATGCCCCCGACCCTTACTGCGATGGTAGTCCTGAAGCGGCGTGCTAATGATGACCCCGACCCTTACTGCAATGGTAGTCCTGAAGCGGCATGCTAATGATGACCCCGACCCTTACTGCAATGGTAGTCCTGAAGCGGCGTGCTAATGATGCCCCCGACCCTTACTGCAATGGTAGTCCTGAAGCGGCGTGCTAATGATGCCCCCGACCCTTACTACAATGGTAGTCCTGAAGCGGCATGCTAATGATGCCCCCGACCCTTACTGCAATGGTGGTCCTGAAGCGGCGTGCTAATGATGCCCCCGACCCTTACTGCAATGGTAGTCCTGAAGCGGCATGCTAATGATGACCCCGACCCTTACTGCAATGGTAGTCCTGAAGCGGCATGCTAATGATGCCCCCGACCCTTACTGCAATGGTAGTCCTGAAGCGGCGTGCTAATGATGCCCCCGACCCTTACTGCAATGGTAGTCCTGAAGCGGCGTGCTAATGATGCCCCCGACCCTTACTGCAATGGTAGTCCTGAAGCGGCATGCTAATGATGCCCCCGACCCTTACTGCAATGGTAGTCCTGAAGCGGCGTGCTAATGATGCCCCCGACCCTTACTGCAATGGTAGTCCTGAAGCGGCGTGCTAATGATGACCCCGACCCTTACTGCAATGGTAGTCCTGAAGCGGCGTGCTAATGATGCCCCCGACCCTTACTGCAATGGTAGTCCTGAAGCGGCGTGCTAATGATGACCCCGACCCTTACTGCAATGGTAGTCCTGAAGCGGCGTGCTAATGATGCCCCCGACCCTTACTGCGATGGTAGTCCTGAAGCGGCGTGCTAATGATGCCCCCGACCCTTACTGCAATGGTAGTCCTGAAGCGGCGTGCTAATGATGCCCCCGACCCTTACTGCAATGGTAGTCGTGAAGCCGCGTGCTAATGATGCCCCCGACCCTTACTGCAATGGTAGTCCTGAAGCGGCCTGCTAATGATGACCCCGACCCTTACTGCAATGGTAGTCCTGAAGCGGCCTGCTAATGATGCCCCCGACCCTTACTGCAATGGTAGTCCTGAAGCGGCATGCTAATGATGCCCCCGACCCTTACTGCAATGGTAGTCCTGAAGCGGCGTGCTAATGATGCCCCCGACCCTTACTGCAATGGTAGTCCTGAAGCGGCGTGCTAATGATGACCCCGACCCTTACTGCAATGGTAGTCCTGAAGCGGCGTGCTAATGATGCCCCCGACCCTTACTGCAATGGTAGTCCTGAAGCGGCGTGCTAATGATGACCCCGACCCTTACTGCAATGGTAGTCCTGAAGCGGCGTGCTAATGATGCCCCCGACCCTTACTGCAATGGTAGTCCTGAAGCGGCGTGCTAATGATGCCCCCGACCCTTACTGCAATGGTAGTCCTGAAGCGGCGTGCTAATGATGCCCCCGACCCTTACTGCAATGGTAGTCCTGAAGCGGCGTGCTAATGATGCCCCCGACCCTTACTGCAATGGTAGTCCTAAAGCGGCATGCTAATGATGCCCCCGACCCTTACTGCAATGGTAGTCCTGAAGCGGCCTGCTAATGATGCCCCCGACCCTTACTGCAATGGTAGTCCTGAAGCGGCGTGCTAATGATGACCCCGACCCTTACTGCAATGGTAGTCCTGAAGCGGCATGCTAATGATGCCCCCGACCCTTACTGCAATGGTAGTCCTGAAGCGGCGTGCTAATGATGACCCCGACCTCTACTGCAATGGTAGTCCTGAAGCGGCATGCTAATGATGACCCCGACCCTTACTGCAATGGTAGTCCTGAAGCGGCGTGCTAATGATGCCCCCGACCCTTACTGCAATGGTAGTCCTGAAGCGGCGTGCTAATGATGACCCCGACCCTTACTGCAATGGTAGTCCTGAAGCGGCGTGCTAATGATGCCCCCGACCCTTACTGCAATGGTAGTCCTGAAGCGGCGTGCTAATGATGACCCCGACCCTTACTGCAATGGTAGTCCTGAAGCGGCATGCTAATGATGCCCCCGACCCTTACTGCAATGGTAGTCCTGAAGCGGCCTGCTAATGATGCCCCCGACCCTTACTGCAATGATAGTCCTGAAGCGGCGTGCTAATGATGTCCCCGACCCTTACTGCAATGGTAGTCCTGAAGCGGCCTGCTAATGATGGCCCCGACCCTTACTGCAATGGTAGTCCTGAAGCGGCGTGCTAATGATGCCCCCGACCCTTACTGCAATGGTAGTCCTGAAGCGGCGTGCTAATGATGACCCCGACCCTTACTGCAATGGTAGTCCTGAAGCGGCCTGCTAATGATGCTCCCGACCCTTACTGCAATGGTAGTCCTGAAGCGGCCTGCTAATGATGCCCCCGACCCTTACTGCAATGGTAGTCCTGAAGCGGCGTGCTAATGATGACCCCGACCCTTACTGCAATGGTAGTCCTGAAGCGGCCTGCTAATGATGCCCCCGACCCTTACTGCAATGGTAGTCCTGAAGCGGCGTGCTAATGATGCCCCCGACCCTTACTGCAATGGTAGTCCTGAAGCGGCGTGCTAATGATGACCCCGACCCTTACTGCAATGGTAGTCCTGAAGCGGCCTGCTAATGATGCTCCCGACCCTTACTGCAATGGTAGTCCTGAAGCGGCCTGCTAATGATGCCCCCGACCCTTACTGCAATGGTAGTCCTGAAGCGGCGTGCTAATGATGCCCCCGACCCTTACTGCAATGGTAGTCCTGAAGCGGCGTGCTAATGATGACCCCGACCCTTACTGCAATGGTAGTCCTGAAGCGGCGTGCTAATGATGCCCCCGACCCTTACTGCAATGGTAGTCCTGAAGCGGCATGCTAATGATGCCCCCGACCCTTACTGCAATGGTAGTCCTGAAGCGGCGTGCTAATGATGCCCCCGACCCTTACTGCAATGGTAGTCCTGAAGCGGCGTGCTAATGATGACCCCGACCCTTACTGCAATGGTAGTCCTGAAGCGGCCTGCTAATGATGCCCCCGACCCTTACTGCAATGGTAGTCCTGAAGCGGCGTGCTAATGATGCCCCCGACCCTTACTGCAATGGTAGTCCTGAAGCGGCGTGCTAATGATGACCCCGACCCTTACTGCAATGGTAGTCCTGAAGCGGCGTGCTAATGATGACCCCGATCCTTACTGCAATGGTAGTCCTGAAGCGGCCTGCTAATGATGCCCCCGACCCTTACTGCAATGGTAGTCCTGAAGCGGCATGCTGATGATGACCCCGACCCTTACTGCAATGGTAGTCCTGAAGCGGCATGCTAATGATGACCCCGACCCTTACTGCAATGGTAGTCCTGAAGCGGCGTGCTAATGATGCCCCCGACCCTTACTGCAATGGTAGTCCTGAAGCGGCCTGCTAATGATGCCCCCGACCCTTACTGCAATGGTAGTCCTAAAGCGGCGTGCTAATGATGCCCCCGACCCTTACTGCGATGGTAGTCCTGAAGCGGCGTGCTAATGATGCCCCCGACCCTTACTGCAATGGTAGTCCTGAAGCGGCCTGCTAATGATGACCCCGACCCTTACTGCAATGGTAGTCCTGAAGCGGCCTGCTAAAGATGCCCCCGACCCTTACTGCAATGGTAGTCCTGAAGCGGCATGCTAATGATGACCCCGACCCTTACTGCAATTGTAGTCCTGAAGCGGCGTGCTAATGATGCCCCGACCCTTACTGCAATGGTAGTCCTGAAGCGGCGTGCTAATGATGACCCCGACCCTTACTGCAATGGTAGTCCTGAAGCGGCGTGCTAATGATGCCCCCGACCCTTACTGCAATGGTAGTCCTGAAGCGGCGTGCTAATGATGACCCCGACCCTTACTGCAATGGTAGTCCTGAAGCGGCGTGCTAATGATGCCACCGACCCTTACTGCAATGGTAGTCCTGAAGCGGCGTGCTAATGATGCCCCCGACCCTTACTGCAATGGTAGTCCTGAAGCGGCGTGCTAATGATGCCCCCGACCCTTACTGCAATGGTAGTCCTGAAGCGGCGTGCTAATGATGCCCCCGACCTATACTGCAATGGTAGTCCTGAAGCGGCATGCTAATGATGCCCCCGACCCTTACTGCAATGGTAGTCCTGAAGCGGCCTGCTAATGATGCCCCCGACCCTTACTGCAATGGTAGTCCTGAAGCGGCGTGCTAATGATGACCCCGACCCTTACTGCAATGGTAGTCCTGAAGCGGCATGCTAATGATGCCCCCGACCCTTACTGCAATGGTAGTCCTGAAGCGGCGTGCTAATGATGACCCCGACCCTTACTGCAATGGTAGTCCTGAAGCGGCATGCTAATGATGACCCCGACCCTTACTGCAATGGTAGTCCTGAAGCGGCGTGCTAATGATGCCCCCGACCCTTACTGCAATGGTAGTCTTGAAGCGGCGTGCTAATGATGACCCCGACCCTTACTGCAATGGTAGTCCTGAAGCGGCGTGCTAATGATGCCCCCGACCCTTACTGCAATGGTAGTCCTGAAGCGCCGTGCTAATGATGACCCCGACCCTTACTGCAATGGTAGTCCTGAAGCGGCATGCTAATGATGCCCCCGACCCTTACTGCAATGGTAGTCCTGAAGCGGCCTGCTAATGATGCCCCCGACCCTTACTGCAATGATAGTCCTGAAGCGGCGTGCTAATGATGCCCCCGACCCTTACTGCAATGGTAGTCCTGAAGCGGCCTGCTAATGATGCCCCCGACCCTTACTGCAATGGTAGTCCTGAAGCGGCGTGCTAATGATGCCCCCGACCCTTACTGCAATGGTAGTCCTGAAGCGGCGTGCTAATGATGCCCCCGACCCTTACTGCAATGGTAGTCCTGAAGCGGCGTGCTAATGATGACCCCGACCCTTACTGCAATGGTAGTCCTGAAGCGGCCTGCTAATGATGCCCCCGACCCTTACTGCAATGGTAGTCCTGAAGCGGCCTGCTAATGATGCCCCCGACCCTTACTGCAATGATAGTCCTGAAGCGGCGTGCTAATGATGCCCCCGACCCTTACTGCAATGGTAGTCCTGAAGCGGCCTGCTAATGATGCCCCCGACCCTTACTGCAATGGTAGTCCTGAAGCGGCGTGCTAATGATGCCCCCGACCCTTACTGCAATGGTAGTCCTGAAGCGGCGTGCTAATGATGACCCCGACCCTTACTGCAATGGTAGTCCTGAAGCGGTGTGCTAATGATGACCCCGACCCTTACTGCAATGGTAGTCCTGAAGCGGCCTGCTAATGATGCCCCCGACCCTTACTGCAATGGTAGTCCTGAAGCGGCATGCTGATGATGACCCCGACCCTTACTGCAATGGTAGCCCTGAAGCGGCGTGCTAATGATGACCCCGACACTTACTGCAATGGTAGTCCTGAAGCGGCGTGCTAATGATGCCCCCGACCCTTACTGCAATGGTAGTCCTGAAGCGGCCTGCTAATGATGCCCCCGACCCTTACTGCAATGGTAGTCCTAAAGCGGCGTGCTAATGATGCCCCCGACCCTTACTGCGATGGTAGTCCTGAAGCGGCGTGCTAATGATGCCCCCGACCCTTACTGCGATGGTAGTCCTGAAGCGGCGTGCTAATGATGCCCCCGACCCTTACTGCAATGGTAGTCCTGAAGCGGCGTGCTAATGATGCCCCCGACCCTTACTGCAATGGTAGTCCTGAAGCGGCATGCTAATGATGCCCCCGACCCTTACTGCAATGGTAGTCCTGAAGCGGCATGCTAATGATGCCCCCGACCCTTACTGCAATGGTAGTCCTGAAGCGGCGTGCTAATGATGCCCCCGACCCTTACTGCAATGGTAGTCCTGAAGCGGCATGCTAATGATGCCCCCGACCCTTACTGCAATGGTAGTCCTGAAGCGGCATGCTAATGATGCCCCCGACCCTTACTGCAATGGTAGTGCTGAAGCGGCATGCTAATGATGCCCCCGACCCTTACTGCAATGGTAGTGCTGAAGCGGCATGCTAATGATGCCCCCGACCCTTACTGCAATGGTAGTCCTGAAGCGGCATGCTAATGATGCCCCCGACCCTTACTGCGATGGTCGTCCTGAAGCGGCGTGCTAATGATGCCCCCGACCCTTACTGCAATGGTAGTCCTGAAGCGGCCTGCTAATGATGCCCCCGACCCTTACTGCAATGATAGTCCTGAAGCGGCGTGCTAATGATGCCCCCGACCCTTACTGCAATGGTAGTCCTGAAGCGGCCTGCTAATGATGCCCCCGACCCTTACTGCAATGGTAGTCCTGAAGCGGCGTGCTAATGATGCCCCCGACCCTTACTGCAATGGTAGTCCTGAAGCGGCGTGCTAATGATGACCCCGACCCTTACTGCAATGGTAGTCCTGAAGCGGTGTGCTAATGATGACCCCGACCCTTACTGCAATGGTAGTCCTGAAGCGGCCTGCTAATGATGCCCCCGACCCTTACTGCAATGGTAGTCCTGAAGCGGCATGCTGATGATGACCCCGACCCTTACTGCAATGGTAGCCCTGAAGCGGCGTGCTAATGATGACCCCGACACTTACTGCAATGGTAGTCCTGAAGCGGCGTGCTAATGATGCCCCCGACCCTTACTGCAATGGTAGTCCTGAAGCGGCCTGCTAATGATGCCCCCGACCCTTACTGCAATGGTAGTCCTAAAGCGGCGTGCTAATGATGCCCCCGACCCTTACTGCGATGGTAGTCCTGAAGCGGCGTGCTAATGATGCCCCCGACCCTTACTGCGATGGTAGTCCTGAAGCGGCGTGCTAATGATGCCCCCGACCCTTACTGCAATGGTAGTCCTGAAGCGGCGTGCTAATGATGCCCCCGACCCTTACTGCAATGGTAGTCCTGAAGCGGCATGCTAATGATGCCCCCGACCCTTACTGCAATGGTAGTCCTGAAGCGGCATGCTAATGATGCCCCCGACCCTTACTGCAATGGTAGTCCTGAAGCGGCGTGCTAATGATGCCCCCGACCCTTACTGCAATGGTAGTCCTGAAGCGGCATGCTAATGATGCCCCCGACCCTTACTGCAATGGTAGTCCTGAAGCGGCATGCTAATGATGCCCCCGACCCTTACTGCAATGGTAGTGCTGAAGCGGCATGCTAATGATGCCCCCGACCCTTACTGCAATGGTAGTGCTGAAGCGGCATGCTAATGATGCCCCCGACCCTTACTGCAATGGTAGTCCTGAAGCGGCATGCTAATGATGCCCCCGACCCTTACTGCGATGGTCGTCCTGAAGCGGCGTGCTAATGATGCCCCCGACCCTTACTGCAATGGTAGTCCTGAAGCGGCATGCTAATGATGCCCCCGACCCTTACTGCAATGGTAGTCCTGAAGCGGCCTGCTAATGATGCCCCCGACCCTTACTGCAATGGTAGTCCTGAAGCGGCGTGCTAATGATGCCCCCGACCCTTACTGCAATGGAAGTCCTGAAGCGGCGTGCTAATGATGCCCCCGACCCTTACTGCAATGGTAGTCCTGAAGCGGCCTGCTAATGATGCCCCCGACCCTTACTGCAATGGTAGTCCTGAAGCGGCGTGCTAATGATGCCCCCGACCCTTACTGCGATGGTAGTCCTGAAGCGGCATGCTAATGATGCCCCCGACCCTTACTGCAATGGTAGTCCTGAAGCGGCGTGCTAATGATGACCCCGACCCTTACTGCGATGGTAGTCCTGAAGCGGCGTGCTAATGATGCCCCCGACCCTTACTGCGATGGTAGTCCTGAAGCGGCGTGCTAATGATGACCCCGACCCTTACTGCGATGGTAGTCCTGAAGCGGCGTGCTAATGATGCCCCCGACCCTTACTGCGATGGTAGTCCTGAAGCGGCATGCTAATGATGCCCCCGACCCTTACTGCAATGGTAGTCCTGAAGCGGCGGGCTAATGATGCCCCCGACCCTTACTGCAATGGTAGTCCTGAAGCGGCCTGCTAAAGATGCCCCCGACCCTTACTGCGATGGTAGTCCTGAAGCGGCATGCTAATGATGCCCCCGACCCTTACTGCGATGGTAGTCCTGAAGCGGCATGCTAATGATGCCCCCGACCCTTACTGCGATGGTAGTCCTGAAGCGGCGTGCTAATGATGCCCCCGACCCTTACTGCAATGGTAGTCCTGAAGCGGCTTGCTAATGATGCCCCCGACCCTTACTGCAATGGTAGTCCTGAAGCGGCGTGCTAATGATGCCCCCGACCCTTACTGCAATGGTAGTCCTGAAGCGGCATGCTAATGATGCCCCCGACCCTTACTGCGATGGTAGTCCTGAAGCGGCGTGCTAATGATGCCCCCGACCCTTACTGCGATGGTAGTCCTGAAGCGGCGTGCTAATGATGCCCCCGACCCCTACTGCAATGGTAGTCCTGAAGCGGCGTGCTAATGATGCCCCCGACCCTTACTGCAATGGTAGTCCTGAAGCGGCATGCTAATGATGCCCCCGACCCTTACTGCAATGGTAGTCCTGAAGCGGCATGCTAATGATGCCCCCGACCCTTACTGCAATGGTAGTCCTGAAGCGGCGTGCTAATGATGCCCCCGACCCTTACTGCAATGGTAGTCCTGAAGCGGCGTGCTAATGATGACCCCGACCCTTACTGCAATGGTAGTCCTGAAGTGGCATGCTAATGATGCCCCCGACCCATACTGCAATGGTAGTCCTGAAGCGGCGTGCTAATGATGACCCCGACCCTTGCTGCAATGGTAGTCCTGAAGCGGCATGCTAATGATGCCCCCGACCCTTACTGCAATGGTAGTCCTGAAGCGGCCTGCTAATGATGCCCCCGACCCTTACTGCAATGGTAGTCCTGAAGCGGCCTGCTAATGATGCCCCCGACCCTTACTGCGATGGTAGTCCTGAAGCGGCGTGCTAATGATGCCCCCGACCCTTACTGCAATGGTAGTCCTGAAGCGGCGTGCTAATGATGCCCCCGACCCTTACTGCAATGGTAGTCCTGAAGCGGCGTGCTAATGATGCCCCCGACGCTTACTGCAATGGTAGTCCTGAAGCGGCATGCTAATGATGCCCCCGACCCTTACTGCAATGGTAGTCCTGAAGCGGCATGCTAATGATGCCCCCGACCCTTACTGCAATGGTAGTCCTGACGCGGCGTGCTAATGATGCCCCCGACCCTTACTGCGATGGTAGTCCTGAAGCGGCGTGCTAATGATGCCCCCGACCCTTACTGCAATGGTAGTCCTGAAGCGGCGTGCTAATGATGCCCCCGACCCTTACTGCAATGGTAGTCCTGAAGCGGCGTGCTAATGATGCCCCCGACGCTTACTGCAATGGTAGTCCTGAAGCGGCATGCTAATGATGCCCCCGACCCTTACTGCAATGGTAGTCCTGAAGCGGCATGCTAATGATGCCCCCGACCCTTACTGCAATGGTAGTCCTGACGCGGCGTGCTAATGATGCCCCCGACCCTTACTGCAATGGTAGTCCTGAAGCGGCGTGCTAATGATGCCCCCGACCCTTACTGCAATGGTAGTCCTGAAGCGGCCTGCTAATGATGCCCCCGACCCTTACTGCAATGGTAGTCCTGAAGCGGCATGCTGATGATGACCCCGACCCTTACTGCAATGGTAGCCCTGAAGCGGCGTGCTAATGATGACCCCGACACTTACTGCAATGGTAGTCCTGAAGCGGCGTGCTAATGATGCCCCCGACCCTTACTGCAATGGTAGTCCTGAAGCGGCCTGCTAATGATGCCCCGACCCTTACTGCAATGGTAGTCCTAAAGCGGCGTGCTAATGATGCCCCCGACCCTTACTGCGATGGTAGTCCTGAAGCGGCGTGCTAATGATGCCCCCGACCCTTACTGCGATGGTAGTCCTGAAGCGGCGTGCTAATGATGCCCCCGACCCTTACTGCAATGGTAGTCCTGAAGCGGCGTGCTAATGATGCCCCCGACCCTTACTGCAATGGTAATCCTGAAGCGGCATGCTAATGATGCCCCCGACCCTTACTGCAATGGTAGTCCTGAAGCGGCATGCTAATGATGCCCCCGACCCTTACTGCAATGGTAGTCCTGAAGCGGCATGCTAATGATGCCCCCGACCCTTACTGCAATGGTAGTCCTGAAGCGGCGTGCTAATGATGCCCCCGACCCTTACTGCAATGGTAGTCCTGAAGCGGCATGCTAATGATGCCCCCGACCCTTACTGCAATGGTAGTCCTGAAGCGGCATGCTAATGATGCCCCCGACCCTTACTGCAATGGTAGTCCTGAAGCGGCGTGCTAATGATGCCCCCGACCCTTACTGCAATGGTAGTCCTGAAGCGGCATGCTAATGATGCCCCCGACCCTTACTGCGATGGTCGTCCTGAAGCGGCGTGCTAATGATGCCCCCGACCCTTACTGCAATGGTAGTCCTGAAGCGGCATGCTAATGATGCCCCCGACCCTTACTGCGATGGTCGTCCTGAAGCGGCGTGCTAATGATGCCCCCGACCCTTACTGCAATGGTAGTCCTGAAGCGGCATGCTAATGATGCCCCCGACCCTTACTGCGATGGTCGTCCTGAAGCGGCGTGCTAATGATGCCCCCGACCCTTACTGCAATGGTAGTCCTGAAGCGGCGTGCTAATGATGCCCCCGACCCTTACTGCAATGGTAGTCCTGAAGCGGCATGCTAATGATGCCCCCGACCCTTACTGCAATGGTAGTCCTGAAGCGGCGTGCTAATGATGCCCCCGAACCTTACTGCAATGGTAGTCCTGAAGCGGCCTGCTAATGATGCCCCCGACCCTTACTGCAATGGTAGTCCTGAAGCGGCATGCTAATGATGCCCCCGACCCTTACTGCGATGGTCGTCCTGAAGCGGCGTGCTAATGATGCCCCCGACCCTTACTGCAATGGTAGTCCTGAAGCGGCATGCTAATGATGCCCCCGACCCTTACTGCAATGGTAGTCCTGAAGCGGCCTGCTAATGATGCCCCCGACCCTTACTGCAATGGTAGTCCTGAAGCGGCGTGCTAATGATGCCCCCGACCCTTACTGCAATGGAAGTCCTGAAGCAGCGTGCTAATGATGCCCCCGACCCTTACTGCAATGGTAGTCCTGAAGCGGCCTGCTAATGATGCCCCCGACCCTTACTGCAATGGTAGTCCTGAAGCGGCGTGCTAATGATGCCCCCGACCCTTACTGCGATGGTAGTCCTGAAGCGGCATGCTAATGATGCCCCCGACCCTTACTGCAATGGTAGTCCTGAAGCGGCGTGCTAATGATGACCCCGACCCTTACTGCGATGGTAGTCCTGAAGCGGCGTGCTAATGATGCCCCCGACCCTTACTGCGATGGTAGTCCTGAAGCGGCGTGCTAATGATGACCCCGACCCTTACTGCGATGGTAGTCCTGAAGCGGCGTGCTAATGATGCCCCCGACCCTTACTGCGATGGTAGTCCTGAAGCGGCATGCTAATGATGCCCCCGACCCTTACTGCAATGGTAGTCCTGAAGCGGCGGGCTAATGATGCCCCCGACCCTTACTGCAATGGTAGTCCTGAAGCGGCCTGCTAATGATGCCCCCGACCCTTACTGCGATGGTAGTCCTGAAGCGGCATGCTAATGATGCCCCCGACCCTTACTGCGATGGTAGTCCTGAAGCGGCATGCTAATGATGCCCCCGACCCTTACTGCGATGGTAGTCCTGAAGCGGCGTGCTAATGATGCCCCCGACCCTTACTGCAATGGTAGTCCTGAAGCGGCTTGCTAATGATGCCCCCGACCCTTACTGCAATGGTAGTCCTGAAGCGGCGTGCTAATGATGCCCCCGACCCTTACTGCAATGGTAGTCCTGAAGCGGCATGCTAATGATGCCCCCGACCCTTACTGCGATGGTAGTCCTGAAGCGGCGTACTAATGATGCCCCCGACCCTTACTGCGATGGTAGTCCTGAAGCGGCGTGCTAATGATGCCCCCGACCCTTACTGCAATGGTAGTCCTGAAGCGGCGTGCTAATGATGCCCCCGACCCTTACTGCAATGGTAGTCCTGAAGCGGCATGCTAATGATGCCCCCGACCCTTACTGCAATGGTAGTCCTGAAGCGGCATGCTAATGATGCCCCCGACCCTTACTGCAATGGTAGTCCTGAAGCGGCGTGCTAATGATGCCCCCGACCCTTACTGCAATGGTAGTCCTGAAGCGGCGTGCTAATGATGACCCCGACCCTTACTGCAATGGTAGTCCTGAAGTGGCATGCTAATGATGCCCCCGACCCATACTGCAATGGTAGTCCTGAAGCGGCGTGCTAATGATGACCCCGACCTATGCTGCAATGGTAGTCCTGAAGCGGCATGCTAATGATGCCCCCGACCCTTACTGCAATGGTAGTCCTGAAGCGGCCTGCTAATGATGCCCCCGACCCTTACTGCAATGGTAGTCCTGAAGCGGCCTGCTAATGATGCCCCCGACCCTTACTGCGATGGTAGTCCTGAAGCGGCGTGCTAATGATGCCCCCGACCCTTACTGCAATGGTAGTCCTGAAGCGGCGTGCTAATGATGCCCCCGACCCTTACTGCAATGGTAGTCCTGAAGCGGCGTGCTAATGATGCCCCCGACCCTTACTGCAATGGTAGTCCTGAAGCGGCATGCTAATGATGCCCCCGACCCTTACTGCAATGGTAGTCCTGAAGCGGCATGCTAATGATGCCCCCGACCCTTACTGCAATGGTAGTCCTGACGCGGCGTGCTAATGATGACCCCGACCCTTACTGCAATGGTACTCCTGAAGCGGCATGCTAATGATGCCCCCGACCCTTACTGCAATGGTAGTCCTGAAGCGGCGTGCTAATGATGCCCCCGACCCTTACTGCAATGGTAGTCCTGAAGCGGCGTGCTAATGATGCCCCCGACCCTTACTGCAATGGTAGTCCTGAAGCGGCGTGCTAATGATGCCCCCGACCCTTACTGCAATGGTAGTCCTGAAGCGGCATGCTAATGATGCCCCCGACCCTTACTGCAATGGTAGTCCTGAAGCGGCGTGCTAATGATGCCCCCGACCCTTACTGCAATGGTAGTCCTGAAGCGGCGTGCTAATGATGACCCCGACCCTTACTGCAATGGTAGTCCTGAAGCGGCGTGCTAATGATGACCCCGACCCCTACTGCAATGGTAGTCCTGAAGCGGCATGCTAATGATGCCCCCGACCCTTACTGCAATGGTAGTCCTGAAGCGGCGTGCTAATGATGCCCCCGACCCTTACTGCAATGGTAGTCCTGAAGCGGCGTGCTAATGATGCCCCCGACCCTTACTGCAATGGTAGTCCTGAAGCGGCGTGCTAATGATGACCCCGACCCTTACTGCAATGGTAGTCCTGAAGCGGCATGCTAATGATGCCCCCGACCCTTACTGCAATGGTAGTCCTGAAGCGGCGTGCTAATGATGCCCCCGACCCTTACTGCAATGGTAGTCCTGAAGCGGCGTGCTAATGATGCCCCCGACCCTTACTGTAATGGTAGTCCTGAAGCGGCGTGCTAATGATGACCCCGACCCTTACTGCAATGGTAGTCCTGAAGCGGCATGCTAATGATGCCCCCGACCCTTACTGCAATGGTAGTCCTGAAGCGGCGTGCTAATGATGCCCCCGACCCTTACTGCAATGGTAGTCCTGAAGCGGCGTGCTAATGATGCCCCCGACCCTTACTGCAATGGTAGTCCTGAAGCGGCGTGCTAATGATGACCCCGACCCTTACTGCAATGGTAGTCCTGAAGCGGCGTGCTAATGATGCCCCCGACCCTTACTGGAATGGTAGTCCTGAAGCGGCGTGCTAATGATGCCCCCGACCCTTACTGCGATGGTAGTCCTGAAGCGGCGTGCTAATGATGCCCCCGACCCTTACTGCAATGGTAGTCCTGAAGCGGCGTGCTAATGATGCCCCCGACCCTTACTGCAATGGTAGTCCTGAAGCGGCATGCTAATGATGCCCCCGACCCTTACTGCAATGGTAGTCCTGAAGCGGCATGCTAATGATGCCCCCGACCCTTACTGCAATGGTAGTCCTGAAGCGGCGTGCTAATGATGCCCCCGACCCTTACTGCAATGGTAGTCCTGAAGCGGCGTGCTAATGATGCCCCCGACCCTTACTGCAATGGTAGTCCTGAAGCGGCCTGCTAATGATGCCCCCGACCCTTACTGCAATGGTAGTCCTGAAGCGGCCTGCTAATGATGCCCCCGACCCTTACTGCAATGGTAGTCCTGAAGCGGCGTGCTAATGATGCCCCCGACCCTTACTGCAATGGTAGTCCTGAAGCGGCGTGCTAATGATGCCCCCGACCCTTATTGCAATGGTAGTCCTGAAGCGGCATGCTAATGATGCCCCCGACCCTTACTGCAATGGCAGTCCTGAAGCGGCGTGCTAATGATGACCCCGACTCTTACTGCAATGGTAGTCCTGAAGCGGCGTGCTAATGATGACCCCGACTCTTACTGCAATGGTAGTCCTGAAGCGGCGTGCTAATGATGCCCCCGACCCTTACTGCAATGGTAGTCCTGAAGCGGCGTGCTAATGATGCCCCCGACCCTTACTGCAATGGTAGTCCTGAAGCGGCGTGCTAATGATGCCCCCGACCCTTACTGCAATGGTAGTCCTGAAGCGGCGTGCTAATGATGCCCCCGACCCTTACTGCAATGGTAGTCCTGAAGCGGCGTGCTAATGATGCCCCCGACCCTTACTGCAATGGTAGTCCTGAAGCGGCCTGCTAATGATGCCCCCGACCCTTACTGCGATGGTAGTCCTGAAGCGGCATGCTAATGATGCCCCCGACCCTTACTGCGATGGTAGTCCTGAAGCGGCATGCTAATGATGCCCCCGACCCTTACTGCGATGGTAGTCCTGAAGCGGCGTGCTAATGATGCCCCCGACCCTTACTGCAATGGTAGTCCTGAAGCGGCTTGCTAATGATGCCCCCGACCCTTACTGCAATGGTAGTCCTGAAGCGGCGGGCTAATGATGCCCCCGACCCTTACTGCAATGGTAGTCCTGAAGCGGCATGCTAATGATGCCCCCGACCCTTACTGCGATGGTAGTCCTGAAGCGGCGTGCTAATGATGCCCCCGACCCTTACTGCGATGGTAGTCCTGAAGCGGCGTGCTAATGATGCCCCCGACCCTTACTGCAATGGTAGTCCTGAAGCGGCGTGCTAATGATGCCCCCGACCCTTACTGCAATGGTAGTCCTGAAGCGGCATGCTAATGATGCCCCCGACCCTTACTGCAATGGTAGTCCTGAAGCGGCATGCTAATGATGCCCCCGACCCTTACTGCAATGGTAGTCCTGAAGCGGCGTGCTAATGATGCCCCCGACCCTTACTGCAATGGTAGTCCTGAAGCGGCGTGCTAATGATGACCCCGACCCTTACTGCAATGGTAGTCCTGAAGTGGCATGCTAATGATGCCCCCGACCCTTACTGCAATGGTAGTCCTGAAGCGGCGTGCTAATGATGACCCCGACCCTTGCTGCAATGGTAGTCCTGAAGCGGCATGCTAATGATGCCCCCGACCCTTACTGCAATGGTAGTCCTGAAGCGGCCTGCTAATGATGCCCCCGACCCTTACTGCAATGGTAGTCCTGAAGCGGCCTGCTAATGATGCCCCCGACCCTTACTGCGATGGTAGTCCTGAAGCGGCGTGCTAATGATGCCCCCGACCCTTACTGCAATGGTAGTCCTGAAGCGGCGTGCTAATGATGCCCCCGACCCATACTGCAATGGTAGTCCTGAAGCGGCGTGCTAATGATGCCCCCGACCCTTACTGCAATGGTAGTCCTGAAGCGGCATGCTAATGATGCCCCCGACCCTTACTGCAATGGTAGTCCTGAAGCGGCATGCTAATGATGCCCCCGACCCTTACTGCAATGGTAGTCCTGACGCGGCGTGCTAATGATGCCCCCGACCCTTACTGCAATGGTAGTCCTGAAGCGGCATGCTAATGATGCCCCCGACCCTTACTGCAATGGTAGTCCTGAAGCGGCGTGCTAATGATGCCCCCGACCCTTACTGCAATGGTAGTCCTGAAGCGGCCTGCTAATGATGCCCCCGACCCTTACTGCAATGGTAGTCCTAAAGCGGCGTGCTAATGATGCCCCCGACCCTTACTGCAATGGTAGTCCTGAAGCGGCATGCTAATGATGCCCCCGACCCTTACTGCAATGGTAGTCCTGAAGCGGCGTGCTAATGATGCCCCCGACCCTTACTGCAATGGTAGTCCTGAAGCGGCGTGCTAATGATGACCCCGACCCTTACTGCAATGGTAGTCCTGAAGCGGCGTGCTAATGATGACCCCGACCCCTACTGCAATGGTAGTCCTGAAGCGGCATGCTAATGATGCCCCCGACCCTTACTGCAATGGTAGTCCTGAAGCGGCGTGCTAATGATGACCCCGACCCTTACTGCAATGGTAGTCCTGAAGCGGCGTGCTAATGATGACCCCGACCCTTACTGCAATGGTAGTCCTGAAGCGGCATGCTAATGATGCCCCCGACCCTTACTGCAATGGTAGTCCTGAAGCGGCGTGCTAATGATGACCCCGACCCTTACTGCAATGGTAGTCCTGAAGCGGCCTGCTAATGATGCCCCCGACCCTTACTGCAATGGTAGTCCTGAAGCGGCGTGCTAATGATGACCCCGACCCTTACTGCAATGGTAGTCCTGAAACGGCGTGCTAATGATGACCCCGACCCTTACTGCAATGGTAGTCCTGAAGCGGCGTGCTAATGATGACCCCGACCCTTACTGCAATGGTAGTCCTGAAGCGGCGTGCTAATGATGCCCCCGACCCTTACTGCAATGGTAGTCCTGAAGCGGCGTGCTAATGATGCCCCCGACCCTTACTGCAATGGTAGTCCTGAAGCGGCGTGCTAATGATGACCCCGACCCTTACTGCAATGGTAGTCCTGAAGCGGCATGCTAATGATGCCCCCGACCCTTACTGCAATGGTAGTCCTGAAGCGGCGTGCTAATGATGCCCCCGACCCTTACTGCAATGGTAGTCCTGAAGCGGCGTGCTAATGATGCCCCCGACCCTTACTGCAATGGTAGTCCTGAAGCGGCGTGCTAATGATGCCCCCGACCCTTACTGCAATGGTAGTCCTGAAGCGGCCTGCTAATGATGCCCCCGACCCTTACTGCAATGATAGTCCTGAAGCGGCGTGCTAATGATGCCCCCGACCCTTACTGCAATGGTAGTCCTGAAGCGGCCTGCTAATGATGCCCCCGACCCTTACTGCAATGGTAGTCCTGAAGCGGGGTGCTAATGATGCCCCCGACCCTTACTGCAATGGTAGTCCTGAAGCGGCGTGCTAATGATGACCCCGACCCTTACTGCAATGGTAGTCCTGAAGCGGCGTGCTAATGATGACCCCGACCCTTACTGCAATGGTAGTCCTGAAGCGGCCTGCTAATGATGCCCCCGACCCTTACTGCAATGGTAGTCCTGAAGCGGCCTGCTAATGATGCCCCCGACCCTTACTGCAATGATAGTCCTGAAGCGGCGTGCTAATGATGCCCCCGACCCTTACTGCAATGGTAGTCCTGAAGCGGCCTGCTAATGATGCCCCCGACCCTTACTGCAATGGTAGTCCTGAAGCGGCGTGCTAATGATGCCCCCGACCCTTACTGCAATGGTAGTCCTGAAGCGGCGTGCTAATGATGACCCCGACCCTTACTGCAATGGTAGTCCTGAAGCGGTGTGCCAATGATGACCCCGACCCTTACTGCAATGGTAGTCCTGAAGCGGCCTGCTAATGATGCCCCCGACCCTTACTGCAATGGTAGTCCTGAAGCGGCATGCTGATGATGACCCCGACCCTTACTGCAATGGTAGCCCTGAAGCGGCGTGCTAATGATGACCCCGACACTTACTGCAATGGTAGTCCTGAAGCGGCGTGCTAATGATGCCCCCGACCCTTACTGCAATGGTAGTCCTGAAGCGGCCTGCTAATGATGCCCCCGACCCTTACTGCAATGGTAGTCCTAAAGCGGCGTGCTAATGATGCCCCCGACCCTTACTGCGATGGTAGTCCTGAAGCGGCGTGCTAATGATGCCCCCGACCCTTACTGCGATGGTAGTCCTGAAGCGGCGTGCTAATGATGCCCCCGACCCTTACTGCAATGGTAGTCCTGAAGCGGCGTGCTAATGATGCCCCCGACCCTTACTGCAATGGTAATCCTGAAGCGGCATGCTAATGATGCCCCCGACCCTTACTGCAATGGTAGTCCTGAAGCGGCATGCTAATGATGCCCCCGACCCTTACTGCAATGGTAGTCCTGAAGCGGCATGCTAATGATGCCCCCGACCCTTACTGCAATGGTAGTCCTGAAGCGGCGTGCTAATGATGCCCCCGACCCTTACTGCAATGGTAGTCCTGAAGCGGCATGCTAATGATGCCCCCGACCCTTACTGGAATGGTAGTCCTGAAGCGGCATGCTAATGATGCCCCCGACCCTTACTGCAATGGTAGTCCTGAAGCGGCGTGCTAATGATGCCCCCGACCCTTACTGCAATGGTAGTCCTGAAGCGGCATGCTAATGATGCCCCCGACCCTTACTGCGATGGTCGTCCTGAAGCGGCGTGCTAATGATGCCCCCGACCCTTACTGCAATGGTAGTCCTGAAGCGGCATGCTAATGATGCCCCCGACCCTTACTGCGATGGTCGTCCTGAAGCGGCGTGCTAATGATGCCCCCGACCCTTACTGCAATGGTAGTCCTGAAGCGGCATGCTAATGATGCCCCCGACCCTTACTGCGATGGTCGTCCTGAAGCGGCGTGCTAATGATGCCCCCGACCCTTACTGCAATGGTAGTCCTGAAGCGGCGTGCTAATGATGCCCCCGACCCTTACTGCAATGGTAGTCCTGAAGCGGCATGCTAATGATGCCCCCGACCCTTACTGCAATGGTAGTCCTGAAGCGGCGTGCTAATGATGCCCCCGACCCTTACTGCAATGGTAGTCCTGAAGCGGCCTGCTAATGATGCCCCCGACCCTTACTGCAATGGTAGTCCTGAAGCGGCATGCTAATGATGCCCCCGACCCTTACTGCGATGGTCGTCCTGAAGCGGCGTGCTAATGATGCCCCCGACCCTTACTGCAATGGTAGTCCTGAAGCGGCATGCTAATGATGCCCCCGACCCTTACTGCAATGGTAGTCCTGAAGCGGCCTGCTAATGATGCCCCCGACCCTTACTGCAATGGTAGTCCTGAAGCGGCGTGCTAATGATGCCCCCGACCCTTACTGCAATGGAAGTCCTGAAGCGGCGTGCTAATGATGCCCCCGACCCTTACTGCAATGGTAGTCCTGAAGCGGCCTGCTAATGATGCCCCCGACCCTTACTGCAATGGTAGTCCTGAAGCGGCGTGCTAATGATGCCCCCGACCCTTACTGCGATGGTAGTCCTGAAGCGGCATGCTAATGATGCCCCCGACCCTTACTGCAATGGTAGTCCTGACGCGGCGTGCTAATGATGCCCCCGACCCTTACTGCGATGGTAGTCCTGAAGCGGCCTGCTAATGATGCCCCCGACCCTTACTGCAATGGTAGTCCTGAAGCGGCCTGCTAATGATGCCCCCGACCCTTACTGCAATGGTAGTCCTGAAGCGGCCTGCTAATGATGACCCCGACCCTTACTGCAATGGTAGTCCTGAAGCGGCGTGCTAATGATGACCCCGACCCTTACTGCAATGGTGGTCCTGAAGCGGCGTGCTAATGATGACCCCGACCCTTACTGCGATGGTAGTCCTGAAGCGGCGTGCTAATGATGCCCCCGACCCTTACTGCGATGGTAGTCCTGAAGCGGCGTGCTAATGATGACCCCGACCCTTACTGCGATGGTAGTCCTGAAGCGGCGTGCTAATGATGCCCCCGACCCTTACTGCGATGGTAGTCCTGAAGCGGCATGCTAATGATGCCCCCGACCCTTACTGCAATGGTAGTCCTGAAGCGGCGGGCTAATGATGCCCCCGACCCTTACTGCAATGGTAGTCCTGAAGCGGCCTGCTAATGATGCCCCCGACCCTTACTGCGATGGTAGTCCTGAAGCGGCATGCTAATGATGCCCCCGACCCTTACTGCGATGGTAGTCCTGAAGCGGCATGCTAATGATGCCCCCGACCCTTACTGCGATGGTAGTCCTGAAGCGGCGTGCTAATGATGCCCCCGACCCTTACTGCAATGGTAGTCCTGAAGCGGCTTGCTAATGATGCCCCCGACCCTTACTGCAATGGTAGTCCTGAAGCGGCGTGCTAATGATGCCCCCGACCCTTACTGCAATGGTAGTCCTGAAGCGGCGTGCTAATGATGCCCCCGACCCTTACTGCAATGGTAGTCCTGAAGCGGCGTGCTGATGATGCCCCCGACCCTTACTGCAATGGTAGTCCTGAAGCGGCGTGCTAATGCTGCCCCCGACCCTTACTGCAATGGTAGTCCTGAAGCGGCGTGCTAATGATGCCCCCGACCCTTACTGCAATGGTAGTCCTGAAGGGCATGCTAATGATGCCCCCGACCCATACTGCAATGGTAGTCCTGAAGCGGCATGCTAATGATGCCCCCGACCCTTACTGCGATGGTAGTCCTGAAGCGGCGTGCTAATGATGCCCCCGACCCTTACTGCAATGGTAGTCCTGAAGCGGCGTGCTAATGATGCCCCCGACCCTTACTGCAATGGTAGTCCTGAAGCGGCATGCTAATGATGCCCCCGACCCTTACTGCAATGGTAGTCCTGAAGCGGCATGCTAATGATGCCCCCGACCCTTACTGCAATGGTAGTCCTGAAGCGGCGTGCTAATGATGCCCCCGACCCTTACTGCAATGGTAGTCCTGAAGCGGCGTGCTAATGATGACCCCGACCCTTACTGCAATGGTAGTCCTGAAGTGGCATGCTAATGATGCCCCCGACCCATACTGCAATGGTAGTCCTGAAGCGGCGTGCTAATGATGACCCCGACCTATGCTGCAATGGTAGTCCTGAAGCGGCATGCTAATGATGCCCCCGACCCTTACTGCAATGGTAGTCCTGAAGCGGCCTGCTAATGATGCCCCCGACCCTTACTGCAATGGTAGTCCTGAAGCGGCCTGCTAATGATGCCCCCGACCCTTACTGCGATGGTAGTCCTGAAGCGGCGTGCTAATGATGCCCCCGACCCTTACTGCAATGGTAGTCCTGAAGCGGCGTGCTAATGATGCCCCCGACCCTTACTGCAATGGTAGTCCTGAAGCGGCGTGCTAATGATGCCCCCGACCCTTACTGCAATGGTAGTCCTGAAGCGGCATGCTAATGATGCCCCCGACCCTTACTGCAATGGTAGTCCTGAAGCGGCATGCTAATGATGCCCCCGACCCTTACTGCAATGGTAGTCCTGACGCGGCGTGCTAATGATGACCCCGACCCTTACTGCAATGGTAGTCCTGAAGCGGCATGCTAATGATGCCCCCGACCCTTACTGCAATGGTAGTCCTGAAGCGGCGTGCTAATGATGCCCCCGACCCTTACTGCAATGGTAGTCCTGAAGCGGCGTGCTAATGATGCCCCCGACCCTTACTGCAATGGTAGTCCTGAAGCGGCGTGCTAATGATGCCCCCGACCCTTACTGCAATGGTAGTCCTGAAGCGGCATGCTAATGATGCCCCCGACCCTTACTGCAATGGTAGTCCTGAAGCGGCGTGCTAATGATGCCCCCGACCCTTACTGCAATGGTAGTCCTGAAGCGGCGTGCTAATGATGACCCCGACCCTTACTGCAATGGTAGTCCTGAAGCGGCGTGCTAATGATGACCCCGACCCCTACTGCAATGGTAGTCCTGAAGCGGCATGCTAATGATGCCCCCGACCCTTACTGCAATGGTAGTCCTGAAGCGGCGTGCTAATGATGCCCCCGACCCTTACTGCAATGGTAGTCCTGAAGCGGCGTGCTAATGATGCCCCCGACCCTTACTGCAATGGTAGTCCTGAAGCGGCGTGCTAATGATGACCCCGACCCTTACTGCAATGGTAGTCCTGAAGCGGCATGCTAATGATGCCCCCGACCCTTACTGCAATGGTAGTCCTGAAGCGGCGTGCTAATGATGCCCCCGACCCTTACTGCAATGGTAGTCCTGAAGCGGCGTGCTAATGATGCCCCCGACCCTTACTGCAATGGTAGTCCTGAAGCGGCGTGCTAATGATGACCCCGACCCTTACTGCAATGGTAGTCCTGAAGCGGCATGCTAATGATGCCCCCGACCCTTACTGCAATGGTAGTCCTGAAGCGGCGTGCTAATGATGCCCCCGACCCTTACTGCAATGGTAGTCCTGAAGCGGCGTGCTAATGATGCCCCCGACCCTTACTGCAATGGTAGTCCTGAAGCGGCGTGCTAATGATGACCCCGACCCTTACTGCAATGGTAGTCCTGAAGCGGCGTGCTAATGATGCCCCCGACCCTTACTGGAATGGTAGTCCTGAAGCGGCGTGCTAATGATGCCCCCGACCCTTACTGCGATGGTAGTCCTGAAGCGGCATGCTAATGATGCCCCCGACCCTTACTGCAATGGTAGTCCTGAAGCGGCATGCTAATGATGCCCCCGACCCTTACTGCAATGGTAGTCCTGAAGCGGCGTGCTAATGATGCCCCCGACCCTTACTGCAATGGTAGTCCTGAAGCGGCGTGCTAATGATGCCCCCGACCCTTACTGCAATGGTAGTCCTGAAGCGGCCTGCTAATGATGCCCCCGACCCTTACTGCAATGGTAGTCCTGAAGCGGCCTGCTAATGATGCCCCCGACCCTTACTGCAATGGTAGTCCTGAAGCGGCGTGCTAATGATGCCCCCGACCCTTACTGCAATGGTAGTCCTGAAGCGGCGTGCTAATGATGCCCCCGACCCTTATTGCAATGGTAGTCCTGAAGCGGCATGCTAATGATGCCCCCGACCCTTACTGCAATGGTAGTCCTGAAGCGGCGTGCTAATGATGACCCCGACTCTTACTGCAATGGTAGTCCTGAAGCGGCGTGCTAATGATGACCCCGACTCTTACTGCAATGGTAGTCCTGAAGCGGCGTGCTAATGATGCCCCCGACCCTTACTGCAATGGTAGTCCTGAAGCGGCGTGCTAATGATGCCCCCGACCCTTACTGCAATGGTAGTCCTGAAGCGGCGTGCTAATGATGCCCCCGACCCTTACTGCAATGGTAGTCCTGAAGCGGCGTGCTAATGATGCCCCCGACCCTTACTGCAATGGTAGTCCTGAAGCGGCCTGCTAATGATGCCCCCGACCCTTACTGCGATGGTAGTCCTGAAGCGGCATGCTAATGATGCCCCCGACCCTTACTGCGATGGTAGTCCTGAAGCGGCATGCTAATGATGCCCCCGACCCTTACTGCGATGGTAGTCCTGAAGCGGCGTGCTAATGATGCCCCCGACCCTTACTGCAATGGTAGTCCTGAAGCGGCTTGCTAATGATGCCCCCGACCCTTACTGCAATGGTAGTCCTGAAGCGGCCTGCTAATGATGCCCCCGACCCTTACTGCAATGGTAGTCCTGAAGCGGCGTGCTAATGATGCCCCCGACCCTTACTGCAATGGTAGTCCTGAAGCGGCGTGCTGATGATGCCCCCGACCCTTACTGCAATGGTAGTCCTGAAGCGGCGTGCTAATGATGCCCCCGACCCTTACTGCAATGGTAGTCCTGAAGCGGCGTGCTAATGATGCCCCCGACCCTTACTGCAATGGTAGTCCTGAAGGGCATGCTAATGATGCCCCCGACCCATACTGCAATGGTAGTCCTGAAGCGGCATGCTAATGATGCCCCCGACCCTTACTGCGATGGTAGTCCTGAAGCGGCGTGCTAATGATGCCCCCGACCCTTACTGCAATGGTAGTCCTGAAGCGGCGTGCTAATGATGCCCCCGACCCTTACTGCAATGGTAGTCCTGAAGCGGCATGCTAATGATGCCCCCGACCCTTACTGCAATGGTAGTCCTGAAGCGGCATGCTAATGATGCCCCCGACCCTTACTGCAATGGTAGTCCTGAAGCGGCGTGCTAATGATGCCCCCGACCCTTACTGCAATGGTAGTCCTGAAGCGGCGTGCTAATGATGACCCCGACCCTTACTGCAATGGTAGTCCTGAAGTGGCATGCTAATGATGCCCCCGACCCATACTGCAATGGTAGTCCTGAAGCGGCGTGCTAATGATGACCCCGACCTATGCTGCAATGGTAGTCCTGAAGCGGCATGCTAATGATGCCCCCGACCCTTACTGCAATGGTAGTCCTGAAGCGGCCTGCTAATGATGCCCCCGACCCTTACTGCAATGGTAGTCCTGAAGCGGCCTGCTAATGATGCCCCCGACCCTTACTGCGATGGTAGTCCTGAAGCGGCGTGCTAATGATGCCCCCGACCCTTACTGCAATGGTAGTCCTGAAGCGGCGTGCTAATGATGCCCCCGACCCTTACTGCAATGGTAGTCCTGAAGCGGCGTGCTAATGATGCCCCCGACCCTTACTGCAATGGTAGTCCTGAAGCGGCATGCTAATGATGCCCCCGACCCTTACTGCAATGGTAGTCCTGAAGCGGCATGCTAATGATGCCCCCGACCCTTACTGCAATGGTAGTCCTGACGCGGCGTGCTAATGATGACCCCGACCCTTACTGCAATGGTAGTCCTGAAGCGGCATGCTAATGATGCCCCCGACCCTTACTGCAATGGTAGTCCTGAAGCGGCGTGCTAATGATGCCCCCGACCCTTACTGCAATGGTAGTCCTGAAGCGGCGTGCTAATGATGCCCCCGACCCTTACTGCAATGGTAGTCCTGAAGCGGCGTGCTAATGATGCCCCCGACCCTTACTGCAATGGTAGTCCTGAAGCGGCATGCTAATGATGCCCCCGACCCTTACTGCAATGGTAGTCCTGAAGCGGCGTGCTAATGATGCCCCCGACCCTTACTGCAATGGTAGTCCTGAAGCGGCGTGCTAATGATGACCCCGACCCTTACTGCAATGGTAGTCCTGAAGCGGCGTGCTAATGATGACCCCGACCCCTACTGCAATGGTAGTCCTGAAGCGGCATGCTAATGATGCCCCCGACCCTTACTGCAATGGTAGTCCTGAAGCGGCGTGCTAATGATGCCCCCGACCCTTACTGCAATGGTAGTCCTGAAGCGGCGTGCTAATGATGCCCCCGACCCTTACTGCAATGGTAGTCCTGAAGCGGCGTGCTAATGATGACCCCGACCCTTACTGCAATGGTAGTCCTGAAGCGGCATGCTAATGATGCCCCCGACCCTTACTGCAATGGTAGTCCTGAAGCGGCGTGCTAATGATGCCCCCGACCCTTACTGCAATGGTAGTCCTGAAGCGGCGTGCTAATGATGCCCCCGACCCTTACTGCAATGGTAGTCCTGAAGCGGCGTGCTAATGATGACCCCGACCCTTACTGCAATGGTAGTCCTGAAGCGGCATGCTAATGATGCCCCCGACCCTTACTGCAATGGTAGTCCTGAAGCGGCGTGCTAATGATGCCCCCGACCCTTACTGCAATGGTAGTCCTGAAGCGGCGTGCTAATGATGCCCCCGACCCTTACTGCAATGGTAGTCCTGAAGCGGCGTGCTAATGATGACCCCGACCCTTACTGCAATGGTAGTCCTGAAGCGGCGTGCTAATGATGCCCCCGACCCTTACTGGAATGGTAGTCCTGAAGCGGCGTGCTAATGATGCCCCCGACCCTTACTGCGATGGTAGTCCTGAAGCGGCATGCTAATGATGCCCCCGACCCTTACTGCAATGGTAGTCCTGAAGCGGCATGCTAATGATGCCCCCGACCCTTACTGCAATGGTAGTCCTGAAGCGGCGTGCTAATGATGCCCCCGACCCTTACTGCAATGGTAGTCCTGAAGCGGCGTGCTAATGATGCCCCCGACCCTTACTGCAATGGTAGTCCTGAAGCGGCCTGCTAATGATGCCCCCGACCCTTACTGCAATGGTAGTCCTGAAGCGGCCTGCTAATGATGCCCCCGACCCTTACTGCAATGGTAGTCCTGAAGCGGCGTGCTAATGATGCCCCCGACCCTTACTGCAATGGTAGTCCTGAAGCGGCGTGCTAATGATGCCCCCGACCCTTATTGCAATGGTAGTCCTGAAGCGGCATGCTAATGATGCCCCCGACCCTTACTGCAATGGTAGTCCTGAAGCGGCGTGCTAATGATGACCCCGACTCTTACTGCAATGGTAGTCCTGAAGCGGCGTGCTAATGATGACCCCGACTCTTACTGCAATGGTAGTCCTGAAGCGGCGTGCTAATGATGCCCCCGACCCTTACTGCAATGGTAGTCCTGAAGCGGCGTGCTAATGATGCCCCCGACCCTTACTGCAATGGTAGTCCTGAAGCGGCGTGCTAATGATGCCCCCGACCCTTACTGCAATGGTAGTCCTGAAGCGGCGTGCTAATGATGCCCCCGACCCTTACTGCAATGGTAGTCCTGAAGCGGCGTGCTAATGATGCCCCCGACCCTTACTGCAATGGTAGTCCTGAAGCGGCCTGCTAATGATGCCCCCGACCCTTACTGCGATGGTAGTCCTGAAGCGGCATGCTAATGATGCCCCCGACCCTTACTGCGATGGTAGTCCTGAAGCGGCATGCTAATGATGCCCCCGACCCTTACTGCGATGGTAGTCCTGAAGCGGCGTGCTAATGATGCCCCCGACCCTTACTGCAATGGTAGTCCTGAAGCGGCTTGCTAATGATGCCCCCGACCCTTACTGCAATGGTAGTCCTGAAGCGGCGGGCTAATGATGCCCCCGACCCTTACTGCAATGGTAGTCCTGAAGCGGCATGCTAATGATGCCCCCGACCCTTACTGCGATGGTAGTCCTGAAGCGGCGTGCTAATGATGCCCCCGACCCTTACTGCGATGGTAGTCCTGAAGCGGCGTGCTAATGATGCCCCCGACCCTTACTGCAATGGTAGTCCTGAAGCGGCGTGCTAATGATGCCCCCGACCCTTACTGCAATGGTAGTCCTGAAGCGGCATGCTAATGATGCCCCCGACCCTTACTGCAATGGTAGTCCTGAAGCGGCATGCTAATGATGCCCCCGACCCTTACTGCAATGGTAGTCCTGAAGCGGCGTGCTAATGATGCCCCCGACCCTTACTGCAATGGTAGTCCTGAAGCGGCGTGCTAATGATGCCCCCGACCCTTACTGCAATGGTAGTCCTGAAGTGGCATGCTAATGATGCCCCCGACCCTTACTGCAATGGTAGTCCTGAAGCGGCGTGCTAATGATGACCCCGACCCTTGCTGCAATGGTAGTCCTGAAGCGGCATGCTAATGATGCCCCCGACCCTTACTGCAATGGTAGTCCTGAAGCGGCCTGCTAATGATGCCCCCGACCCTTACTGCAATGGTAGTCCTGAAGCGGCCTGCTAATGATGCCCCCGACCCTTACTGCGATGGTAGTCCTGAAGCGGCGTGCTAATGATGCCCCCGACCCTTACTGCAATGGTAGTCCTGAAGCGGCGTGCTAATGATGCCCCCGACCCTTACTGCAATGGTAGTCCTGAAGCGGCGTGCTAATGATGCCCCCGACCCTTACTGCAATGGTAGTCCTGAAGCGGCATGCTAATGATGCCCCCGACCCTTACTGCAATGGTAGTCCTGAAGCGGCATGCTAATGATGCCCCCGACCCTTACTGCAATGGTAGTCCTGACGCGGCGTGCTAATGATGCCCCCGACCCTTACTGCAATGGTAGTCCTGAAGCGGCATGCTAATGATGCCCCCGACCCTTACTGCAATGGTAGTCCTGAAGCGGCGTGCTAATGATGCCCCCGACCCTTACTGCAATGGTAGTCCTGAAGCGGCCTGCTAATGATGCCCCCGACCCTTACTGCAATGGTAGTCCTGAAGCGGCGTGCTAATGATGCCCCCGACCCTTACTGCAATGGTAGTCCTGAAGCGGCATGCTAATGATGCCCCCGACCCTTACTGCAATGGTAGTCCTGAAGCGGCGTGCTAATGATGCCCCCGACCCTTACTGCAATGGTAGTCCTGAAGCGGCGTGCTAATGATGACCCCGACCCTTACTGCAATGGTAGTCCTGAAGCGGCGTGCTAATGATGACCCCGACCCCTACTGCAATGGTAGTCCTGAAGCGGCATGCTAATGATGCCCCCGACCCTTACTGCAATGGTAGTCCTGAAGCGGCGTGCTAATGATGACCCCGACCCTTACTGCAATGGTAGTCCTGAAGCGGCGTGCTAATGATGACCCCGACCCTTACTGCAATGGTAGTCCTGAAGCGGCATGCTAATGATGCCCCCGACCCTTACTGCAATGGTAGTCCTGAAGCGGCGTGCTAATGATGACCCCGACCCTTACTGCAATGGTAGTCCTGAAGCGGCCTGCTAATGATGCCCCCGACCCTTACTGCAATGGTAGTCCTGAAGCGGCGTGCTAATGATGACCCCGACCCTTACTGCAATGGTAGTCCTGAAACGGCGTGCTAATGATGACCCCGACCCTTACTGCAATGGTAGTCCTGAAGCGGCGTGCTAATGATGACCCCGACCCTTACTGCAATGGTAGTCCTGAAGCGGCGTGCTAATGATGCCCCCGACCCTTACTGCAATGGTAGTCCTGAAGCGGCGTGCTAATGATGCCCCCGACCCTTACTGCAATGGTAGTCCTGAAGCGGCGTGCTAATGATGACCCCGACCCTTACTGCAATGGTAGTCCTGAAGCGGCATGCTAATGATGCCCCCGACCCTTACTGCAATGGTAGTCCTGAAGCGGCGTGCTAATGATGCCCCCGACCCTTACTGCAATGGTAGTCCTGAAGCGGCGTGCTAATGATGCCCCCGACCCTTACTGCAATGGTAGTCCTGAAGCGGCGTGCTAATGATGACCCCGACCCTTACTGCAATGGTAGTCCTGAAGCGGCATGCTAATGATGCCCCCGACCCTTACTGCAATGGTAGTCCTGAAGCGGCGTGCTAATGATGCCCCCGACCCTTACTGCAATGGTAGTCCTGAAGCGGCGTGCTAATGATGCCCCCGACCCTTACTGCAATGGTAGTCCTGAAGCGGCGTGCTAATGATGACCCCGACCCTTACTGCAATGGTAGTCCTGAAGCGGCGTGCTAATGATGCCCCCGACCCTTACTGCAATGGTAGTCCTGAAGCGGCGTGCTAATGATGCCCCCGACCCTTACTGCGATGGTAGTCCTGAAGCGGCATGCTAATGATGCCCCCGACCCTTACTGCAATGGTAGTCCTGAAGCGGCGTGCTAATGATTCCCCCGACCCTTACTGCAATGGTAGTCCTGAAGCGGCATGCTAATGATGCCCCCGACCCTTGCTGCAATGGTAGTCCTGAAGCGGCGTGCTAATGATGCCCCCGACCCTTACTGCAATGGTAGTCCTGAAGCGGCGTGCTAATGATGCCCCCGACCCTTACTGCAATGGTAGTCCTGAAGCGGCATGCTAATGATGCCCCCGACCCTTACTGCAATGGTAGTCCTGAAGCGGCGTGCTAATGATGCCCCCGACCCTTACTGCAATGGTAGTCCTGAAGCGGCGTGCTAATGATGCCCCCGACCCTTACTGCAATGGTAGTCCTGAAGCGGCCTGCTAATGATGCCCCCGACCCTTACTGCAATGGTAGTCCTGAAGCGGCGTGCTAATGATGTCCCCGACCCTTACTGCAATGATAGTCCTGAAGCGGCGTGCTAATGATGCCCCCGACCCTTACTGCAATGGTAGTCCTGAAGCGGCCTGCTAATGATGCCCCCGACCCTTACTGCGATGGTAGTCCTGAAGCGGCGTGCTAATGATGCCCCCGACCCTTACTGCAATGGTAGTCCTGAAGCGGCGTGCTAATGATGCCCCCGACCCTTACTGCAATGGTAGTCCTGAAGCGGCGTGCTAATGATGCCCCCGACCCTTACTGCAATGGTAGTCCTGAAGCGGCGTGCTAATGATGCCCCCGACCCTTACTGCAATGGTAGTCCTGAAGCGGCGTGCTAATGATGCCCCCGACCCTTACTGCAATGGTAGTCCTGAAGCGGCGTGCTAATGATGCACCCGACCCTTACTGCAATGGTAGTCCTGAAGCGGCGTGCTAATGATGCCCCCGACCCTTACTGCAATGGTAGTCCTGAAGCGGCGTGCTAATAATGCCCCCGACCCTTACTGCAATGGTAGTCCTGAAGCGGCGTGCTAATGATGCCCCCGACCCTTACTGCAATGGTAGTCCTGAAGCGGCGTGCTAATGATGCCCCCGACCCTTACTGCAATGGTAGTCCTGAAGCGGCGTGCTAATGATGCCCCCGACCCTTACTGCAATGGTAGTCCTGAAGCGGCGTGCTAATGATGACCCCGACCCTTACTGCAATGGTAGTCCTGAAGCGGCCTGCTAATGATGCCCCCGACCCTTACTGCAATGGTAGTCCTGAAGCGGCGTGCTAATGATGACCCCGACCCTTACTGCAATGGTAGTCCTGAAGCGGCGTGCTAATGATGCCCCCGACCCTTACTGCAATGGTAGTCCTGAAGCGGCGTGCTAATGATGCCCCCGACCCTTACTGCAATGGTAGTCCTGAAGCGGCGTGCTAATGATGCCCCCGACCCTTACTGCAATGGTAGTCCTGAAGCGGCGTGCTAATGATGCCCCCGACCCTTACTGCAATGGTAGTCCTGAAGCGGCGTGCTAATGATGCCCCCGACCCTTACTGCAATGGTAGTCTTGAAGCGGCGTGCTAATGATGCCCCCGACCCTTACTGCAATGGTAGTCCTGAAGCGGCGTGCTAATGATGCCCCCGACCCTTACTGCAATGGTGGTCCTGAAGCGGCGTGCTAATGATGCCCCCGACCCTTACTGCAATGGTAATTCTGAAGCGGCGTGCTAATGATGCCCCCGACCCTTACTGCAATGGTAGTCCTGAAGCTGCATGCTAATGATGCCCCCGACCCTTACTGCAATGTTAATCCTGAAGCGGCGTGCTAATGATGACCCCGACCCTTACTGCAATGGTAGTCCTGAAGCGGCATGCTAATGATGCCCCCGACCCTTACTGCAATGGTAGTCCTGAAGCGGCATGCTAATGATGCCCCCGACCCTTACTGCAATGGTAGTCCTGAAGCGGCGTGCTAATGATGACCCCGACCCTTACTGCAATGGTAGTCCTGAAGCGGCATGCTAATGATGCCCCCGACCCTTACTGCAATGGTAGTCCTGAAGCGGCGTGCTAATGATGCCCCCGACCCTTACTGCAATGGTAGTCCTGAAGCGGCATGCTAATGATGCCCCCGACCCTTACTGCAATGGTTGTCCTGAAGCGGCGTGCTAATGATGCCCCCGACCCTTACTGCAATGGTAGTCCTGAAGCGGCGTGGTAATGATGACCCCGACCCTTACTGCAATGGTAGTCCTGAGGCGGCGTGCTAATGATGCCCCCGACCCTTACTGCAATGGTAGTCCTGAAGCGGCGTGCTAATGATGCCCCCGACCCTTACTGCAATGGTAGTCCTGAAGCGGCATGCTAATGATGACCCCGACCCTTACTGCAATGGTAGTCCTGAAGCGGCGTGCTAATGATGCCCCCGACCCTTTCTGCAATGGTAGTCCTGAAGCGGCGTGCTAATGATGCCCCCGACCCTTACTGCAATGGTAGTCCTGAAGCGGCGTGCTAATGATGCCCCCGACCCTTTCTGCAATGGTAGTCCTGAAGCGGCGTGCTAATGATGCCCCCGACCCTTACTGCAATGGTAGTCCTGAAGCGGCCTGCTAATGATGCCCCCGACCCTTACTGCAATGGTAGTCCTGAAGCGGCATGCTAATGATGCCCCCGACCCTTACTGCAATGGTAGTCCTGAAGCGGCGTGCTAATGATGCCCCCGACCCTTACTGCAATGGTAGTCCTGAAGCGGCGTGCTAATGATGCCCCCGACCCTTACTGCAATGGTAGTCCTGAAGCGGCCTGCTAATGATGCCCCCGACCCTTACTGCAATGGTAGTCCTGAAGCGGCGTGCTAATGATGACCCCGACCCTTACTGCAATGGTAGTCCTGAAGCGGCGTGCTAATGATGCCCCCGACCCTTACTGCAATGGTAGTCCTGAAGCGGCGTGCTAATGATGCCCCCGACCCTTACTGCAATGGTAGTCCTGAAGCGGCGTGCTAATGATGCCCCCGACCCTTACTGCAATGGTAGTCCTGAAGCGGCGTGCTAATGATGCCCCCGACCCTTACTGCAATGGTAGTCCTGAAGCGGCGTGCTAATGATGCCCCCGACCCTTACTGCAATGGTAGTCCTGAAGCGGCCTGCTAATGATGCCCCCGACCCTTACTGCAATGGTAGTCCTGAAGCGGCGTGCTAATGATGCCCCCGACCCTTACTGCAATGGTAGTCCTGAAGCGGCGTGCTAATGATGCCCCCGACCCTTACTGCAATGGTAGTCCTGAAGCGGCGTGGTAATGATGCCCCCGACCCTTACTGCAATGGTAGTCCTGAAGCGGCGTGCTAATGATGCCCCCGACCCTTACTGCAATGGTAGTCCTGAAGCGGCGTGCTAATGATGCCCCCGACCCTTACTGCAATGGTAGTCCTGAAGCGGCGTGCTAATGATGCCCCCGACCCTTACTGCAATGGTAGTCCTGAAGCGGCCTGCTAATGATGCCCCCGACCCTTACTGCAATGGTAGTCCTGAAGCGGCCTGCTAATGATGCCCCCGACCCTTACTGCAATGGTAGTCCTGAAGCGGCGTGCTAATGATGCCCCCGACCCTTACTGCAATGGTAGTCCTGAAGCGGCGTGGTAATGATGCCCCCGACCCTTACTGCAATGGTAGTCCTGAAGCGGCATGCTAATGATGACCCCGACCCTTACTGCAATGGTAGTCCTGAAGCGGCGTGCTAATGATGCCCCCGACCCTTACTGCAATGGTAGTCCTGAAGCGGCGTGCTAATGATGCCCCCGACCCTTACTGCAATGGTAGTCCTGAAGCGGCATGCTAATGATGCCCCCGACCCTTACTGCAATGGTAGTCCTGAAGCGGCATGCTAATGATGACCCCGACCCTTACTGCAATGGTAGTCCTGAAGCGGCGTGCTAATGATGCCCCCGACCCTTACTGCAATGGTAGTCCTGAAGCGGCGTGCTAATGATGCCCCCGACCCTTACTGCGATGGTAGTCCTGAAGCGGCGTGCTAATGATGCCCCCGACCCTTACTGCAATGGTAGTCCTGAAGCGGCGTGCTAATGATGCCCCCGACCCTTACTGCAATGGTAGTCCTGAAGCGGCATGCTAATGATGCCCCCGACCCTTACTGCAATGGTAGTCCTGAAGCGGCGTGCTAATGATGCCCCCGACCCTTACTGCAATGGTAGTCCTGAAGCGGCGTGCTAATGATGCCCCCGACCCTTACTGCAATGGTAGTCCTGAAGCGGCGTGCTAATGATGCCCCCGACCCTTACTGCAATGGTAGTCCTGAAGCGGCATGCTAATGATGCCCCCGACCCTTACTGCAATGGTAGTCCTGAAGCGGCGTGCTAATGATGCCCCCGACCCTTACTGCAATGGTAGTCCTGAAGCGGCCTGCTAATGATGCCCCCGACCCTTACTGCAATGGTAGTCCTGAAGCGGCGTGCTAATGATGCCCCCGACCCTTACTGCAATGGTAGTCCTGAAGCGGCCTGCTAATGATGCCCCCGACCCTTACTGCAATGGTAGTCCTGAAGCGGCGTGCTAATGATGCCCCCGACCCTTACTGCAATGGTAGTCCTGAAGCGGCGTGCTAATGATGCCCCCGACCCTTACTGCAATGGTAGTCCTGAAGCGGCGTGCTAATGATGCCCCCGACCCTTACTGCAATGGTAGTCCTGAAGCGGCCTGCTAATGATGCCCCCGACCCTTACTGCAATGGTAGTCCTGAAGCGGCGTGCTAATGATGCCCCCGACCCTTACTGCAATGGTAGTCCTGAAGCGGCGTGCTAATGATGCCCCCGACCCTTACTGCAATGGTAGTCCTGAAGCGGCGTGCTAATGATGCCCCCGACCCTTACTGCAATGGTAGTCCTGAAGCGGCGTGCTAATAATGCCCCCGACCCTTACTGCAATGGTAGTCCTGAAGCGGCCTGCTAATGATGCCCCCGACCCTTACTGCAATGGTAGTCCTGAAGCGGCGTGCTAATGATGACCCCGACCCTTACTGCAATGGTAGTCCTGATGCGGCATGCTAATGATGCCCCCGACCCTTACTGCAATGGTAGTCCTGAAGCGGCGTGCTAATGATGCCCCCGACCCTTACTGCAATGGTAGTCCTGAAGCGGCGTGCTAATGATGACCCCGACCCTTACTGCAATGGTAGTCCTGAAGCGGCATGCTAATGATGCCCCCGACCCTTACTGCAATGGTAGTCCTGAAGCGGCGTGCTAATGATGCCCCCGACCCTTACTGCAATGGTAGTCCTGAAGCGGCGTGCTAATGATGCCCCCGACCCTTACTGCAATGGTAGTCCTGAAGCGGCGTGCTAATGATGCCCCCGACCCTTACTGCAATGGTAGTCCTGAAGCGGCCTGCTAATGATGCCCCCGACCCTTACTGCAATGGTAGTCCTGAAGCGGCGTGCTAATGATGCCCCCGACCCTTACTGCGATGGTTGTCCTGAAGCGGCATGCTAATGATGCCCCCGACCCTTACTGCAATGGTAGTCCTGAAGCGGCGTGCTAATGATGCCCCCGACCCTTACTGCAATGGTAGTCCTGAAGCGGCGTGCTAATGATGACCCCGACCCTTACTGCAGTGGTAGTCCTGAAGCGGCCTGCTAATGATGCCCCCGACCCTTACTGCGATGGTAGTCCTGAAGCGGCGTGCTAATGATGCCCCCGACCCTTACTGCAATGGTAGTCCTGAAGCGGCGTGCTAATGATGCCCCCGACCCTTACTGCAATGGTAGTCCTGAAGCGGCGTGCTAATGATGCCCCCGACCCTTACTGCAATGGTAGTCCTGAAGCGGCGTGCTAATGATGACCCCGACCCTTACTGCAGTGGTAGTCCTGAAGCGGCCTGCTAATGATGCCCCCGACCCTTACTGCAATGGTAGTCCTGAAGCGGCGTGCTAATGATGCCCCCGACCCTTACTGCAATGGTAGTCCTGAAGCGGCGTGCTAATGATGACCCCGACCCTTACTGCAGTGGTAGTCCTGAAGCGGCGTGCTAATGATGCCCCCGACCCTTACTGCAATGGTAGTCCTGAAGCGGCGTGCTAATGATGCCCCCGACCCTTACTGCGATGGTAGTCCTGAAGCGGCCTGCTAATGATGCCCCCGACCCTTACTGCAATGGTAGTCCTGAAGCGGCGTGCTAATGATGCCCCCGACCCTTACTGCGATGGTAGTCCTGAAGCGGCATGCTAATGATGACCCCGACCCTTATTGCAATGGTAGAGTCCTGTTGTCTTCCAGAGAAATAAAGTATCCTGGGATTGCGACTCCTGCCAGAGGCTGAACGAGATCATGGTGACCAAAGATCCCTTCTACAAACCGGCGCCCAAGTCACCCGACCAGGAGTTTCAACGTATGTGCCTCAGCGCTCTGCAGCCGTTACCACAGGCTGATTCCCAGTGGTACAGTTCATGGTAGCAATGTTCTGTGTTCTCGTGACGTGAGGTTACAGGGACACGGCGCGGTGGCCTTGTTGTAATACCATGGCTGAGGCATGCCGTGTAAGGCTTATCTTTCTTCTTTCTGCCTTATCTGGACACCGCCATTTTGTCTGTAATTTTTCGGTAATTAATTAACTTACGTATTATACAAACAGACGTGCTCTCCGTCCAGAAATAGTGTTGATCCAAATAAAACAAACTAGGTTTAAATCACGCATTCACGGTACTTCAACGATAGGCTTCGTTGGATCGTGTTTTGTTCATTGCATTACTCTGATGTACCGTTTTTCACTCTTTGTAGATTGAGAGCCATGGTGATACTGACATGTACGTGATCGTGATGGCGACATCTGTGATACAAGGCGGGGCACCACCCTGACAGGCGCCCCCCCCCCTGGTCCGTCCTCTGGGCTTTAGTTGCTGGAGCCTTACCTCTTGCGTAGTTATATATGTCTTATGTGTATGAACCGTTGGTGTACAATAAAACAGGCTTTAATATGAACCTATGACTGACTATATCTACTGGGAAACGGGTGGGGAGTGCTGATCCAGCATACCTTACAGATATTAAATAACATGTTCGATTACTTAATCTTAACTCATGTTCGGTCAACAAGCTTCGCTTAGACCCAGTTCTGAATATGTTTGTCGCGCATGAGCCTTATGGTTGTCATAAGTTGTCAACACTGCTGTGACTGACCGGTCGGGAGTTACCGGGGTGTGTAACCGGGGACTTTACCTTCAACATTTAGTTTGTTTTTGTAATGCAAGTGATTGGCATATTGCTCACCAGCTGATCAGCGTGGACACAATAAACGGGTTCCCTTTAGTCTCGGTTGTTGAGTTGTATGTCCACCGAACGTGTCTTTGGAATGTCCCTGTGTAGGTACAGACACCCTCGCACCGCGACTACACATGGCGCTCAGTCACCGACTACATCCAAATCAGACAATAACCCTCGGCGTCCAAATCGTCAGTCGCCCCTCGCTACTGTGACAAAACTTCCGATTATTCGTAGAATCACAGTTTAGAGCCTTTAGAATCAAGGCTGGTGTATTGTGTCCGCGGAATTCTTCTTCTTCCGACTGGTGTCGTCGGTCTCAAGGGAACTCTTCTTCTTCCGGCTGGTGTCGTCGGTCCGCGGAACTCTTTTTCTTCGGCGCGGTTTATTGTGTCCGCGGAACTTTTCTTCTTCCGGCTGGTGTCGTCGGTCCGGGGAACTCTTCTTCTTCGGCCCGGTTTATTGTGTCTGCGGAACTCTTTCTTCTTCCGGCTGGTGTCGTCTGTTTCCGGGGAACTATTCTTCTTCCGGCTGGTGTCGTCGGTCCGGGGAACTCTTCTTCTTCCGACTGGTGTCGTCGGTCTCAGGGGAACTCTTCTTCTTCCGGCTGGTGACATCGGTCCGGAGAACTCTTCTTCCGCCTGGTGTCGTCGGTCCGGGAAACTCTTCTTCCGCCTGGTGACATCGGTCCGGAGAACTCTTCTTCCGCCTGGTGTCGTCGGTCCGGGGAACTTTTCTTCTTCCGGCTGGTATCTTGGGTCCGCGGAACTCTTCTTCTTCCGGCTGGTGTCGTCGGCCCGGGGAACTCTTCTTCTTCTGGCTGGTGTATTGTGTCCGCGGAACTCTTCTTCTTCCGGCTGGTGTCGTCGGTCCGGGGAACTCTTCTTCTTCCGGCTGGTGTCGTCGGTTTCCGGAGAACTCTTAGTCTTCCGGCTGGTGACATCGGTCCGGCGAACTCTTCTTCATCCGGCTGGTGTCGTCGGTCCGGGGAACTTTTCTTCTTCCGGCTGGTGACATCGGTCCGGCGAACTCTTCTTCCTCCGGCTGGTGTCGTCGGTCCGGGGAACTTTTCTTCTTCGGCCTGGTTTATTGTGTCCGCGGAACTCTTCTTCTTCCGGCTGGTGTCGTTGGTCCGGGGAACTTTTCTTCTTGTGGCTGGTGTATTGTGTCCGCGGAACTCTTCTTCTTCTGGCTGGTGTCGTCGGTCTCAGGGGAACTCTTCTTCTTCCGGCTGGTGACATCGGTCCGGAGAACTCTTCTTCCGCCTGATGTCGTCGGCCAGGGGAACTCTTCTTCTTCCGGCTGGTGTATTGTGTCCGCGGAACTCTTCTTCTTCCGGCTGGTGTCGTCGGTCTGGGGAACTCTTCTTCTTCCGGTTGGTGTCTTTTGTCCGCAGAACTCTTCTTCTTCGGCTTGGTTTATTGTGTCCGCGAAACTCTTCTTCTTCCGGCTGGTGTCGTCGGTCCGGAGAACTCTTCTTCTTCCGGCTGGTGTCGTCGATTTCCGGGGAACTCTTAGTCTTCCGGCTGGTGACATCGGTCCGGGGAACTCTTCTTCTTCCGGCTGGTGTCGTCGGTCCGCGGAACTCTTCTTCTTCGGCCTGGTTTATTGTGTCCGCGGAACTCTGTTTCTTCCGGCTGGTGTCGTCGGTCCGGGGAACTCTTCTTCCTCCGGCTGGTGTCGTCGGTCCGGGGAACTCTTCTTCTTCGGCCTGGTTTATTGTGTCCGCGGAACTCTGTTTCTTCCGGCTGGTGTCGTCGGTCTCAGGGGAACTCTTCTTCTTCCGGCTGGTGACATCGGTCCGGAGAACTCTTCTTCCGCCTGGTGTCGTCGGTCCGGGAAACTCTTCTTCTTCCGGCTGGTATCTTGGGTCCGCGGAACTCTTCTTCCTCCGGCTGGTGTCGTCGGCCCGGGGAACTCTTCTTCTTCCGGTTGGTGTATTGTGTCCGCGGAACTCTTTCTTCTTGTGGCTGGTGTATTGTGTCCGCGAAACTCTTCTTCTTCTGGCTGGTGTCGTCGGCCCGGGGAACTCTTCTTCTTCCGGCTGGTGTCGTCGGTCTGGGGAACTCTTCTTCTTCCGGTTGGTGTCTTGTGTCCGCGGAACTCTTCTTCTTCGGCTTGGTTTATTGTTTCCGCGAAACTCTTCTTCTTCCGGCTGGTGTCGTCGGTCCGGGGAACTCTTCTTCTTCCGGCTGGTGTCGTCGATTTCCGGGGAACTCTTAGTCTTCCGGTTGGTGTCGTCGGTCAGGGGAACCATTTTTCTTCCGGCTGGTGTCGTCGGTCAGGGGAACCATTTTTCTTCCGGCTGGTGTCGTCGGTCAGGGGAACTCTTCTTCTTCCGGCTGGTGACATCGGTTCGGCAAACTCTTCTTCTTCCGGCTGGTGTCGTTGGTCCGGGGAACTTTTCTTCTTGCGGCTGGTGTATTGTGTCCGCGGAACTCTTCTTCTTCCGGCTGGTGTAGTCGGTGAACTAAATTAGGTAAAGAAAACATTGCGTCAATTCTACGTATCATTACATGCATTTACATGCCATTAGGCTCTCGATGCGTTTAACATATCTTAACAGCAATATTTCAAATTTGTTTAAAGATAAGTTGAAATTATTTGATAATATGTGCAACTATTTATTTAGAGATATATGCAAATAAGTATTTAAATGGGCTTGCCATAGCCATGAACACCTCTTCTCGAACAGGCAAGTCAACGAGCATCACAACCTCGCCTAGTTTTGAATATCTCGTCCTTGTCATCATCGAGCGAAATGAACAAGAATTAGATGCACAACACGGGCTAGCGAGAGGGTGGGGGACGGGTGTCCATGCGGTACGCTCACTCAATAATCGATTTCCTGTGCCAAACACGAGAAGGCATGGCAGAGATGGGTCATGACTAATCACGTCCACATTGTTTCCCTTCAGTCGTTTTCAGTCCCTCAGCAATATAATAATAATTATAACACATTATAACAGATTTCCCCTATATCTCGGAAGTATAGCAACGACTACATTACAAGCACACAATACATTAGCTTACAATTATAACAATAATTTTGTTGCTATTATAATAATACACAAATGCAAAACTAAAAAGAGTAAAATGGTATAAATTAAATAATAAATTGATATGCAACCTATGGCACAAAGAGAAAAAAATGGTGATAGGTGGGTTTGAACCAGCCGCAGGTTGATCTGCAGTCGAGCTCTCAACCCCTCGACCAAGGCGGGTAACTAGGTTAGTGACGTGAAAGTTAGGCACTAGTATCAGATACACATGTCCGCCACAGTATTTCATTCCATAAGATTATGCATTATAAATAGAGGTATCACATGTAGGTTCTCTGCAATGACTTTCTTCTCTCCACCTTATGTGGCAATTAGAGGGTCTGGGTGAGATGACCATATATATTCCATCCACCGCACTTTCCAGCAGAAGCCGCCGTGGTCGAGAGGTAACGCACTCGACTTTAATTCAGTAGATTGCGGGTTCAAATACCCCCTGTCTAGGGTCATATTTCATCCAGTCATCCGACCCACCCCGAATCGGACCACTCCGACCCACCCCGAATCTGACCACTCCCACCGACCCCGACCTGGACCACTCCCACCGAATCGGACCACTCGATCCCACCGACCCGTAGGCGTAGGAAAATTGTTGATTGTGCATTTTAGAATTGCAAAAAAATAAAATACAGACTAACGTTACAGGCAAATCAGTTCTTTTTCATGTTTTTTTGGTTTGGTAACGTGTGCCCTAATTTCTTCGGTGTCCTAATTTCGTCACCAAAACATAACAGCTGCCTCCTTCTCTGACAAGCACATCTCAGTCGTAACATATGTTTTCGTATAATGTTTAATCTCTTTACAGCATTTCCGTAACAAAAACAGCATGAAATTTTGAAATATACTAAGGCGCTAAATGGAGTGCTGTAAGTTGGTACCCTGATTTGGGAAGACCAAAAGTTCATCTCGGTAAGAAAGAGCATAACTTGCACAAGCCATTTTTGTTATATCTGAGCGATAATAGAAGGCCCGCCTTTTCCTGAACGTGCAGGAGAAACCATTCCTCACGTTTAGTTGTATTACGATACAAAGATGCCTAATTTTCAGTGTTTTCTGGGGCTTCAAAGTTGGTGACGATATTGGGGCACCTAAAAAGGCCCTTTGGACGAAATAAAGTCACCTGCTTCAAGTGCCCCTAATTTCGTCGGGGGGGGGGGTCCTATTGTCGTCAACGGTGTCAAAATGCTTTAGATAAGCAAGGCAGGGTTGATTTTCTCGAGTTTGAGAGAAGATCTCTATTAACTAAATATTACGAAGACGAGTCATGTTGAAAAGGTGACAGCGGTGTAGTTGGAAGACGGAATTCAGGAAAGGGAGGTATCAGAAAGGTGACAGCGGTGTAGCTACAAGACGGGATTCAGGAAGGGTTGTACCGGAAAGGTGATAGCAATGTAGTCAAAGACAAGGCGCACGAACGGAAGGTACCGGAAAAGTCACAGCGGTGAAGTTGGGGACAAGGCGCCGGAAGGGCCGGTACCGAGAAGATAACAGGGTTGAAGTTAGAAGTTAGTTAGAAGTTAGAATGGAGGGCGCAGGAAGGAGAGGTGCCGGAAAGGTGACAGCGTTGTAGTAGGGGAACATGGGGCAAAATGACCACCTTAACTTTCTTTGTATTTTTTGGAGGACAAGCAGTGCTATAAAAAGAGCCATATTTTTGTAAACTGACAAAAGTAGTATTGTAAATAACATAGCTTGGATTCATGCGAGTGACACGAACAAAATTTTTACTAGCACAAAAACATGTTTTATGTCACAGTGGGTCATTTTGCCCCCCTAATGGGGCAAAATGGTCAGCACGTTATTTCAGCATGTTAATGAATGAACTGAACAGCCTAAGAAGGCAAACTCCTAAATGTCTGGAACAGTTTGACCCAGAAGGATCACACACAGGAATTCCAAAAAACGTTTAGGTCAGCAGAGGCGGATCGGGCGAGGGGGGGGGGACACCCCCTTCCCCCACTTTTTCCCATTTTTCAGTGCAAAATTTAGGCCATCTGAGGCGCGGAACTCAGCTTTCATGCGAAGTCCTACTGTTGAACAGAGCGGATCCAAGGGGGGGGGGGGGGGGGCGACCCGACCCGGGCCCCGGCCCCGGCACCCCTTTTTAGAGCGGAAATGTATATAATTTATACCATTTACCGGCCCCATATCCAGCATATCTGGATCCGACCCTGAAACCGGCCGCCCGGATTTAGGGAGGGGGGTAAAAAATACATTGCTGGGTTTGGGGGGTTCTGGGGTGAAGCCCCCACTTTTCAACCGCCAAAATCCGCTCTATGAACGCACAAAGCCACCCCCTCCCCCCACGATCGCAAGTTTTAAAATATTCGCTCTATAATGGTATCTTCATCATAAATGTCCGCTCTATATGGGTATCTTTTTCATCATAAATGTCCGGTCTATAGGGGTATCTTTTTCATCACAAATATCCGCTCTCTCAGGCATCTGGGAACACGCGGAACCCCCCCCACCAGATTTGTATAATAGGACCCCCCCCCCCTCCCCCATCTGCGTTTTATCCAGACGAGCTGTATGTATCGAATGGAGACACGATGTCGCGTGCCGCCTGGCTCTGCCTCAATCAACACTTCCGGCTCCCAGGGGCGTACAACTCTCCCTTCTTCAAGCTCCCTGTGACGCAAATCGTTTTCTTCTTCAAGCACATTCATGATCATCAAGGATGTTCCGATTCAGTGGACATATCACCCAGTTTGCTAAGGATAATCGTTTCTGTTAGAGTATACATATTAAATTGGATTTGGGTAAAACGGCCCACTGGGTCATTTTGCCCCAAGCAGCGTTGGTCATTTTGCCCCTGTTAGTAACCTTAATATTTGACCGCAGTATGAAAAATACGGCGCAGTATATTCCGCATCTGAATTACGTTTGGGGCTTGACTTGGACTGATCTTTGATCGTGTTAATTTATCAAAATTTTCCCCCAAGCTAGTATCCACTGAGCTTTACTTTCTTCCAGTGTTTACCATAGATGGAAACAGCCCAGAATCTTTTACTTCGGTAACGAAGGTCAGCTGTCTGCTTCAGCGCCCATGTAGATTTGTTAAGGTATCACGTAACAGACAGGAATAAATATAAAACGCTTCAATACAGGTGGCAGTACCGCAAGTGCGCGATATTGTGGTGGGCCATTTGACCCCGATGGGTCATTTTGCCCCATGTTCCCCTATGAAGACTGGGTGCTGGAACGGGGGGTACCGGAAAGGTGACAGCGGTGAAGTTTGAAGTTTTCATTGTACCAAGGTCTGACGTTTTCATCACTATGACATTTTGGGTTCTAACAGACGTAGTGTCTTACCAGATCCCGCGCTATTGATTAAATGTAAGAGAAAAAGAATGTGTGTAGTCAGGCATCGTAGTTGTATATATTATACGCACACGTGGTGCAGAACAAGTAAGGATTCTTTATTAAAATCCCAGACAGCGTTGGCCATATGTTACAGACATACAAGTTGTCTAGCATGCATAATTTGTATTGAAAGACACCGGCGTTAATTCACATTTACTAAGATAATTTACCGTAAATTTGATCCGTCATAAACCGTCACCCGTGAGATCTGATGTGAAAATAATTATCTGTGAAACATGTTAGGTCTAAATACAGGAGCGGATCTAGCAATAGGCCAAGGGGGGGGGGGGGGGTGCTCTGAAACTTGCGACCGAGGAGAAACTTGCGACCGGGGGGGGGGGGGGGGTGTGGCAGGGCGTGCTCGGAGAAGCCGACTTTAACAGTGTATATTCAGGTTCCCAAGGATCTTTCTCTAAAGACTTGGGACTCAGTTTAACATGTATGTTAACATGTATGTTGTATGTTGTGGCTCCCAAGGGGGGGGGGGGGGTGTCAACCCCACTAACCCCCCCCCCCCCACTAGATCCGCCACTGTAAATACTTGCAGTTTTCGTTTAGTTTGCCGTTTAAGTTTAACAATCAACATTTTAAGTTTAATCAACATGGGTTTTAGATCCTTGCCTTTCGGGTATGACGATAATGGGTCTTCCTGACGATATTTGGACACCCGTTGTGACGATATTAAGAACCCGGGTTCCTAATATCGTCAGTTTTACACCACTCCCATAAAATCCCTCATAATTAATCACGCAACAAAAATGATTTATTTTTATTTTCACAAACGAATAGCGGATTTAATCTTTTAAAAGGAACAATTAAATGGTTTCACTCATTCGTTTTAATTTAGAAGAACGGAGCGTTTTTAGAAGCAAAACAGTTCGAGTGACGAAATTAGGACACGTGCCATACGTTATATCGATCTATAAATAGCGTTAGTCTTGGGGCTCAAATGCGGTGATTAACTCACTTGCGTACATAAGTGACCAAACGAAAAGTGTTCGACGCCGTATGCATTGGTTGTGCTCCCCCAATCGCAACACTATTCTTACGCCTATGCATGTTAGGCTAGTAACAGTTACAACGGTTACCATTACAATACAACTTGCATGATCAGCTGATGGCGACGATCTAAGGTATCACTCGCTCAAAATTAGACCACCGACATTGACGCTTGTGTAAAAATAATTGGACAAACTGACAACAATCCATACAGATAGCCGAACCCACCCCCAGATAGCCTGCTCGTAGCAGTGACCGCATCGATTTTTTTTCACAAGATCTTACATCAAGTAGATCTATCTTAGTAAATTATGGCCCACTTTAAAGAGAACCACAATGTCATAGGAGAGTGTCAGTTAATGTGCCCAGTTGAAGAAACAGACATGTAAGTTTGGGCCAAGTTCTCTGAGGCTGAGCGATATTTGGGAGATCCAAGTTGCTTCGTTACTGGCGCTAATATTGGTCAAAATGTAAAAGCTGCTCTAGCTTGGTGGCGGGCGTCGGTCCCTGCCTCGGCCTTGCTCATGCTTAGTGGCGGCGGGCATCCAGTGACTAATTCTGCCTCATGTTACATGTTTGGTGCCTAGGTGTAGCCTTGCACAGGCACTCTTGTAAGGTTAAGGTCAAGAACAAGTCAATAAGTTCCTGTTCAAGCTATCTAGACATCTTATTGGCTGTAGAAAAAATGCATGAGGTCAGCTGACTTGGACAGGTTGCAAAGAAGTCAAATGTCAGCTGACCATATGTATTTAGCCAATAGGTGTTAGAGGATTTAAACAGGAAGTTATTCACTTGTTCTTGACCTTAACCTTTGTCCAGTTTGTGGCACAGAGTTGCAAGAAAGTGGATTTGTCCCAAAGTTTGACCAAAAGATCTTTGAGTGTTGATTAATGGCATATAGATATGGATAAAAAGTATTTATTTATAAATACTTGACTGTGTAGCATCTGAAGAAACCTAGGTTTTATTGTGACAGCATCATTAAAGGCTAAAATAAGCCTTTAATATTTTGGTGTTTTGGTTTGAGCCTCAGAGCTTGCTTACCCACTTGTTATATATAGGGTATACACAGGCCGTAGGACTTCCATCTCACGAACCGAGTGCCTGTGTAGCCTTGGAGCAAGTGCGCCCAACACTAGGTGGTTTCTGTTATCTTTTCGGGAAGAAATGTTAGAGCACACAATTTTTCCCTCCTAACCGTCCGCCATATTTACTTTTGGCACCAACCAAAGTTACTGGCCACGAGCCTCCCACAAGCATGGGGCTGAGGCAGTAACCAAAGTCACTGACAGCAAGTCTCTACCTTGGCTCATATGCCCCCAGACAAGCCCGCTTTCTAGGGGCACCACAGTGTCCATGCAAAGTTCTTTAGACGCCAGTCGGGAATCAACTGTAGCTTTTATCATAATGTGTGCACGTACAATCATAGTGCTTACATATTCTATATACCTTGTTTTATCTTTTGACATCAAGAAAGTATGTCAATACTAGGTTGTTTCGGTTATATTTTCGCGAAGAAATGTTGGAGCACACAACTTTTCCCGACCAGCCGTCCTCCATATTTGTTTTTGGCGCATGTCAGTGCCTGTGAATGCAACTTGGTTTCCCGCTCCATTAGTATATGATTCTCCGCTAGAGGGCGTTGTCAGTTGCTCACCTTGAACTTAAGGACAACAGCAGTGCTCTCTGTCACAGGTAATTCATGGTTACAAAGTTTGGAACCCAGGCTATAAATGATTCAAATGATGGCGGGACTTGCCAGGTGGCGTGTTGACACACTTTCTTAATGTCAGAAGATAGAACAAGGTATAAACACTATGATTGTACACACACACATTATGATAAAGGCTACAGTCGATTCCCGACTGGCGTCTAAAGAACTTTGCACGGATACCGTTGTGCCTCTAGAAAGTGGGCTTGCCTGGGGGCACTTGCGCCAAGTCTCTACCTAGCCTCGGGAGATCCACTCTGTTCCGCCGTTGGGTCTCGGTTCCGGCAGGGTTTCGCACAGGGACTTTTAAACAGAATAGGCGCATTTGGAAATTCTGAATTATCTGGAGGCACACTGGGGCTAAATATCACATTTTTGTATAGATTAATCTTTTAGCTATCAAATTCTTCCAAACAATCAAAAAGATTGATAACCTGTATCTGTGTTTGCAAGACGATTTATGAAGCACCAATGTCAGAACCGGGCACCATATTTATTTTTGACGCGTGCTGGTGCCTGTGAATGCAGCCTGGTTCCTTAACTTTTAATTATCTGTAACAGAGGGCGCTGCTATTGTACTTAACTGCAAAGTACTCATCTGACAGCGCCATCTAGCGAAGATGATGATGAAGTGAAGTTGCATTCACCGGGTACCAGCATGTGCCAAAACATATATGGCGTCCTGTTCGGATGTTGGTGCTCCGTAAAACGTCTTGCAAACACAGATACAGGTGATCAATCTTTTTGATTGTTTGGAAGAATTTGATAGCTAAAAGATTAATGTATACAAAAATATGATATTTAGCCCAAGTGTGCCTCCAGATAATTCAGAATTTCCAAATGCGCCTATTCTGTTTAAAAGTCCGCGTGAGAAACCCGGGCTGGAACCGAGGCCCAACGGCGGAACAGAGTGGATCTCCCGAGGCTAGCCTCTACCAAGCAGGGGGCTGAGCCAGGGGTTGAAGTCATGTTGCTAAAACCAACAAGGACTGAATGCAATGAATACCCTCACAGCCAGACAGGCTCCCTGGAGAGGTTGTGCTTCTTAGCGAGGAGATGTCTTTTCATGAAAAGATGCATTCTCATGAAAAGACACGTTAAATGCTTATAAGAACCTTATTTGAAGTTACTGAACACTTTGATAGCAATTACAAAGTTTAATGGTTCACTTGAGGGAGTTAAAAAATTATATCCTTATGTCCTCATAAGTTAATAAATGGCATTCCATGTATTCTGCTTACTCATCACATTCACAGTTATGAGACTTAAATGTTCTTGTTTTCTAAATTAAAAAAGGAGAGAAAAACAAGGCCTGATTCATCCTTTTGAAGCATGGAAAGGAGCAGATAAAAGAAGCCAAAGGTAATTACCGCATTTTCTTATAGCATTGATGTGTAAATTTCCATAAATATGGTTAACAATTCTGTGAATTTTATTTGAATGTCAAGCTCATTGCTTATCTAATGATACTATCCTGGTTAAGGCATTAATAATATCTTCACTTTTTTCAGTTGATATCATTGAAGAACAATAGTTATTGTATGTCATGTATCTTTACACTATACTGTGTAATTTAGGTACCAAGCAGATAGATCAAAGTTGGTGAAGCGATATAGCCGGCCAGCAGCTGGAAGACTAGATCCCAGGCCTCAGGAACTTCGCCCTGCGCCAGTTTTGTTTCTTACTACAGAATATCTCATTAAGCAGTAAGAATGCCGCTATACACCACAATCTTATATTCAAATTGTCATTTTAACTTTAAAAAATTGTCCTTTCATATTACCAGGTAATTTGCTTTCTTGTTTTATTATACCCATAAATGTATGAAAAGAGTTTTCCAATATTTATCTGACATTTGTTGATTCTAAATACATTACGCAATGCCTAAGATTGCTGTAGTGACACTGCATGTCATGATAGGTGTTGCTCAGCTCAGTACTCCTTTTTACAGAGTTGTAACCAAGTCGGATTGCCCATGGCATATGGTCTATGACTATGTGTTTGATCGCTTGAGAGCGGTTCGCCAAGACCTTACCATCCAGCAGCTTGAAGACACATCGACCATGTGCGTTCTCCAGCGAACCGTTCACTTTCTAATCTATGCGAATTACAGGTGAGTGTGTAACGAAGCCTCAGTGATTAAGCCTTACAATGATTAAGGGGAGAGGGTGATGTTGTGGTCCACTGCCCAACAGCTAGCCGGTTTATACTCGACTACAGCCCAACAGCTAGCCGTTGTTTAAACAATATTACAGTTGTCCTGTTACAAGCAATAGTAAGGTTGTCCTGTTAACAACAATAGTAAGGTTGTCCTGTTAAAAACAATAGTAAGGTTGTCCTGTTAACAACAATAGTAAAGTTGTCCTGTTAACAACAATAGTAAGGTTGTCCTGTTAAAAGCAATAGTAAGGTTGTCCTGTTAAAAACAATAGTAAGGTTGTCCTGTTAACAACAATAGTAAGGTTGTCCTGTTAAAAGCAATAGTAAGGTTGTCCTGTTAAAATCAATAGTAAGGTTGTCCTGTTTACAACAATAGTAAGGTTGTCCTGTTAACAACAATAGTAAGGTTGTCCTGTTAACAACAATAGTAAGGTTGTCCTGTTAACAACAATAGTAAGGTTGTCCTGTTAAGAACGCTGTCTTGATGTGCTGTTGCAGACTGTGTACGGAGGAGATGAGGCACTTTGACGGCAACATCAACGAGACTCACATCCAGGAGTGTCTCCAGAAGCTGTTGGTGTCTGGCCGACCGGACAACATGTGTGTGTGTCAGGAGGCGCGCGTCGTCGCCCTCTACGTGCTCTTCAACGTGGACAGCTGGGAGGCTTTGACCCTGGCCCTGGACAGGAAACAGCGGCTGGGGTAGGCGGTGTTAATGTGGACAGGTGGCAGGCCCTGGACAGGAAACAGTGGCTGGGGTAGGCGGTGTTAATGTGGACAGGTGGCAGGCCCTGGACAGAAAACAGCGGCTGGGGTAGGTGGTGTTAATGTGGACAGGTGGCAGGCCCTGGACAGGAAACAGTGGCTGGGGTAGGCGGTGTTAATGTGAACAGGTGGCAGGCCCTGGACAGGAAACAGTGACTGGGGTAGGCGGTGTTAATGTAGACAGGTGGAAGGCCCTGGACAGGAAACAGCGGCTGGGGTAGGCGGTGTTAATGTGGACAGGTGGCAGGCCCTGGACAGGAAACAGCGGCTGGGGTAGGCGGTGTTAATGTGGACAGGTGGAAGGCCCTGGACAGGAAACAGTGGGTGGGGTAGGCGGTGTTAATGTGGAGAGGTGGCCGGCCCTGGACAGGAAACAGTGGCTGGGGTAGGCGGTGTTAATGTGGACAGGTGGCAGGCCCTGGACAGGAAACAGTGGCTGGGGTAGGCGGTGTTAATGTGGACAGGTGGCAGGCCCTGGACAGAAAACAGCGGCTGGGGTAGGTGGTGTTAATGTGGACAGGTGGCAGGCCCTGGACAGGAAACAGTGGCTGGGGTAGGCGGTGTTAATGTGAACAGGTGGCAGGCCCTGGACAGGAAACAGTGACTGGGGTAGGCGGTGTTAATGTAGACAGGTGGAAGGCCCTGGACAGGAAACAGCGGCTGGGGTAGGCGGTGTTAATGTGGACAGGTGGCAGGCCCTGGACAGGAAACAGCGGCTGGGGTAGGCGGTGTTAATGTGGACAGGTGGCAGGCCCTGGACAGGAAACAGTGGCTGGGGTAGGCGGTGTTAATGTGGACAGGTGGCAGGCCCTGGACAGGAAACCGCGGCTGGGGTAGGCGGTGCTAATGTGGACAGGTGGGAGGCCCTGGACAGGAAACAGTGGCTGGGGTACGCGGTGTTAATGTGGACAGGTGGGAGGCCCTGGACAGGAAACAGTGGCTGGGGTAGGCGGTATCAATGTGGACAGGTGGGAGGCCCTGGACAGGAAACAGCGGCTTGGGTAGGCGGTGTTAATGTGGACAGGTGGCAGGCCCTGGACAGGAAACAGTGGCTGGGGTAGGCGGTGTTAATGTGGACAGGTGGCAGGCCCTGGACAGGAAACAGCGGCTGGGGTAGGCGGTGTTAATGTGAACAGGTGGCAGGCCCTGGACAGGAAACAGTGACTGGGGTAGGCGGTGTTAATGTAGACAGGTGGAAGGCCCTGGACAGGAAACAGCGGCTGGGGTAGGCGGTGTTAATGTGGACAGGTGGCAGGCCCTGGACAGGAAACAGCGGCTGGGGTAGGCGGTGTTAATGTGGACAGGTGGAAGGCCCTGGACAGGAAACAGTGGGTGGGGTAGGCGGTGTTAATGTGGACAGGTGGCCGGCCCTGGACAGGAAACAGTGGCTGGGGTAGGCGGTGTTAATGTGGACAGGTGGCAGGCCCTGGACAGGAAACAGTGGCTGGGGTAGGCGGTGTTAATGTGGACAGGTGGCAGGCCCTGGACAGAAAACAGCGGCTGGGGTAGGTGGTGTTAATGTGGACAGGTGGCAGGCCCTGGACAGAAAACAGCGGCTGGGGTAGGTGGTGTTAATGTGGACAGGTGGAAGGCCCTGGACAGGAAACAGTGGCTGGGATAGGCGGTGTTAATGTGAACAGGTGGCAGGCCCTGGACAGGAAACAGTGACTGGGGTAGGCGGTGTTAATGTAGACAGGTGGAAGGCCCTGGACAGGAAACAGCGGCTGGGGTAGGCGGTGTTAATGTGGACAGGTGGCAGGCCCTGGACAGGAAACAGCGACTGGGGTAGGCGGTGTTAATGTGGACAGGTGGCAGGCCCTGGACAGGAAACAGTGGCTGGGGTAGGCGGTGTTAATGTGGACAGGTGGCAGGCCCTGGACAGGCAACAGTGGCTGGGGTAGGCGGTGTTAATGTGGACAGGTGGCAGGCCCTGGACAGGAAACAGCGGCTGGGGTAGGCGGTGTTAATGTGGACAGGTGGCAGGCCCTGGACAGGAAACAGTGGCTGGAGTAGACGGTGTTAACGTGGACAAGTCGCAGGCTATGGACAGGAAACAGCGGCTGGGGTAGGCGGTGTTAATGTGGACAGGTGGAAGGCCCTGGACAGGAAACAGTGGCTGGGGTAGGCGGTGTTAATGTGGACAGGTGGCAGGCCCTGGACAGGAAACAGTGGCTGGGGTAGGCGGTGTTAATGTGGACAGGTGGCAGGCCCTGGACAGGAAACAGTGGCTGGGGTAGGTGGTGTTAATGTGGACAGGTGGCAGGCCCTGGACAGAAAACAGCGGCTGGGGTAGGTGGTGTTAATGTGGACAGGTGGAAGGCCCTGGACAGGAAACAGTGGCTGGGATAGGCGGTGTTAATGTGAACAGGTGGCAGGCCCTGGACAGGAAACAGTGACTGGGGTAGGCGGTGTTAATGTAGACAGGTGGAAGGCCCTGGACAGGAAACAGCGGCTGGGGTAGGCGGTGTTAATGTGGACAGGTGGCAGGCCCTGGACAGGAAACAGCGGCTGGGGTAGGCGGTGTTAATGTGGACAGGTGGCAGGCCCTGGACAGGAAACAGTGGCTGGGGTAGGCGGTGTTAATGTGGACAGGTGGCAGGCCCTGGACAGGCAACAGTGGCTGGGGTAGGCGGTGTTAATGTGGACAGGTGGCAGGCCCTGGACAGGAAACAGCGGCTGGGGTAGGCGGTGTTAATGTGGACAGGTGGCAGGCCCTGGACAGGAAACAGTGGCTGGAGTAGACGGTGTTAACGTGGACAAGTCGCAGGCTATGGACAGGAAACAGCGGCTGGGGTAGGCGGTGTTAATGTGGACAGGTGGAAGGCCCTGGACAGGAAACAGTGGCTGGGGTAGGCGGTGTTAATGTGGACAGGTGGCAGGCCCTGGACAGGAAACAGTGGCTGGGGTAGGCGGTGTTAATGTGGACAGGTGGCAGGCCCTGGACAGGAAACAGTGGCTGGGGTAGGCGGTATCAATGTGGACAGGTGGCAGGCCCTGGACAGGCAACAGTGGCTGGGGTAGGCGGTGTTAATGTGGACAGGTGGCAGGCCCTGGACAGGAAACAGCGGCTGGGGTAGGCGGTGTTAATGTGGACAGGTGGCAGGCCCTGGACAGGAAACAGTGGCTGGAGTAGACGGTGTTAACGTGGACAAGTCGCAGGCTATGGACAGGAAACAGCGGCTGGGGTAGGCGGTGTTAATGTGGACAGGTGGCAGGCCCTGGACAGGAAACAGCGGCTAGGGTAGGCGGTGTTAATGTGGACAGGTGGCAGGCCCTGGACAGGAAACAGCGGCTGGGGTAGGCGGTGTTAATGTGGACAGGTGGAAGGCCCTGGACAGGAAACAGTGGCTGGGGTAGGCGGTGTTAATGTGGACAGGTAGCAGGCTATGGACAGGAAACAGCGGCTGGGGTAGGCGGTGTTAATGTGGACAGGTGGAAGGCCCTGGACAGGAAACAGTGGCTGGGGTAGGCGGTGTTAATGTGGACAGGTGGCAGGCCCTGGACAGGAAACAGCGGCTGGGGTAGGCGGTGTTAATGTGGACAGGTGGCAGGCCCTGGACAGGAAACAGTGGCTGGGGTAGGCGGTGTTAATGTGGACAGGTGGCAGGCCCTGGACAGGAAACAGTGGCTGGGGTAGGCGGTGTTAATGTGGACAGGTGGCAGGCCCTGGACAGGAAACAGTGGCTGGCGTAGGCGGTGTTAATGTGGACAGGTGGCAGGCCCTGGACAGAAAACAGCGGCTGGGGTAGGTGGTGTTAATGTGGACAGGTGGCAGGCCCTGGACAGGAAACAGTGGCTGGGGTAGGCGGTGTTAATGTGAACAGGTGGCAGGCCCTGGACAGGAAACAGTGACTGGGGTAGGCGGTGTTAATGTAGACAGGTGGAAGGCCCTGGACAGGAAACAGCGGCTGGGGTAGGCGGTGTTAATGTGGACAGGTGGCAGGCCCTGGACAGGAAACAGCGGCTGGGGTAGGCGGTGTTAATGTGGACAGGTGGCAGGCCCTGGACAGGAAACAGTGGCTGCGGTAGGCGGTGTTAATGTGGACAGGTGGCAGGCCCTGGACAGGCAACAGTGGCTGGGGTAGGCGGTGTTAATGTGGACAGGTGGCAGGCCCTGGACAGGAAACAGCGGCTGGGGTAGGCGGTGTTAATGTGGACAAGTGGCAGGCCCTGGACAGGAAACAGTGGCTGGAGTAGACGGTGTTAACGTGGACAAGTCGCAGGCTATGGACAGGAAACAGCGGCTGGGGTAGGCGGTGTTAATGTGGACAGGTGGAAGGCCCTGGACAGGAAACAGTGGCTGGGGTAGGCGGTGTTAATGTGGACAGGTGGGAGGCCCTGGACAGGAAACAGTGGCTGGGGTAGGCGGTGTTAATGGAAACAGCGGCTGGGGTAGGCGGTGTTAATGTGGACAGGTGGAAGGCCCTGGACAGGAAACAGTGGCTGGGGTAGGCGGTGTTAATGTGGACAGGTGGGAGGCCCTGGACAGGAAACAGTGGCTGGGGTAGGCGGTGTTAATGTGGACAGGTGGCAGGCCCTGGACAGGAAACAGCGGCTGGGGTAGGCGGTGTTAATGTGGACAGGTGGCAGGCCCTGGACAGGAAACAGTGGTGGAGTAGACGGTGATAACGTGGACAAGTCGCAGGCTATGGACAGGAAACAGCGGCTGGGGTAGGCGGTGTTAATGTGGACAGGTGGAAGGCCCTGGACAGGAAACAGTGGCTGGGGTAGGCGGTGTTAATGTGGACAGGTGGGAGGCCCTGGACAGGAAACAGTGGCTGGGGTAGGCGGTGTTAATGTGGACAGGTGGAAGGCCCTGGACAGGAAACAGCGGCTGGGGTAGGCGGTGTTAATGTGGACAGGTGGCAGGCCCTGGACAGGAAACAGCGGCTGGGGTAGGCGGTGTTAATGTGGACAGATGGGAGGCCTTGGACAGGAAACAGTGGCTGGGGTAGGCGGTGATAATGTGGACAGGTGGCAGGCCCTGGACAGGAAACAGCGGCTGGGGTAGGCGGTGTTAATGTGGACAGGTGGGAGGCCCTGGACAGGAAACAGTGGCTGGGGTACGCGGTGTTAATGTGGACAGGTGGGAGGCCCTGGACAGGAAACAGTGGCTGGGGTAGGCGGTATCAATGTGGACAGGTGGGAGGCCCTGGACAGGAAAACAGCGGCTGGGGTAGGCGGTGTTAATGTGGACAGGTGGCAGGCCCTGGACAGGAAACAGTGGCTGGGGTAGGCGGTGTTAATGTGGACAGGTGGCAGGCCCTGGACAGGAAACAGCGGCTGGGGTAGGCGGTGTTAATGTGGACAGGTGGCAGGCCCTGGACAGGAAACAGTGGCTGGGGTAGGCGGTGTTAATGTGGACAGGTGGCAGGCTATGGACAGGAAACAGCGGCTGGGGTAGGCGGTGTTAATGTGGACAGGTGGAAGGCCCTGGACAGGAAACACTGGCTGGGGTAGGCGGTGTTAATGTGGACAGGTGGCAGGCCCTGGACAGGAAACAGCGGCTGGGGTAGGCGGTGTTAATGTGGACAGGTGGAAGGCCCTGGACAGGAAACAGTGGGTGGGGTAGGCGGTGTTAATGTGGACAGGTGGCCGGCCCTGGACAGGAAACAGTGGCTGGGGTAGGCGGTGTTAATGTGGACAGGTGGCAGGCCCTGGACAGGAAACAGTGGCTGGGGTAGGCGGTGTTAATGTGGACAGGTGGCAGGCCCTGGACAGGAAACAGCGGCTGGGGTAGGCGGTGTTAATGTGAACAGGTGGAAGGCCCTGGACAGGAAACAGTGGCTGGGGTAGGCGGTGTTAATGTGGACAGGTGGCAGGCCCTGGACAGGAAACAGCGGCTAGGGTAGGCGGTGTTAATGTGGACAGGTGGAAGGCCCTGGACAGGAAACAGTGGCTGGGGTAGGCGGTGTTAATGTGGACAGGTGGCAGGCCCTGGACAGGCAACAGTGGCTGGGGTAGGCGGTGTTAATGTGGACAGGTGGAAGGCCCTGGACAGGAAACAGCGGCTGGGGTAGGCGGTGTTAATGTGGACAGGTGGCAAGCCCTGGACAGGAAACAGTGGCTGGGGTAGGCGGTGTTAATGTGGACAGGTGGCAGGCCCTGGACAGGAAACAGTGGCTGGGGTAGGCGGTGTTAATGTGGACAGGTGGAAGGCCCTGGACAGGAAACAGTGGCTGGGGTAGGCGGTGTTAATGTGGACAGGTGGCAGGCCCTGGACAGGAAACAGCGGCTGGGGTAGGCGGTGTTAATGTGGACAGGTGGCAGGCCCTGGACAGGAAACAGCGGCTGGGGTAGGCGGTGTTAATGTGGACAGGTGGCAGGCCCTGGACAGGAAACAGCGGCTGGGGTAGGCGGTGTTAATGTGGACAGGTGGCAGGCCCTGGACAGGAAACAGCGGCTGGGGTAGGCGGTGTTAATGTGGACAGGTGGCAGGCCCTGGACAGGAAACAGCGGCTGGGGTAGGCGGTGTTAATGTGGACAGGTGGAAGGCCCTGGACAGGAAACAGTGGCTGGGGTAAGCGGTGTTAATGTGGACAGGTGGAAGGCCCTGGACAGGAAACAGTGGCTGGGGTAGGCGGTGTTAATGTGGACAGGTGGAAGGCCCTGGACAGGAAACAGTGGGTGGGGTAGGCGGTGTTAATGTGGAGAGGTGGAAGGCCCTGGACAGGAAACAGTGGCTGGGGTAGGCGGTGTTAATGTGGACAGGTGGAAGGCCCTGGACAGGAAACAGCGGCTGGGGTAGGCGGTGTCAATGTGGACAGGTGGCAGGCCCTGGACAGGAAACAGTGGCTGGGGTAGGCGGTGTTAATGTGGACAGGTGGCAGGCCCTGGACAGGAAACAGCGGCTGGGGTAGGCGGTGTTAATGTGGACAGGTGGCAGGCCCTGGACAGGAAACAGTGGGTGGGGTAGGCGGTGTTAATGTGGACAGCTGGAAGGCCCTGGACAGAAAACAGTGGCTGGGGTAGGCGGTGTTAATGTGGACAGGTGGAAGGCCCTGGACAGGAAACAGTGGCTGGGGTAGACGGTGTTAACGTGGACAGGTCGCAGGCTATGGACAGGAAACAGCGGCTGGGGTAGGCGGTGTTAATGTGGACAGGTGGAAGGCCCTGGACAGGAAACAGTGGCTGGGGTAGGCGGTGTTAATGTGGACAGGTGGGAGGCCCTGGACAGGAAACAGTGGCTGGGGTAGGCGGTGTTAATGTGGACAGGTGGAAGGCCCTGGACAAGAAACAGCGGCTGGGGTAGGCGGTGTTAATGTGGACAGGTGGCAGGCCCTGGACAGGAAACAGCGGCTGGGGTAGGCGGTGTTAATGTGGACAGATGGGAGGCCCTGGACAGGAAACAGTAGCTGGGGTAGGCGGTGTTAATGTGGACAGGTGGCAGGCCCTGGACAGGAAACAGCGGCTGGGGTAGGCGGTGTTAATGTGGACAGGTGGGAGGCCCTGGACAGGAAACAGTGGCTGGGGTAGGCGGTGTTAATGTGGACCGGTGGGAGGCCCTGGACAGGAAACAGTGGCTGGGGTAGGCGGTATCAATGTGGACAGGTGGGAGGCCCTGGACAGGAAACAGCGGCTGGGGTAGGCGGTGTTAATGTGGACAGGTGGCAGGCCCTGGACAGGAAACAGTGGCTGGGGTAGGCGGTGTTAATGTGGACAGGTGGCAGGCCCTGGACAGGAAACAGCGGCTGGGGTAGGCGGTGTTAATGTGGACAGGTGGAAGGCCCTGGACAGGAAACAGTGGCTGGGGTAGGCGGTGTTAATGTGGAGAGGTGGCAGGCTATGGACAGGAAACAGCGGCTGGGGTAGGCGGTGTTAATGTGGACAGGTGGAAGGCCCTGGACAGGAAACAGTGGCTGGGGTAGGCGGTGTTAATGGGGACAGGTGGCAGGCCCTGGACAGGAAACAGCGGCTGGGGTAGGCGGTGTTAATGTGGACAGGTGGCAGGCCCTGGACAGGAAACAGTGGCTGGGGTAGGCGGTGTTAATGTGGACAGGTGGGAGGCCCTGGACAGGAAACAGTGGCTGGGGTAGGCGGTGTTAATGTGGACAGGTGGCAGGCCCTGGACAGGAAACAGTGGCTGGCGTAGGCGGTGTTAATGTGGACAGGTGGCAGGCCCTGGACAGGAAACAGCGGCTGGGGTAGGCGGTGTTAATGTGAACAGGTGGAAGGCCCTGGACAGGAAACAGTGGCTGGGGTAGGCGGTGTTAATGTGGACAGGTGGCAGGCCCTGGACAGGAAACAGCGGCTGGGGTAGGCGGTGTTAATGTGGACAGGTGGAAGGCCCTGGACAGGAAACAGTGGCTGGGGTAGGCGGTGTTAATGTGGACAGGTGGCAGGCCCTGGACAGGCAACAGTGGCTGGGGTAGGCGGTGTTAATGTGGACAGGTGGCAGGCCCTGGACAGGAAACAGCGGCTGGGGTAGGCGGTGTTAATGTGGACAGGTGGCAGGCCCTGGACAGGAAACAGTGGCTGCGGTAGGCGGTGTTAATGTGGACAGGTGGCAGGCCCTGGACAGGCAACAGTGGCTGGAGTAGGCGGTGTTAATGTGGACAGGTGGCAGGCCCTGGACAGGAAACAGCGGCTGGGGTAGGCGGTGTTAATGTGGACAGGTGGCAGGCCCTGGACAGGAAACAGTGGCTGGAGTAGACGGTGTTAACGTGGACAAGTCGCAGGCTATGGACAGGAAACAGCGGCTGGGGTAGGCGGTGTTAATGTGGACAGGTGGAAGGCCCTGGACAGGAAACAGTGGCTGGGGTAGGCGGTGTTAATGTGGACAGGTGGGAGGCCCTGGACAGGAAACAGTGGCTGGGGTAGGCGGTGTTAATGTGGACAGGTGGAAGGCCCTGGACAGGAAACAGCGGCTGGGGTAGGCGGTGTTAATGTGGACAGGTGGCAGGCCCTGGACAGGAAACAGCGGCTGGGGTAGGCGGTGTTAATGTGGACAGATGGGAGGCCTTGGACAGGAAACAGTGGCTGGGGTAGGCGGTGTTAATGTGGACAGGTGGCAGGCCCTGGACAGGAAACAGCGGCTGGGGTAGGCGGTGTTAATGTGGACAGGTGGGAGGCCCTGGACAGGAAACAGTGGCTGGGGTACGCGGTGTTAATGTGGACAGGTGGGAGGCCCTGGACAGGAAACAGTGGCTGGGGTAGGCGGTATCAATGTGGACAGGTGGGAGGCCCTGGACAGGAAACAGCGGCTGGGGTAGGCGGTGTTAATGTGGACAGGTGGCAGGCCCTGGACAGGAAACAGTGGCTGGGGTAGGCGGTGTTAATGTGGACAGGTGGCAGGCCCTGGACAGGAAACAGCGGCTGGGGTAGGCGGTGTTAATGTGGACAGGTGGCAGGCCCTGGACAGGAAACAGTGGCTGGGGTAGGCGGTGTTAATGTGGACAGGTGGCAGGCTATGGACAGGAAACAGCGGCTGGGGTAGGCGGTGTTAATGTGGACAGGTGGAAGGCCCTGGACAGGAAACAGTGGCTGGGGTAGGCGGTGTTAATGTGGACAGGTGGCAGGCCCTGGATAGGAAACAGCGGCTGGGGTAGGCGGTGTTAATGTGGACAGGTGGAAGGCCCTGGACAGGAAACAGTGGCTGGGGTAGGCGGTGTTAATGTGGACAGGTGGCAGGCCCTGGACAGGAAACAGTGGCTGGGGTAGGCGGTGTTAATGTGGACAGGTGGCAGGCCCTGGACAGGAAACAGCGGCTGGGGTGGGCGGTGTTAATGTGAACAGGTGGAAGGCCCTGGACAGGAAACAGTGGCTGGGGTAGGCGGTGTTAATGTGGACAGGTGGCAGGCCCTGGACAGGAAACAGCGGCTAGGGTAGGCGGTGTTAATGTGGACAGGTGGAAGGCCCTGGACAGGAAACAGTGGCTGGGGTAGGCGGTGTTAATGTGGACAGGTGGCAGGCCCTGGACAGGCAACAGTGGCTGGGGTAGGCGGTGTTAATGTGGACAGGTGGAAGGCCCTGGACAGGAAACAGCGGCTGGGGTAGGCGGTGTTAATGTGGACAGGTGGCAGGCCCTGGACAGGAAACAGTGGCTGGGGTAGGCGGTGTTAATGTGGACAGGTGGCAGGCCCTGGACAGGAAACAGTGGCTGGGGTAGTCGGTGTTAATGTGGACAGGTGGAAGGCCCTGGACAGGAAACAGTGGGTGGGGTAGGCGGTGTTAATGTGGACAGGTGGAAGGCCCTGGACAGGAAACAGTGGCTGGGGTAGGCGGTGTTAATGTGGACAGGTGGCAGGCCCTGGACAGGAAACAGCGGCTGGGGTAGGCGGTGTTAATGTGGACAGGTGGCAGGCCCTGGACAGGAAACAGCGGCTGGGGTAGGCGGTGTTAATGTGGACAGTTGGCAGGCCCTGGACAGGAAACAGCGGCTGGGGTAGGCGGTGTTAATGTGGACAGGTGGAAGGCCCTGGACAGGAAACAGTGGCTGGGGTAAGCGGTGTTAATGTGGACAGGTGGAAGGCCCTGGACAGGAAACAGTGGCTGGGGTAGGCGGTGTTAATGTGGACAGGTGGAAGGCCCTTGACAGGAAACAGTGGGTGGGGTAGGCGGTGTTAATGTGGAGAAGTGGAAGGCCCTGGACAGGAAACAGTGGCTGGGGTGGGCGGTGTTAATGTGGACAGGTGGAAGGCCCTGGACAGGAAACAGCGGCTGGGGTAGGCGGTGTCAATGTGGACAGGTGGCAGGCTGTGGACAGGAAACAGCGGCTGGGGTAGGCGGTGTTAATGTGAACAGGTGGCAGGCCCTGGACAGGAAACAGCGGCTGGGGTAGGCGGTGTTAATGTGGACAGGTGGCAGGCCCTGGACAGGAAACAGTGGGTGGAGTAGGCGGTGTTAATGTGGACAGGTGGAAGGCCCTGGACAGGAAACAGTGGCTGGGGTAGGCGGTGTTAATGTGGACAGGTGGAAGGCCCTGGACAGGAAACAGTGGCTGGGGTAGACGGTGTTAACGTGGACAGGTCGCAGGCTATGGACAGGAAACAGCGGCTGGGGTAGGCGGTGTTAATGTGGACAGGTGGAAGGCCCTGGACAGGAAACAGTGGCTGGGGTAGGCCATGTTAATGTGGACAGGTGGGAGGCCCTGGACAGGAAACAGTGGCTGGGGTAGGCGGTGTTAATGTGGACAGGTGGAAGGCCCTGGACAGGAAACAGCGGCTGGGGTAGGCGGTGTTAATGTGGACAGGTGGCAGGCCCTGGACAGGAAACAGCGGCTGGGGTAGGCGGTGTTAATGTGGACAGATGGGAGGCCCTGGACAGGAAACAGTGGCTGGGGTAGGCGGTGTTAATGTGGACAGGTGGCAGGCCCTGGACAGGAAACAGCGGCTGGGGTAGGCGGTGTTAATGTGGACAGGTGGGAGGCCCTGGACAGGAAACAGTGGCTGGGGTAGGCGGTGTTAATGTGGACCGGTGGGAGGCCCTGGACAGGAAACAGTGGCTGGGGTAGGCGGTATCAATGTGGACAGGTGGGAGGCCCTGGACAGGAAACAGCGGCTGGGGTAGGCGGTGTTAATGTGGACAGGTGGCAGGCCCTGGACAGGAAACAGTGGCTGGGGTAGGCGGTGTTAATGTGGACAGGTGGCAGGCCCTGGACAGGAAACAGCGGCTGGGGTAGGCGGTGTTAATGTGGACAGGTGGAAGGCCCTGGACAGGAAACAGTGGCTGGGGTAGGCGGTGTTAATGTGGAGAGGTGGCAGGCTATGGACAGGAAACAGCGGCTGGGGTAGGCGGTGTTAATGTGGACAGGTGGAAGGCCCTGGACAGGAAACAGTGGCTGGGGTAGGCGGTGTTAATGGGGACGGGTGGCAGGCCCTGGACAGGAAACAGCGGCTGGGGTAGGCGGTGTTAATGTGGACAGGTGGCAGGCCCTGGACAGGAAACAGTGGCTGGGGTAGGCGGTGTTAATGTGGACAGGTGGCAGGCCCTGGACAGGAAACAGTGGCTGGGGTAGGCGGTGTTAATGTGGACAGGTGGCAGGCCCTGGACAGGAAACAGTGGCTGGCGTAGGCGGTGTTTATGTGGACAGGTGGCAGGCCCTGGACAGGAAACAGCGGCTGGGGTAGGCGGTGTTAATGTGAACAGGTGGAAGGCCCTGGACAGGAAACAGTGGCTGGGGTAGGCGGTGTTAATGTGGACAGGTGGCAGGCCCTGGACAGGAAACAGCGGCTGGGGTAGGCGGTGTTAATGTGGACAGGTGGAAGGCCCTGGACAGGAAACAGTGGCTGGGGTAGGCGGTGTTAATGTGGACAGGTGGCAGGCCCTGGACAGGCAACAGTGGCTGGGGTAGGCGGTGTTAATGTGGACAGGTGGAAGGCCCTGGACAGGAAACAGCGGCTGGGGTAGGCGGTGTTAATGTGGACAGGTGGCAGGCCCTGGACAGGAAACAGTGGCTGGGGTAGGCGGTGTTAATGTGGACAGGTGGCAGGCCCTCGACAGGAAACAGTGGCTGGGGTAGTCGGTGTTAATGTGGACAGGTGGAAGGCCCTGGACAGGAAACAGTGGCTGGGGTAGGCGGTGTTAATGTGGACAGGTGGAAGGCCCTGGACAGGAAACAGTGGCTGGGGCAGGCGGTGTTAATGTGGACAGGTGGCAGGCCCTGGACAGGAAACAGTGGCTGGGGTAGGCGGTGTTAATGTGGACAGGTGGAAGGCCCTGGACAGGAAACAGTGGCTGGGGTAGGCGGTGTTAATGTGGACAGGTGGCAGGCCCTGGACAGGAAACAGTGGCTGGGGTAGGCGGTGTTAATGTGGACAGGTGGCAGGCCCTGGACAGGAAACAGTGGCTGGGGTAGGCGGTGTTAATGTGGACAGGTGGAAGGCCCTGGACAGGAAACAGTGGCTGGGGTAGGCGGTGTTAATGTGGACAGGTGGAAGGCCCTGGACAGGAAACAGTGGCTGGGGTAGGCGGTGTTAATGTGGACAGGTGGAAGGCCCTGGACAGGAAACAGTGGCTGGGGTAGGCGGTGTTAATGTGGACAGGTGGAAGGCCCTAGACAGGAAACAGTGGCTGGGGTAGGCGGTGTTAATGTGGACAGGTGGCAGGCCCTGAACAGGAAACAGAGGCTGGGGTAGGCGGTGTTAATGTGGACAGGTGGAAGGCCCTGGACAGGAAACAGTGGCTGGGGTAGGCGGTGTTAATGTGGACAGGTGGCAGGCCCTGAACAGGAAACAGCGGCTGGGGTAGGCGGTGTTAATGTGGACAGGTGGCAGGCCCTGGACCGGAAACAGTGGCTGGGGTAGGCGGTGTTAATGTGGACAGGTGGAAGGCCCTGGACAGGAAACAGTGGCTGGGGTAGGCGGTGTTAATGTGGACAGGTGGCAGGCCCTGGACAGGAAACAGCGGCTGGGTTAGGCGGTGTTAATGTGGACAGGTGGCAGGCCCTGGACAGGAAACAGCGGCTGGGGTAGGCGGTGTTAATGTGGACAGTTGGCAGGCCCTGGACAGGAAACAGCGGCTGGGGTAGGCGGTGTTAATGTGGACAGGTGGAAAGCCCTGGACAGGAAACAGTGGCTGGGGTAAGCGGTGTTAATGTGGACAGGTGGAAGGCCCTGGACAGGAAACAGTGGCTGGGGTAGGCGGTGTTAATGTGGACAGGTGGAAGGCCCTTGACAGGAAACAGTGGGTGGGGTAGGCGGTGTTAATGTGGAGAAGTGGAAGGCCCTGGACAGGAAACAGTGGCTGGGGTGGGCGGTGTTAATGTGGACAGGTGGAAGGCCCTGGACAGGAAACAGCGGCTGGGGTAGGCGGTGTCAATGTGGACAGGTGGCAGGCTCTGGACAGGAAACAGCGGCTGGGGTAGGCGGTGTTAATGTGAACAGGTGGCAGGCTCTGGACAGGAAACAGCGGCTGGGGTAGGCGGTGTTAATGTGGACAGGTGGCAGGCCCTGGACAGGAAACAGTGGGTGGGGTAGGCGGTGTTAATGTGGACAGGTGGAAGGCCCTGGACAGGAAACAGTGGCTGGGGTAGGCGGTGTTAATGTGGACAGGTGGAAGGCCCTGGACAGGAAACAGTGGCTGGGGTAGACGGTGTTAACGTGGACAGGTCGCAGGCTATGGACAGGAAACAGCGGCTGGGGTAGGCGGTGTTAATGTGGACAGGTGGAAGGCCCTGGACAGGAAACAGTGGCTGGGGTAGGCCATGTTAATGTGGACAGGTGGGAGGCCCTGGACAGGAAACAGTGGCTGGGGTAGGCGGTGTTAATGTGGACAGGTGGAAGGCCCTGGACAGGAAACAGCGGCTGGGGTAGGCGGTGTTAATGTGGACAGGTGGCAGGCCCTGGACATGAAACAGCGGCTGGGGTAGGCGGTGTTAATGTGGACAGATGGGAGGCCCTGGACAGGAAACAGTGGCTGGGGTAGGCGGTGTTAATGTGGACAGGTGGCAGGCCCTGGACAGGAAACAGCGGCTGGGGTAGGCGGTGTTAATGTGGACAGGTGGGAGGCCCTGGACAGGAAACAGTGGCTGGGGTAGGCGGTGTTAATGTGGACCGGTGGGAGGCCCTGGACAGGAAACAGTGGCTGGGGTAGGCGGTATCAATGTGGACAGGTGGGAGGCCCTGGACAGGAAACAGCGGCTGGGGTAGGCGGTGTTAATGTGGACAGGTGGCAGGCCCTGGACAGGAAACAGTGGCTGGGGTAGGCGGTGTTAATGTGGACAGGTGGCAGGCCCTGGACAGGAAACAGCGGCTGGGGTAGGCGGTGTTAATGTGGACAGGTGGAAGGCCCTGGACAGGAAACAGTGGCTGGGGTAGGCGGTGTTAATGTGGAGAGGTGGCAGGCTATGGACAGGAAACAGCGGCTGGGGTAGGCGGTGTTAATGTGGACAGGTGGAAGGCCCTGGACAGGAAACAGTGGCTGGGGTAGGCGGTGTTAATGGGGACAGGTGGCAGGCCCTGGACAGGAAACAGCGGCTGGGGTAGGCGGTGTTAATGTGGACAGGTGGCAGGCCCTGGACAGGAAACAGTGGCTGGGGTAGGCGGTGTTAATGTGGACAGGTGGCAGGCCCTGGACAGGAAACAGTGGCTGGGGTAGGCGGTGTTAATGTGGACAGGTGGCAGGCCCTGGACAGGAAACAGTGGCTGGCGTAGGCGGTGTTTATGTGGACAGGTGGCAGGCCCTGGACAGGAAACAGCGGCTGGGGTAGGCGGTGTTAATGTGAACAGGTGGAAGGCCCTGGACAGGAAACAGTGGCTGGGGTAGGCGGTGTTAATGTGGACAGGTGGCAGGCCCTGGACAGGAAACAGCGGCTGGGGTAGGCGGTGTTAATGTGGACAGGTGGAAGGCCCTGGACAGGAAACAGTGGCTGGGGTAGGCGGTGTTAATGTGGACAGGTGGCAGGCCCTGGACAGGCAACAGTGGCTGGGGTAGGCGGTGTTAATGTGGACAGGTGGAAGGCCCTGGACAGGAAACAGCGGCTGGGGTAGGCGGTGTTAATGTGGACAGGTGGCAGGCCCTGGACAGGAAACAGTGGCTGGGGTAGGCGGTGTTAATGTGGACAGGTGGCAGGCCCTGGACAGGAAACAGTGGCTGGGGTAGTCGGTGTTAATGTGGACAGGTGGAAGGCCCTGGACAGGAAACAGTGGCTGGGGTAGGCGGTGTTAATGTGGACAGGTGGAAGGCCCTGGACAGGAAACAGTGGCTGGGGCAGGCGGTGTTAATGTGGACAGGTGGCAGGCCCTGGACAGGAAACAGTGGCTGGGGTAGGCGGTGTTAATGTGGACAGGTGGAAGGCCCTGGACAGGAAACAGCGGCTGGGGTAGGCGGTGTTAATGTGGACAGGTGGAAGGCCCTGGACAGGAAACAGTGGCTGTGGTAGGCGGTGTTAATGTGGACAGGTGGAAGGCCCTGGACAGGAAACAGTGGCTGGGGTAGGCGGTGTTAATGTGGACAGGTGGCAGGCCCTGGACAGGAAACAGTGGCTGGGGTAGGCGGTATTAATGTGGACAGGTGGAAGGCCCTGGACAGGAAACAGTGGCTGGGGTAGGCGGTGTTAATGTGGACAGGTGGAAGGCCCTGGACAGGAAACAGCGGCTGGGGTAGGCGGTGTTAATGTGGACAGGTGGAAGGCCCTGGACAGGAAACAGCGGCTGGGGTAGGCGGTGTTAATGTGGACAGGTGGAAGGCCCTGGACAGGAAACAGTGGCTGGGGTAGGCGGTGTTAATGTGGACAGGTGGCAGGCCCTGGACAGGAAACAGTGGCTGGGGTAGGCGGTGTTAATGTGGACAGGTGGAAGGCCCTGAACAGGAAACAGTGGCTGGGGTAGGCGGTGTTAATGTGGACAGGTGGAAGGCCCTGGACAGGAAACAGCGGCTGGGGTAGGCGGTGTTAATGTGGACAGGTGGCAGGCCCTGGACAGGAAACAGTGGCTGGGGTAGGCGGTGTTAATGTGGACAGGTGGCAGGCCCTGGACAGGAAACAGTGGCTGGGGTAGGCGGTGTTAATGTGGACAGGTGGCAGGCCCTGGACAGGAAACAGTGGCTCGGGTAGGCGGTGTTAATGTGGACAGGTGGCAGGCCCTGGACAGGAAACAGTGGGTGGGGTAGGCGGTGTTGATGTGGACAGGTGGCAGGCCCTGGACAGGAAACAGTGGCTGGGGTAGGCGGTGTTAATGTGGACAGGTGGCAGGCCCTCGACAGGAAACAGTGGCTGGGGTAGGCGGTGTTAATGTGGACAGGTGGAAGGCCCTGGACAGGAAACAGCGGCTGGGGTAGGCGGTGTTAATGTGGACAGGTGGCGGGTCCTGAACAGGAAACAGCGGCTGGGGTAGGCGGTGTTAATGTGGACAGGTGGAAGGCCCTGGACAGGAAACAGCGGCTGGGGTAGGCGGTTTTAATGTGGACAGGTGGCAGGCCCTGAACAGGAAACAGTGGCTGGGGTAGGCGGTGTTAATGTGGACAGGTGGCAGGCCCTGGACAGGAAACAGCGGCTGGGGTAGGCGGTGTTAATGTGGACAGGTGGCAGGCCCTGAACAGGAAACAGTGGCTGGGGTAGGCGGTGTTAATGTGGACAGGTGGGAGGCCCTGGACAGGAAACAGTGGCTGGGGTAGGCGGTGTTAATGTGGACAGGTGGCAGGCCCTGGACAGGAAACAGTGGCTGGGGTAGGCGGTGTTAATGTGGACAGGTGGGAGGCCCTGGACAGGAAACAGCGGCTGGGGTAGGCGGTGTTAATGTGGACAGGTGGCAGGCCCTGGACAGGAAACAGTGGCTGGGGTAGGCGGTGTTAATGTGGACAGGTGGCAGGCCCTGGACAGGAAACAGCGGCTGGGGTAGGCGGTGTTAATGTGAACAGGTGGAAGGCCCTGAACAGGAAACAGTGGCTGGGGTAGGCGGTGTTAATGTGGACAGGTGGCAGGCCCTGGACAGGAAACAGTGGCTGTGGTAGGCGGTGTTAATGTGGACAGGTGGGAGGCCCTCGACAGGAAACAGTGGATGGGGTAGGCGGTGTTAATGTGGACAGGTGGCAGGCCCTGGACAGGAAACAGTGGCTGGGGTAGGCGGTGTTAATGTGGACAGGTGGCAGGCCCTGAACAGGAAACAGTGGCTGGGGTAGGCGGTGTTAATGTGGACAGGTGGAAGGCCCTGGACAGGAAACAGTGGCTGGGGTAGGCGGTGTTAATGTGGACAGGTGGCAGGCCCTGAACAGGAAACAGTGGCTGGGGTAGGCGGTGTTAATGTGGACAGGTGGCAGGCCCTGGACAGGAAACAGTGGCTGTGGTAGGCGGTGTTAATGTGGACAGGTGGGAGGCCCTCGACAGGAAACAGTGGATGGGGTAGGCGGTGTTAATGTGGACAGGTGGCAGGCCCTGGACAGGAAACAGTGGCTGGGGTAGGCGGTGTTAATGTGGACAGGTGGCAGGCCCTGAACAGGAAACAGTGGCTGGGGTAGGCGGTGTTAATGTGGACAGGTGGCAGGCCCTGGACAGGAAACAGTGGGTGGGGTAGGCGGTGTTAATGTGGACAGGTGGGAGGCCCTCGACAGGAAACAGTGGATGGGGTAGGCGGTGTTAATGTGGACAGGTGGCAGGCCCTGGACAGGAAACAGTGGCTGGGGTAGGCGGTGTTAATGTGGACAGGTGGCAGGCCCTGGACAGGAAACAGCGGCTGGGGTAGGCGGTGTTAATGTGGACAGGTGGCAGGCCCTGGACAGGAAACAGTGGGTGGGGTAGGCGGTGTTAATGTGGACAGGTGGCAGGCCCTGGACAGGAAACAGTGGCTGGGGTAGGCGGTGTTAATGTGGACAGGTGGCAGGCCCTGAACAGGAAACAGTGGCTGGGGTAGGCGGTGTTAATGTGGACAGGTGGAAGGCCCTGGACAGGAAACAGTGGCTGGGGTAGGCGGTGTTAATGTGGACAGGTGGAAGGCCCTGGACAGGAAACAGTGGCTGGGGTAGGCGGTGTTAATGTGGACAGGTGGAAGGCCCTGGACAGGAAACAGCGGCTGGGGTAGGCGGTGTTAATGTGGACAGGTGGAAGGCCCTGGACAGGAAACAGCGGCTGGGGTAGGCGGTGTTAATGTGGACAGGTGGCAGGCCCTGGACAGGAAACAGTGGCTGGGGTAGGCGGTGTTAATGTGGACAGGTGGCAGGCCCTGGACAGGAAACAGCGGCTGGGGTAGGCGGTGTTAATGTGGACAGGTGGGAGGCCCTGGACAGGAAATAGTGGCTGGGGTAGGCGGTGTTAATGTGGACAGGTGGCAGGCCCTGGACAGGAAACAGTGGGTGGGGTAGGCGGTGTTGATGTGGACAGGTGGCAGGCCCTGGACAGGAAACAGTGGCTGGGGTAGGCGGTGTTAATGTGGACAGGTGGCAGGCCCTCGACAGGAAACAGTGGCTGGGGTAGGCGGTGTTAATGTGGACAGGTGGAAGGCCCTGGACAGGAAACAGCGGCTGGGGTAGGCGGTGTTAATGTGGACAGGTGGCGGGCCCTGAACAGGAAACAGCGGCTGGGGTAGGCGGTGTTAATGTGGACAGGTGGAAGGCCCTGGACAGGAAACAGCGGCTGGGGTAGGCGGTGTTAATGTGGACAGGTGGCAGGCCCTGAACAGGAAACAGTGGCTGGGGTAGGCGGTGTTAATGTGGACAGGTGGCAGGCCATGGACAGGAAACAGCGGCTGGGGTAGGCGGTGTTAATGTGGACAGGTGGCAGGCCCTGAACAGGAAACAGTGGCTGGGGTAGGCGGTGTTAATGTGGACAGGTGGGAGGCCCTGGACAGGAAACAGTGGCTGGGGTAGGCGGTGTTAATGTGGACAGGTGGCAGGCCCTGGACAGGAAACAGTGGCTGGGGTAGGCGGTGTTAATGTGGACAGGTGGGAGGCCCTGGACAGGAAACAGCGGCTGGGGTAGGCGGTGTTAATGTGGACAGGTGGCAGGCCCTGGACAGGAAACAGTGGCTGGGGTAGGCGGTGTTAATGTGGACAGGTGGCAGGCCCTGGACAGGAAACAGCGGCTGGGGTAGGCGGTGTTAATGTGAACAGGTGGAAGGCCCTGAACAGGAAACAGTGGCTGGGGTAGGCGGTGTTAATGTGGACAGGTGGCAGGCCCTGGACAGGAAACAGTGGCTGTGGTAGGCGGTGTTAATGTGGACAGGTGGGAGGCCCTCGACAGGAAACAGTGGATGGGGTAGGCGGTGTTAATGTGGACAGGTGGCAGGCCCTGGACAGGAAACAGTGGCTGGGGTAGGCGGTGTTAATGTGGACAGGTGGCAGGCCCTGAACAGGAAACAGTGGCTGGGGTAGGCGGTGTTAATGTGGACAGGTGGAAGGCCCTGGACAGGAAACAGTGGGTGGGGTAGGCGGTGTTAATGTGGACAGGTGGAAGGCCCTGGACAGGAAACAGTGGCTGGGGTAGGCGGTGTTAATGTGGACAGGTGGCAGGCCCTGAACAGGAAACAGTGGCTGGGGTAGGCGGTGTTAATGTGGACAGGTGGCAGGCCCTGGACAGGAAACAGTGGCTGTGGTAGGCGGTGTTAATGTGGACAGGTGGGAGGCCCTCGACAGGAAACAGTGGATGGGGTAGGCGGTGTTAATGTGGACAGGTGGCAGGCCCTGGACAGGAAACAGTGGCTGGGGTAGGCGGTGTTAATGTGGACAGGTGGCAGGCCCTGGACAGGAAACAGTGGCTGGGGTAGGCGGTGTTAATGTGGACAGGTGGGAGGCCCTCGACAGGAAACAGTGGATGGGGTAGGCGGTGTTAATGTGGACAGGTGGCAGGCCCTGGACAGGAAACAGTGGCTGGGGTAGGCGGTGTTAATGTGGACAGGTGGAAGGCCCTGGACAGGAAACAGTGGGTGGGGTAGGCGGTGTTAATGTGGACAGGTGGAAGGCCCTGGACAGGAAACAGTGGCTGGGGTAGGCGGTGTTAATGTGGACAGGTGGCAGGCCCTGAACAGGAAACAGTGGCTGGGGTAGGCGGTGTTAATGTGGACAGGTGGCAGGCCCTGGACAGGAAACAGTGGCTGTGGTAGGCGGTGTTAATGTGGACAGGTGGGAGGCCCTCGACAGGAAACAGTGGATGGGGTAGGCGGTGTTAATGTGGACAGGTGGCAGGCCCTGGACAGGAAACAGTGGCTGGGGTAGGCGGTGTTAATGTGGACAGGTGGCAGGCCCTGAACAGGAAACAGTGGCTGGGGTAGGCGGTGTTAATGTGGACAGGTGGCAGGCCCTGGACAGGAAACAGTGGCTGGGGTAGGCGGTGTTAATGTGGACAGGTGGGAGGCCCTCGACAGGAAACAGTGGATGGGGTAGGCGGTGTTAATGTGGACAGGTGGCAGGCCCTGGACAGGAAACAGTGGCTGGGGTAGGCGGTGTTAATGTGGACAGGTGGCAGGCCCTGAACAGGAAACAGTGGCTGGGGTAGGCGGTGTTAATGTGGACAGGTGGAAGGCCCTGGACAGGAAACAGTGGCTGGGGTAGGCGGTGTTAATGTGGACAGGTGGAAGGCCCTGGACAGGAAACAGTGGCTGGGGTAGGCAGTGTTAATGTGGACAGGTGGAAGGCCCTGGACAGGAAACAGCGGCTGGGGTAGGCGGTGTTAATGTGGACAGGTGGAAGGCCCTGGACAGGAAACAGCGGCTGGGGTAGGCGGTGTTAATGTGGACAGGTGGCAGGCCCTGGACAGGAAACAGTGGCTGGGGTAGGCGGTGTTAATGTGGACAGGTGGCAGGCCCTGGACAGGAAACAGCGGCTGGGGTAGGCGGTGGTAATGTGGACAGGTGGGAGGCCCTGGACAGGAAACAGTGGCTGGGGTAGGCGGTGTTAATGTGGACAGGTGGAAGGCCCTGGACAGGAAACAGTGGCTGGGGTAGGCGGTGTTAATGTGAACAGGTGGAAGGCCCTGGACAGGAAACAGTGGCTGGGGTAGGCGGTGTTAATGTGGACAGGTGGCAGGCCCTGAACAGGAAACAGTGGCTGGGGTAGGCGGTGTTAATGTGGACAGGTGGGAGGCCCTCGACAGGAAACAGTGGATGGGGTAGGCGGTGTTAATGTGGACAGGTGGCAGGCCCTGGACAGGAAACAGTGGCTGGGGTAGGCGGTGTTAATGTGGACAGGTGGCAGGCCCTGGACAGGAAACAGTGGCTGGGGTAGGCGGTGTTAATGTGGACAGGTGGCAGGCCCTGGACAGGAAACAGTGGCTGGGGTAGGCGGTGTTAATGTGGACAGGTGGCAGGCCCTGAACAGGAAACAGCGGCTGGGGTAGGCGGTGTTAATGTGGACAGGTGGAAGGCCCTGGACAGGAAACAGTGGCTGGGGTAGGCGGTGTTAATGTGGACAGGTGGAAGGCCCTGGACAGGAAACAGTGGCTGGGGTAGGCGGTGTTAATGTGGACAGGTGGAAGGCCCTGGACAGGAAACAGCGGCTGGGGTAGGCGGTGTTAATGTGGACAGGTGGCAGGCCCTGGACAGGAAACAGTGGCTGGGGTAGGCGGTGTTAATGTGGACAGATGGCAGGCCCTGGACAGGAAACAGCGGCTGTGGTAGGCGGTGTTAATGTGGACAGGTGGGAGGCCCTGGACAGGAAACAGTGGCTGGGGTAGGCGGTGTTAATGTGGACAGGTGGGAGGCCCTGGACAGGAAACAGCGGCTGGGGTAGGCGGTCTTAATGTGGACAGGTGGCAGGCCCTGGACAGGCAACAGTGGGTGGGGTAGGCGGTGTTAATGTGGACAGGCCCTGTAGAGGAACTTTGATGCCAAAACTCATTGAGGTCCTCTAGGATGGTGGTTACACCATTCAGGTCCTCCAGGATGGTGGTTACACCATTTAGGTCCACCAGGATGGTGGTTACACCATTCAGGTCCTCCAGGATGGTGGTTACACCATTCAGGTCCTCCAGGGTGGTGGTTACACCATTTAGGTCCTCCAGGGTGGTGGTTACACCATTCAGGTCCTCCAGGGTGGTGGTTACACCATTTAGATCCTCCAGGGTAGTGGTTACACCATTCAGGTCCTCCAGGGTGGTGGTTACACCATTTAGGTCCTCCAGGGTGGTGGTTACACCATTCAGGTCCTCCAGGGTGGTGGTTACACCATTCAGGTCCTCCAGGGTTGTGGTTACACCATGTAGGTCCTCCAGGATGGTGGTTACACCATTCAGGTCCTCCAGGGTGGTGGTTACACCATTTAGGTCCTCCAGGGTGGTGGTTACATCATCTAGGTCCTCCAGGGTGGAGGTTACACCATTCAGGTCCTCCAGGGTGGTGGTTACACCATTTAGGTCCTCCAGGGGGGTGGTTACACCATTCAGTTTCTCCCATATGATGGTTACACCATTCAGGTCCTCCAGACCTGGAGGACAGGCAGACCTACTGTTTACGTCCCCAGACTTGGTAGGCATGACGGCGTGTTTACGTCCCCAGACTTGGTAGGCATGACGGCGTGTTTACGTCCCCAGACTTGGTAGGCATGACGGCGGAGAGACAGACAGACAGACAGCACACGAAGTGACGTCCGGAGGTCTCCGACAATACATAGTTTAGATTAGTTTAGTCAGTGACTGACTGATTCCTGGTTCTTAAACCGCTGCCGCCATGATGTGATTCTTAACACAGACTAATGGAGTTGCAGATACGATGGTATTAGTGTTAAAATCTTACAAGAGTCACTTGCATATTGGCCGCTTGAGGTAGTACACCTGTAAACGATGGTATTACATTAAGGTACCACACATGTAAAGGTGGGGTTTACATCAGACCTGACTGGAATTTTGCGCAATTGTCATGATCAAATGTACATTTCCCCTACTTCCAGCCAAGAACTCGTCTTCCGATTGGCTTTAGCCGTCTCGTTAGCTTGGCTGAAGAAAAGATACTCACAGGTGTTCCGTCTGATACGACAACTGCCAGCCCTGATGGCGTGTGCCTTACACCACAGACTGCCCGCCATCATCAGGTAACGTTGGTGTGACCTCTCCTCTCTCTCCAGCCCTGATGGCGTGTGCCTTACACCACAGACTGCCCGCCATCATCAGGTAACGTTGGTGTGACCTCTCCTCTCTCTCCAGCCCTGATGGCGTGTGCCTTACACCACAGACTGCCCGCCATCATCAGGTAACGTTGGTGTGACCTCTCCTCTCTCTCCAGCCCTGATGGCGTGTACCTTACACCACAGACTGCCCGCCATCATCAGGTAACGTTGGTGTGACGTCTCCTCTCTCTCCAGCCCTGATGGCGTGTACCTTACACCACAGACTGCCCGCCATCATCAGGTAACGTTGGTGTGACCTCTCCTCTCTCTCCAGCCCTGATGGCGTGTACCTTACACCACAGACTGCCCGCCATCATCAGGTAACGTTGGTGTGACGTCTCCTCTCTCTCCAGCCCTGATGGCGTGTGCCTTACACCACAGACTGCCCGCCATCATCAGGTAACGTTGGTGTGACCTCTCCTCTCTCTCCAGCCCTGATGGCGTGTGCCTTACACCACAGACTGCCCGCCATCATCAGGTAACGTTGGTGTGACCTCTCCTCTCTCTCCAGCCCCGCCTGTAACACCAAATCCCATTTTGCGTAAAATCGCTTCGTTTGATGACCACATGATTCTCGCCTGAGCAGATTTACACGTCCAATGTCCACGTTGAAGTTTATGGTTCCTTGAAAGGTAAGAAGCTGAAAACGTATAGATGTCGCCACACGTTAAATGGCTGAGGCTTGGTACTTGTCTTCTGGAAGTATGAAACCACGTCATGCCATGAGCAAGAGGCTTACTACGTCATGCCATTAGCACGAGGCTTACTACGTCATGCCATTAGCACGGGGGTTAATTACTACGTCATGCCATTAGCACGGGGGTTAATTACTACGTCATGCCATTAGCACGGGGGTTACGACGTCATGCCATTAGCACGGGAGTTACGACGTCATGCCATTGGCACGGGAGTTACGACGTCATGCCATTAGCACGGGGATTACGACGTCATGCCATTAGCACGGGAGTTACGACGTCATGCCATTAGCACGGGGATTACGACGTCATGCCATTAGCACGTGGTTTACGACTGGTTCGTCGTCTACAGGGAGACGTTGGCGGTGATGTCCGTTGCCTACAGCAGTAAGGCGTTGAGGTACTCGTTGCGGGACCTGAGCGCGCTGCTCAACGTGGACAGCGACACGGAGGTCCGGGCGCTGTGTGCCGACTGCTCACTGACCTTGGTGGGGGACGCCGTCTGCTTCAACAAGGTCACCTTCAAAGTGGACAAGGTCAGGAGCCAGGCCTTGCCTTGACACATAGTTAGTGCAACGTCATAACGTGGAAATAAACATTGAATAGATAGTACTCGTGTTGGTAGATGCCCGAGGATGTTTGTTCCTGGATTAGCCTGCCCGTCCTACACGGGATGTTGTGAAGTACTTGGCACGTTGTTGGTGCGGGATCCTATGGCCGCCCTGGCTGTCCCAGCATACACTCGATGGAATCTGGTCCCTTGTACGACCGCCCATGGCTCTCCTTTGTGCTTCAGGTTCCACAGAGACACTTCGCCTTCATCGACGAGAAACTCCGGGAGGAGAATCCCGTCTCAGCCATACTTCAGAACTCGGACGTCAGTTGTCATCGCTGCTTGGGCAGCACGTGACGTCACGCTGTCTGCCACTCTCTGGTCAGACAGGTTCTAGAATAACAACGCGGTCCAATAGCCATGACGTCATATCCCACTTTAGTCTGTCAGGTTCTAACGCTGTCATGACTTTTAGCAAAACGGTGGACTTTAGGGCAGCTTAAAATAGACCTTTTATATCACTATTGTTTTAACGAGTCATGTGATCGGCTTATATCTTGTTTAATACGTTTAACGCTTACAATATTTCATTGTTTTGTAAATTTGCTTTTACTTTTTATTGAAACTTATCGATACAAAGTTGAAATTCATGCTGTTTAATCTAATCTTAGAAGTAATTGTTTTAAACGATGTTATCAGTTTTACCCGTCTAAGCCTTGGCTAGGGACACATGGATAATGCCACCGTTTGACTTGGGACCAGAGTCTCAGGGCTAGTGGCCAGTGACCACAAGAAAGTGCCATAGAACTTCATCTGCTACTGAAGTATCTGCGAAACACTTCCTTCGTACCTTAAGTGAATCAAGCGACTCATCATAACGCCATCGCCAAGACCTGACTACATATGAAGTGGTTATTTCATAATTTACATGCAATGTACTGACAGAAAGTCTCTTTTTGTCGTTATGATTCACCCAATTTAATGTGTTCGATCCAGCATTTACCGGTTCATGCTGTTTAGATACGAAATGGCAATGGTTAACCACAGTCTTTCACATTGTATTCACTGTTAAAGGCGCTCGTGTCCTGGGCATTCAGTCTCCATGGCGACCAGAGACATCTTCACGATATGTTAAGGTGTTTTTGTGTGCTTTTTTTACCAAATTTCATGTTAGCTCAATTATATAGTTTTTGATCTGTAAATAATGGGTAGATGTTTGTCTTACGGCTATCGTGTCTGAACATTTTAACGTACAGTAGTTCAGTTTTAAGGTTTTATAACTATTTTTACTTAGGTCAGAAAACAATTTTTTGGGGGAACAATGGCCTGTTCATTTACATTGCATGTCCTGTATATAAAGCGGAAGCTGGTCTTCCCAATATGTGTATTTATGATAATATATTAGCTGTAGCGGCGTATCTGTTGTCATTAAACATGTCAGTACCACACATGGAAGTCCTCGTGATTGTCTTCGTGTCGAGTGTTTTGCCACAATAAACACAGCTATGTCACGGGTGTTCGTGATCCAGGATCCAGGGCTGTCACGTGATCCAGAGCTGTCACGTGATCCAGATCTATGTCACGTGATCCAGAGCTAGGTCACGAGATCCAGAGCTGTTACGGGATCCAGAGCTGGGCCACGTGATCCAGAGCTATATCACGTGATCCAGAGCTGTCACGTGATCCAGAGTTATGTCACGTGATCCAGAGCTATGTCACGTGATCCAGAGCTGTCACGTGATCTAGAGTTATACCACGTGATCAAGAGCTATGTCACGTGATCCAGAGCTGTCACGTGATCCAGAGTTATGTCACGTGATCCAGAGCTATGTCACGTGATCCAGAGCTGTCACGTGATCCAGAGTTATGTCACGTGATCCGGAGCTGTCATGGGTGGTCGTGATCTAGGATCCAGAGCTGTCACGTGATCCAGACCTGTCACGTGATCCAGAGCTACTTCACGTGATCCAGAGCTGTCACTTTGTGGAGAAAAGAGTTTATTCTGTCTACAAATGAACTATCTTTGCAAAAGTTTGTCTACAAAAAACCGAGAGACAAGTTAATTCTATCTACAAAATTGCATTTTGTAAAGAAAAGGTTCACTTGCGAAGGGGGCGGGGGTCCGCCAATTTACTTGTACATTCTTCCTCAAAAAGGGTCATTAAGTTAAATTTCCACTTTAACAGGCCTTAACATCCCCCTCGCTTGAAGGGGGTGGGGGGGGGGGGTTAAACCCCCTACTCCCCCCTGGAGCCGCCACTGGGTATACTTCGATTAAAGCGAGTGTCAAACTTCATCTAATCGCGATTTGCATCGAAAGTTTACATCTTTAAATTTAAATTGGCGAGTGTTAACACTTCGTTGCAGCCGTCTGGTAAGGAGAAGCAAGTTAAGCCAACCCGCTCCCATCAATGTCGAGCAGCGCGCCATTTGGCCGGAGCCCGTCCCGTCTACGTCAGAAACGTCACGGGTTGTGTGAGCGATAACGGGGCTTGTTTAAAACTTTAAACTATATTTTATTCTACTATGGTCTGGCGTTTTCGTCACTCACTCATATTTTGGGTTCTAACAAACCTTTAACACGCAGAGTAAATGACAAATCCAACACATTTCACTAAATAGTTTATTGAAAAGTGGAGGTGAAATACAGAGAAGTAGAAGCTTGGCTGGCCTGAGAGCCAGCACGCGAGATCTACCGCAGGATGATCCTGTCTCTGCATCAAGTCCAGTCTGGCAGTCCGGCATGAGTCTCCGGCTCGCGGCGTCAACGTGAATCAAATTAAACCCACACAGCATAGAACAATAAAACTGTTGAGGACTAGGTGTCGAAGCCTTATAAAACAAGGTAGTCCGGCTGTCCCCTCACCACCAGCTCGGGCGGACTTCCCCTCACCACCAGCTCGGGCGGACTTCTGGGTCTGGGACATTGGCGGCAGCAAGCAACATAAAGCAACAACCCACAAACTGGGCGAGTATGGTTGCCACGTCTAATACACGTATATAAAAAACGATACACTTAGTTTATAGATCAGCGTTTGTTAATACTGTCCAAATCTTTGGACCAGTGCGTGTGACACAATGAGTGACTGTTACACCACCTCGGCTGGAGTGACTGCGGGCCACGAATACCAAGCTGTACTGATTTCCTATTAATGATTACCTGATTGACTAGTAAAGTGTGTCTATCAACCGGACGCTAAGCCGCTCGTACATTAATTTCACCGCAGCAGCCTAGAGCCATTTATGTTATACAAATACATCTAACTTCCTCACTCTACTGCCCGATAGAGCTGAACACCATAAATGACTACTCGCACATGTAAACATGACTAATAACGACTGTTCCTAACAACTAGTACCACCTCGGTAGAGCTATATACATAACACCTACAGCACATCTACCTGCTTCTACCCCCGATGGGCATACCTAGCGCTAGTTGTACAATCAGCACTATCGACAGTCTAGAAATAGGGGCTGTAACACTAATTATTGCAGAATGCTGGTGTTATAGCGTCTCACTGACACGGGGGTTCCTACTGTCATTGTGTCTCAGTGACACGGGGGTTCCTACTGTCATTGTGTCTCAGTGACACGGGGGTTCCTACTGTCATTGTGTCTCAGTGACACGGGGGTTCCTACTGTCATTGTGTCTCAGTGACACGGGGGTTCCTACTGTCATTGTGTCTCAGTGACACGGGGGTTCCTCCTGTCATTGTGTATCAGTGACACGGGGGTTCCTACTGTCATTGTGTCTCAGTGACACGGGGGTTCCTACTGTCATTGTGTCTCAGTGACACGGGGGTTCCTACTGTCATTGTGTATCAGTGACACGGGGGTTCCTACTGTCATTGTGTATCAGTGACACGGGGGTTCCTACTGTCATTGTGTATCAGTGACACGGGGGTTCCTACTGTCATTGTGTCTCAGTGACACGGGGGTTCCTACTGTCATTGTGTCTCAGTGACACGGGGGTTCCTACTGTCATTGTGTATCAGTGACACGGGGGTTCCTACTGTCATTGTGTCTCAGTGACACGGGGGATCCTACTGTCATTGTGTCTCAGTGACACGGGGCCTCCTACTGTCATTGTGTCTCAGTGACACGGGGGTTCCTACTGTCATTGTGTATCAGTGACACGGGGGCTCCTACTGTCATTGTGTCTCACTGACACGGGGGCTCCTACTGTCATTGTGTCTCACTGACACGGGGCCTCCTACTGTCATTGTGTCTCAGTGACACGGGGCCTCCTACTGTCATTGTTTGTGTCTCAGTGACACGGGGGCTCCTACTGTCATTGTGTATCAGTGACACGGGGGCTCCTACTGTCATTGTGTCTCAGTGACACGGGGGCTCCTACTGTCATTGTGTATCAGTGACACGGGGGCTCCTACTGTCATTGTGTCTCAGTGACACGGGGCCTCCTACTGTCATTGTTTGTGTCTCAGTGACACGGGGGCTCCTACTGTCATTGTATATCAGTGACCCGGGGGCTCCTACTGTCATTGTGTCTCAGTGACACGGGGCCTCCTACTGTCATTGTTTGTGTCTCAGTGACACGGGGCTCCTACTGTCAGTGTGTCTCAGTGACACGGGGCTCCTACTGTCATTGTGTCTCAGTGACACGGGGGTTCCTACTGTCATTGTGTCTCAGTGACCCGGGGGCTCCTACTGTCATTGTGTCTCAGTGACACGGGGGCTCCTACTGTCATTGTGTATCAGTGACACGGGGGCTCCTACTGTCATTGTGTCTCAGTGACACGGGGCCTCCTACTGTCATTGTTTGTGTCTCAGTGACACGGGGGCTCCTACTGTCATTGTGTATCAGTGACACGGGGGTTCCTACTGTCATTGTGTCTCAGTGACACGGGGGCTCCTACTGTCATTGTGTCTCAGTGACACGGGGGCTCCTACTGTCATTGTGTCTCAGTGACACGGGGGATCCCACTGTTATTGTGTCTCAGTGACACGGGGCCTCCTACTGTCATTGTGTCTCAGTGACACGGGGGTTCCTACTGTCATTGTGTCTCAGTGACACGGAGGCTCCTACTGTCATGGTGTCTCAGTGACACGGGGGCTCCTACTGTCATTGTGTATCAGTGACACGGGGGCTCCTACTGTCATTGTGTCTCAGTGACACGGGGGCTCCTACTGTCATTGTGTCTCAGTGACACGGGGGCTCCTACTGTCATTGTGTATCAGTGACACGGGGGATCCTACTGTTATTGTGTCTCAGTGACACGGGGCCTCCTACTGTCATTGTGTCTCAGTGACACGGGGGTTCCTACTGTCATTGTGTCTCAGTGACACGGAGGCTCCTACTGTCATGGTGTCTCAGTGACACGGGGGCTCCTACTGTCATTGTGTCTCTGTGACACGGGGGTTCCTACTGTCATTGTGTCTCAGTGACACGGGGGATCCTACTGTCATTGTGTCTCAGTGACACGGGGCCTCCTACTGTCATTGTGTCTCAGTGACACGGGGGTTCCTACTGTCATTGTGTCTCAGTGACACGGGGGCTCCTACTGTCATTGTGTCTCAGTGACACGGGGGCTCCTACTGACATGGTGTCTCAGTGACACGGGGGCTCCTACTGTCATTGTGTCTCAGTGACACGGGGCCTCCTACTGTCATTGTGTCTCAGTAACACGGGGGCTCCTACTGTCATTGTGTCTCAGTGACACGGGGGCTCCTACTGTCATTGTGTCTCAGTGACACGGGGGCTCCTACTGTCATTGTGTCTCAGTGACACGGGGCCTCCTACTGTCATTGTGTCTCAGTGACACCGGAGTTCCTACTGTCATTGTGTCTCAGTGACACGGGGCCTCCTACTGTCATTGTGTCTCAGTGACACGGGGGTTCCTACTGTCATTGCGTCTCAGTGACACGGGGCCTCCTACTGTCATTGTGTCTCAGTGACACGGGGGCTCCTACTGTCATTGTGTCTCAGTGACACGGGGGTTCCTACTGTTATTGTGTCTCAGTGACACGGGGGTTCCTACTGTCATTGTGTCTCAGTGACACGGGGGTTCCTACTGTCATTGTGTCTCAGTGACACGGGGGCTCCTACTGTCAGTGTGTCTCAGTGACACGGGGCTCCTACTGTCATTGTGTCTCAGTGACACGGGGGTTCCTACTGTCATTGTGTCTCAGTGACACGGGGGTTCCTACTGTCATTGTGTCTCAGTGACACGGGGCCTCCTACTGTCATTGTGTCTCAGTGACACGGGGGCTCCTACTGTCATTGTGTCTCAGTGACACGGGGCCTCCTACTGTCATTGTGTCTCAGTGACACGGGGGCTCCTACTGTCATTGTGTCTCAGTGACACGAGGGCTCCTACTGTCATTGTGTCTCAGTGACACAGGGGCTCCTACTGTCATTGTGTATCAGTGACACGGGGGCTCCTACTGTCATTGAGTCTCAGTGACACAGGGGCTCCTACTGTCATTGTGTCTCAGTGACACGGGGGCTCCTACTATCATTGTGTATCAGTGACACGGGGGCTCCTACTGTCATTGTGTATCAGTGACCCGGGGGCTCCTACTGTCATTGTGTCTCAGTGACACGGGGGCTCCTACTGTCATTGTGTCTCAGTGACACGGGGGCTCTTACTGTCATTGTGTATCAGTGACACGGGGGCTCCTACTGTCATTGTGTCTCAGTAACACATGGGTTCCTACTGTCATTGTGTCTCAGTGACACAGGGGCTCCTACTGTCATTGAGTCTCAGTGACACAGGGGCTCCTACTGTCATTGTGTCTCAGTGACACGGGGGCTCCTACTGTCATTGTGTCTCAGTAACACATGGGTTCCTACTGTCACTGAGTCTCAGTGACACAGGGGCTCCTACTGTCATTGTGTGTCAGCGACACGGGAATTCCTACTGTCATTGTGTCTCAGTGACACATTGGTTCCTACTGTCATTGAGTCTCAGTGACACAGGGGCTCCTACTGTCAGTGTGTCTCAGTGACACGGGGCTCCTACTGTCATTGTGTCTCAGTGACACGGGGGTTCCTACTGTCATTGTGTCTCAGTGACCCGGGGGCTCCTACTGTCATTGTGTCTCAGTGACACGGGGGCTCCTACTGTCATTGTGTATCAGTGACATGGGGGCTCCTACTGTCATTGTGTCTCAGTGACACGGGGCCTCCTACTGTCATTGTTTGTGTCTCAGTGACACGGGGGCTCCTACTGTCATTGTGTATCAGTGACACGGGGGTTCCTACTGTCATTGTGTCTCAGTGACACGGGGGATCCTACTGTCATTGTGTCTCAGTGACACGGGGCCTCCTACTGTCATGGTGTCTCAGTGACACGGGGGTTCCTACTGTCATTGTGTCTCAGTGACACGGGGGCTCCTACTGTCATTGTGTATCAGTGACACGGGGCCTCCTACTGTCATTGTGTATCAGTGACACGGGGCCTCCTACTGTCATTGTGTCTCAGTGACACGGGGGCTCCTACTGTCATTGTGTCTCAGTGACACGGGGGCTCCTACTGTCATTGTGTCTCAGTGACACGGGGGATCCCACTGTTATTGTGTCTCAGTGACACGGGGCCTCCTACTGTCATTGTGTCTCAGTGACACGGGGGTTCCTACTGTCATTGTGTCTCAGTGACACGGAGGCTCCTACTGTCATGGTGTCTCAGTGACACGGGGGCTCCTACTGTCATTGTGTATCAGTGACACGGGGGCTCCTACTGTCATTGTGTCTCAGTGACACGGGGGCTCCTACTGTCATTGTGTCTCAGTGACACGGGGGCTCCTACTGTCATTGTGTATCAGTGACACGGGGGATCCTACTGTTATTGTGTCTCAGTGACACGGGGCCTCCTACTGTCATTGTGTCTCAGTGACACGGGGGTTCCTACTGTCATTGTGTCTCAGTGACACGGAGGCTCCTACTGTCATGGTGTCTCAGTGACACGGGGGCTCCTACTGTCATTGTGTCTCAGTGACACGGGGGTTCCTACTGTCATTGTGTCTCAGTGACACGGGGGATCCTACTGTCATTGTGTCTCAGTGACACGGGGCCTCCTACTGTCATTGTGTCTCAGTGACACGGGGGTTCCTACTGTCATTGTGTCTCAGTGACACGGGGGCTCCTACTGTCATTGTGTCTCAGTGACACGGGGGCTCCTACTGACATGGTGTCTCAGTGACACGGGGGCTCCTACTGTCATTGTGTCTCAGTGACACGGGGCCTCCTACTGTCATTGTGTCTCAGTAACACGGGGGCTCCTACTGTCATTGTGTCTCAGTGACACGGGGGCTCCTACTGTCATTGTGTCTCAGTGACACGGGGGCTCCTACTGTCATTGTGTCTCAGTGACACGGGGCCTCCTACTGTCATTGTGTCTCAGTGACACCGGAGTTCCTACTGTCATTGTGTCTCAGTGACACGGGGCCTCCTACTGTCATTGTGTCTCAGTGACACGGGAGTTCCTACTGTCATTGTGTCTCAGTGACACGGGGCCTCCTACTGTCATTGTGTCTCAGTGACACGGGGGCTCCTACTGTCATTGTGTCTCAGTGACACGGGGGTTCCTACTGTTATTGTGTCTCAGTGACACGGGGGTTCCTACTGTCATTGTGTCTCAGTGACACGGGGGTTCCTACTGTCATTGTGTCTCAGTGACACGGGGGCTCCTACTGTCAGTGTGTCTCAGTGACACGGGGCTCCTACTGTCATTGTGTCTCAGTGACACGGGGGTTCCTACTGTCATTGTGTCTCAGTGACACGGGGGTTCCTACTGTCATTGTGTCTCAGTGACACGGGGCCTCCTACTGTCATTGTGTCTCAGTGACACGGGGGCTCCTACTGTCATTGTGTCTCAGTGACACGGGGCCTCCTACTGTCATTGTGTCTCAGTGACACGGGGGCTCCTACTGTCATTGTGTCTCAGTGACACGAGGGCTCCTACTGTCATTGTGTCTCAGTGACACAGGGGCTCCTACTGTCATTGTGTATCAGTGACACGGGGGCTCCTACTGTCATTGAGTCTCAGTGACACAGGGGCTCCTACTGTCATTGTGTCTCAGTGACACGGGGGCTCCTACTATCATTGTGTATCAGTGACACGGGGGCTCCTACTGTCATTGTGTATCAGTGACCCGGGGGCTCCTACTGTCATTGTGTCTCAGTGACACGGGGGCTCCTACTGTCATTGTGTCTCAGTGACACGGGGGCTCTTACTGTCATTGTGTATCAGTGACACGGGGGCTCCTACTGTCATTGTGTCTCAGTAACACATGGGTTCCTACTGTCATTGTGTCTCAGTGACACAGGGGCTCCTACTGTCATTGAGTCTCAGTGACACAGGGGCTCCTACTGTCATTGTGTCTCAGTGACACGGGGGCTCCTACTGTCATTGTGTCTCAGTAACACATGGGTTCCTACTGTCACTGAGTCTCAGTGACACAGGGGCTCCTACTGTCATTGTGTGTCAGCGACACGGGAATTCCTACTGTCATTGTGTCTCAGTGACACATTGGTTCCTACTGTCATTGAGTCTCAGTGACACAGGGGCTCCTACTGTCATTGTGTCTCAGTGACACGGGGGCTCCTACTGTCATTGTGTCTCAGTGACACGGGGGCTCCTACTGTCATTGTGTCTCAGTGACACGGAGGCTCCTACTGTCATGGTGTCTCAGTGACACGGGGGCTCTTTCTGTCATTGTGTCTCAGTGACACGGGGGCTCCTACTGTCATTGTGTCTCAGTGACACGGGGGCTCCTACTGTCATTGTGTCTCAGTGACACGGGGGCTCCTACTGTCATTGTGTCTCAGTAACACATGGGTTCCTACTGTCATTGTGTCTCAGTGACACGGGGCCTCCTACTGTCATTGTGTATCAGTGACACGGGGGATCCTACTGTCATTGTGTCTCAGTGACACGGGGGCTCCTACTGTCATTGTGTATCAGTGACACGGGGGATCCTACTGTCATTGTGTCTCAGTGACACGGGGGCTCCTACTGTCATTCCCTCTCTTCCATCTTCTTTTCATCTTCTTTCATCTAAATTAACCTCGAATTACACTGAAGGCCAATTGGTCTTATGTGCCAGAGCGTTTCTCGATTAAGAAATAGAACACCAAACCACCCCCCTATTTAGCGTTCACAGCAAGAGAGCCGCTAGGGTCAGTGATGATAGTAGTCAGTTCGAGGGGGGGGGGCATTGAATGATAACGAGTTGCGTCCACAACAGAGCAGCCATCAGCTGGTAGGTGTGTACCGAGCTCCTTGCATATATGCAGATCAGATGCCGAAATTGCCACCTGCGCTCAATCCCATATCGCCAAATATAGACCGGACACAACCTTACAGTGGGCGAGAGGGCAATTTTACTTGGTCTAGTGGAAAATGTGCTCTTCTCGCAGTCTTGTCACATCCTGTCTTAGCATCTGACTTATTGCGATTACGGCTGGGGCCTGTGCCATCCTGGCCTGACCTAGGCTGGGTCCTGTACCCTACCAGCCTGAACTAGGCTGGGTCCTGTCCCCTCCCTGCCCGATCTAGGCTGGGTCCTGTCCCCTCCTTGTCCGATCTAGGATGGGTCCTGTCCCCTCCCTGCCCGATCTATGCTGGGTCCCGTCCCCTCCTTGTCCGATCTAGGCTGGGTCCTGTCCGCTCCCGGCCTGACCTAGGCTGGGTCCTGTCCGCTCCCGGCCTGACCTAAGCTGGTTCCTGTACCCCCTCTGTCCGATCTAGGCTGGGTCCTGTCCCCTCCCTGCCCGATCTAGGCTGGGTCCCGTCCCCTCCTTGTCCGATCTAGGCTGGGTCCTGTCCCCTCCCGGCCTGACCTAACCTGGGTCCTGTCCCCTCCTTCTCCGATCTAGGATGGGCCCTGCCCCCTCCCTGCCCGATTTAGGGTGGGGCCTTTCCCCTCCCTGCCCGACCTAGTCTGGGGCCTGTCCGCTCCCTGCCCGACCTAGGCTGGGGCCTGTCCGCTCCCTGCCCGACCTAGGCTGGGGCCTGTCCGCTCCCTGCCCGACCTAGGCTGGGGCCTGTACCCTCTCTGCCCGACCTAGGCTGGGGCCTGTCCCCTCTCTGCCCGACCTAGGCTGGGGCCTGTGCCCTCTTCACCGGCCCAGGCTGGGCCCTACCCCCCTCCCCCCCACCCCTTCCCACCCTGCCGGGCCCTGGCAGCCAGATCCCGGGCCAGATATCATTCATTACTGTAATTGTTATAACCAAATCAGACGAAAATGTCATGAATTCGCCGAACGTAACTCCTACGTAATTATTCCCACTACACTACCGGATAACCATATCCCTTCAGTGCCTCACCGGCATAGAGGGAGAAGCAGTGAGGCTATGCACAGCGGGCCGGCCGACCACCTGGCAGAAACCACTGCGTTTTGAGTCGTACATCAGGTCCGCAGGATGCTAGGGCGGCAAGACCAGTCCACACAGCCAGCCCTGCCCGAGATCACCCCCCACCCCCCACCAGGGCGGCGTGTGGGCTGGTGAGGGAGGCGGCCAGGGGGGAGCGCCCGTCCCTGCATCCAGGGTGGAGAGAGGGAGGGGGAGGGGTTCTTTATCTTGATGTTTATGTCAGACATTTACGGCGCGAGCTCCAAGGAGGCAGCCAATCGATCAAACGATGTGCATGAAGTCAGACTGCAGAAACGAAAGTTCTGTGAATATTGCAAGAATGGAATATATCGATATTCTGAATGATATATTTAGCAAGGTTTAACGTGAACGTGAAGCCATCCCACATTGCTATTCAACTCGCTTATTAACCCTTTCGGGATTCACCTCTTTGTGGTCGAACTGAGGAAGGCCACAGTTGTTGGTTCTCCGGAACAGCCGACACGGTGCGCAATGGGGGTGTGGGGGGGGGGGAGGGGTGTGGGGGGCTGGCTGGCTGCATGTCCACTACACACCCGAACGTCCGTAGTTCCAGAGACCGTGTGAATACAGCCTTGCTTTACCTGCAATTACAAGACATACACTATGGACACAGGGTATCACACCGAAACCACGCCGGGAAGCTGTAGTCACCGAAGATGTTGCTATGGTCTGTGGTGACATGGGTCCGGGTGGTGGGCGCGGCGTGAGTGGCGGCCACGTGGTCGGGCACTCTGTGGTGGGCGCGGCGTGAGTGGCGGCCACGTGGTCGGGCACTCGGTGGTGGGCGCGGCGTGAGTGGCGGCCACGTGGTCGGGCACTCTGTGGTGGGCGCGGCGTGAGTGGCGGCCACGTGGTCGGGCACTCGGTGGTGGGCGCGGCGTGGGTGGCGGCCACGTGGTCGGGCACTCGGTGGTGGGCGCGGCGTGAGTGGCGGCCACGTGGTTGGGCACTCGGTGGTGGGCGCGGCGTGGGTGGCGGCCACGTGGTCGGGCACTCGGTGGTGGGCGCGGCGTGAGTGGCGGCCACGTGGTCGGGCACTCGGTGGTGGGCGCGGCGTGAGTGGCGGCCACGTGGTCGGGCACTCGTTGGTGGGCGCGGCGTGAGTGGCGGCCACGTGGTCGCAGTGGCGTGCAGCGTTAGGTGATATGACTTTAGTTCTCGGCCAGCAGTGTCAATGTAAAGCGCTGTTCCACGAGGGGTGGGAGGGGGGCCCCGTGACACCCCTGCCCCTACCGCCGCCTGGAGTGTCGTCCCAGGACGTCATCCAGGAGGGTGGTCGTATCCAGACGTCCGTCTCATGCGAACTTCACAGGCCGGGGATGAACCTCCTGATGGCCAGTGCAGCCGCGAGGGTGACGGCCAGGGCGGGGGGCAGGTGGGGGGTCATGGCGGCACTACACTCGTTCCCTGGGTTACCTCCTGCAAGTACAACACATTCACCATTAACATACGGTTTCACATGGGAAACACACAGGCCACCTACCATCTATTTACACCGACGGTGCACAATTTTAGTGCAAAGTGTACTACAGTTTAGAATCAATTAATTTTGTCATAACGGCCGAAACCTATAAATCATATAAGTAACGATTGAACAGACTTTGCTCAATATGACTGTATTCACATGATCTGTATCTTGTATATTCCGGCCACCGAACCCTTGGTAAATTAAATATGTTTTGGATGTTCGGTCATTAACTGAACCTCTTATTTTATACAAGGCAGCGGTATAGTGAAAGCTAACAGAAGCAGGTTGTACCCCCATCATACAGCTCTCTTTACCGTCTTTCACCCGCTGGGATCCGAACCCCAACACATGGCATCAATACCCAAGCCATCGCTGATGTATGATGTATCCCCATAGACTTAATATTGGCAAGAGGGTGACAAGGGATGGTCTCATGTACCGACAGTAGTCATTCTGGCGAGGCGAAATTCATGCTAAATTCGAGTTTTTCTCGTTTTTTTGCAACTCTAGTGCCGATATTGAGCGAGTGGCGGCCATGCAACTCACAAGAACCGCCAGTCGTTTTCCCAAGTGACTGACGGGGGGTGGGAAGGGGTACTACATATACATGTAGTTATAGGTATATACATATGTGCTGCCCAAATCACCCATTTTTCGCCCTTTTTCGCTTAATCCCCAGCACAGAAATGTGCAACTTATCTCGATGTGCCCATCTGACGCTGTACATCTGCCTCTGTAGGGCGGGAGAGGTGTCAGTGTTCATTTTAACAAAAAAAATTTCTTTCAATGACCACAAAATCTCGCATTTATGCGAATCTCCATATCCCTCTGTGGCATGGGCTGATTACCCCCCCCCCCCCCATTATTGTCCTAATGTAGTGCCCCTCACCCCCCCCCCCCCCTCCGCGGGCATTGACTCTTCATTAGTGGCCGGGCATGGGGAAGATCCCTCTCTTTAGAGCGCTCTGATATCCTAACCACGCATGGCAGTCAACGTGAACGTCGTTTAAGATCTGACGTTGAATCTTCTCTACCATTGGACGCCAAAACCACAGCTCGAGGACGTTTCCCTGGTTTTGGACGAATTGTTTTTAAGTATACGGGGGACCACTATCGCTAATATATGACGGCACTGACGTATTTATAGTCTTCACGATTCTGTACGTATCCAAAGTAACGTCATCGTGACGTCTCGTGACGTATCGGAATAATCATTTAATGCGTTTTTTTCAAAACTATGGTCTCATTTTACTCGAAAATTAGTACGACGCCAAAAAAGTGAACATACCCGAACGATGCATTTCGACGGGTACCACATCTTGATGCTTAATGAAGGTCTCTAGCTCTAATACTAACGGAGATTACACTTCTTATGTTTCTTCTAAAAATCGCTGTGAACTTGACCTTTGACGTACATATGCCGATAACGAAGATAACGAGCTATTCCAGATGTCTCTCATTTGGTGAATCATTTGTCAACCGTAGCTGTAGAATTGCGACCCCGAGAATTTTTACTTGGACTATTGCTGGGATGTTTCCCTTCTGTCAGTCACACAAAAAGCCTAAAGATATCGTTACAGTTAACCGGAGCATACAAAACCCGGTCGCTACTTTGTATCCTATCATATCTGACAGACGATAACTGTGTGTCCGCCTCCTGTGGGCCATAACATGGTTGGTGTTGGATGACGATTGGCGCTGCTCTCTAGTGAGCGATTTTGTAACGATATGTGCAGCTGTACAAGACGTCGTGGCGAGGGCGGGAGGGGTGCTGGCGGTGGGAGGGGTGCTGGGGTGGGAGGGGGTGCGAGGGCGTGAGGGGGTGAGGGGGTGGGATGGGTGCTGGCGGGGGGAGGGGGTGCTGGGGTGGGAGGGGGTGCGAGGGTGGGAGAGGGTGCGGGGGAGGGAGAGGGTGCTGGCGGTGAGAGGGGGTGCTGGCGGTGAAAGGGGGTGCTGGCGGTGGGAGGGGGTGAGTAGGCGGGAGGGGATGCGAGGGTGGGAGAGGGTGCTGGCGGTGAGAGGGGGTGAGAAGGCGGGAGGGGGTGCGAGGGTGCTGGCGGTGGGAGGGGGTGCTGACGGTGGGAGGGAGTGCTGGCGGTGGGAGGGGGTGAGTAGGCGGGAGGGGATGCGAGGGTGGGAGAGGGTGCTGTCGGTGAGAGGGGGTGAGAGGGCGGGAGGGGGTGCGAGGCTGCTGACGGTGGGAGGGGGTGCTGGCGGTGGGAGGGGGTGCTGGCGGTGAGAGGGGGTGCTGGCGGTGGGAGGGGGTGCTGGCGGTGGGAGAGGGTGCTGGCCTTCCCTAGCTTGATGGGGTGGCGTGGGGGAGAAGACCGGACATTGTCCGTATGCGACAGGTTTGCCGGCAAGGTAGAGAGCTCTGCTTCCCATGTCAGTTCACGACGATGAACGGCACCAAATTGTTTATAGCGTATGTAGCGAGTGGGATGAGTAATAAAATAAGGAACATCCCGTTATGAACATGTTATATTTGTGGACCAACCCTATTATTCCAGAGACATTACTCGCGTGGTGGTTGCGTGTAGGGAGGTTCCGTAGCGCCGGGCGTGGTGCTGGTGAAGCCTACCGTTGTGCTGTGAGTGTCTGATGATGGGCATGAGGTCCCTCCAGAAGGCACACTGCCGGTCCCGCAGACCGTCCCCCACGGCTGCCGTGCTCGTGTTCAGCACCAGGTAACGACGGCTGTCCACGGTGTAGGCGGGCCAGGCCTCCAAGGGCGACCCCTCATCACCGGTCTCCCCCTCGTTAGGGTCGCTGTGGAAACAAACAGCAGGGCCGGTCATTGCTGGGACGGCAGGAGGCAAAGGAGGGGGGGGGGGGGCATGGACTATTCCTGGGACGGAAGGAGGCAGAGGGGGAGGCAATAGACTATTGCTGGGACGGAAGGAAGCAGGGTGGGAGGCCATGGACTATTGCTGGGGCGGCCGGAGGCCAAGTGGGAGGCCATGGACTATTGCTGGGGCGGCCGGAGGCAGAGAGGGAGGCCATGGACTATTGCTGGGACGGAAGGAGGCAGAGGGGGAGGCCATGGACTATAGCTGGGACGGAAGGAGGCAGCGGGGGAGGCCATGGACTATTGCTGGGACGGCCGGAGACAGAGGGGGAGGCCATGGACTATTGCTGGGACCGAAGGAGGCAGAGGGGGAGGCCATGGACTATTGCTGGGACGGCAGGAGGCAGAGGGGGAGGCAATAGACTATTGCTGGGCCGGAAGGAGGCAGAGGCCATGGACTATTGCTGGGGCGGAAGGAGGCAGAGAGGGAGGCCATGGACTATTGCTGGGACGGAAGGAGGCAGCGGGGGAGGCCATGGACTATTGCTGGGACGGAAGGAGGCAGAGAGGGAGGCAATGGACTATTCCTGGGACGGAAGGAGGCAGCGGGGGAGGCCATGGACTATTCCTGGGACGGCCGGAGGCAGAGGGGGAGGCCATGGACTATTGCTGGGACGGCCGGAGGCATAGGGGGAGGCCATGGGCTATTGCTGGGACGGCAGGAGGCAGAGTGGGAGGCAATAGACTATTCCTGGGCCGGAAGGAGGCAGAGGCCATGGACTATTGCTGGGGCGGAAGGAGGCAGAGAGGGAGGCCATGGACTATTGCTGGGACGGAAGGAGGCAGCGGGGGAGGCCATGGACTATTGCTGGGACGGAAGGAGGCAGAGAGGGAGGCCATGGACTATTCCTGGGACGGAAGGAGGCAGCGGGGGAGGCCATGGACTATTCCTGGGACGGCCGGAGGCAGAGGGGGAGGCCATGGACTATTGCTGGGACGGCCGGAGGCAGAGGGGGAGGCCATGGGCTATTGCTGGGACGGAATGAGGCAGAGAGGGAGGCCATGGACTATTGCTGGGACGGAAGGAGGCAACGGGGGAGGCCATGGACTATTCCTGGGACGGAAGGAAGCAGGGTGGGAAGCCATGGACTATTGCTGCGGCGGCCGGAGGCAAAGTGGGAGGCCATGGACTATTGCTGGGGCGGCTGGAGGCAGAGAGGGAGGCCATGGACTATTGCTGGGACGGAAGGAGGCACAGGGGGAGGCCATGGAGTATTGCTGGGACGGAAGGAGGCAAAGGAGAAGGCCATGGACTATTGCTGAGACGGAAGGAGGCAGAAGGGGAAGCCATGGACTATTGCTGGGACTTGAGGAGGCAGAGGGGGAGGCCATGGACTATTGCTGGGACGGAAGGAGGCACAGGGGGAGGCCATGGGCTATTGCTGAGACGGCAGGAGGCAGAGTGGGAGGCCATGGACTATTGCTGGGGCGGGCGGAGGCAGGGTGGGAGGCCATGGATTATTGCTGGGACTGCAGGAGGCAGAGAGGGAGGCCATGGGCTATTGTTGGGACGGCAGGAGGCAGAGGGGGAGGCCATGGGCTATTGCTGGGACTTGAGGAGGCAGAGGGGGAAGCCATGGACTGTTGCTGGGACGGCCGGAGGAAGAGGGAGAGGCCATGGACTATTGCTGGGACGGAAGGAGGCAGAGGGGGAGGCCATGGACTATTGCTGGGACGGAAGGAGGCACAGGGGGAGGACATGGGCTATTGCTGGGACATGAGGAGGCAGAGGGGGAGGCCATGGACTATTGCTGGGACGGCAGGAGGCAGAGGGGGAGGCCATGGACTATTGCTGGGACGGGCGGAAGCAGGGTGGGAGGCCATGGGCTATTGTTGGGACGGCCGGAGGCAGAGGGGGAGGCCATGGACTATTGCTGTGACGGGCGGAGCCAGGGTGGGAGGCCATGGGCTATTGCTGGGACGGCCGGAGGCAGAGGAGGAGACCATGGACTATTGCTGGGACGGTAGGAGGCAGATGGGGAGGCCATGTGCTATATGCTGGGACGGGAGAAGGCAGGGTGGAAGGCCATGGACTATGGTGGGACGGCCGGAGGCAGAGAGGGAGGCCATGGGCTATTGCTGGGACGTGAAGGAGGCAGGGTGGGAGGCCATGGACTATTCCTGGGACGGAAGGAGGCAGCGGGGGAGGCCATGGACTATTGCTGGGACGGCCGGAGGCAGAGGGGGAGGCCATGGACTATTGCTGGGACGGCCGGAGGCAGAGGGGGAGGCCATGGGCTATTGCTGGGACGGAATGAGGCAGAGAGGGAGGCCATGGACTATTGCTGGCACGGAAGGAGGCAGCGGTGGAGGCCATGGACTATTCCTGGGACGGCAGGAAGCAGCGTGGGAGGCCATGGACTATTGCTGGGGCGGCCGGAGGCAAAGTGGGAGGCCATGGACTATTGCTGGGGCGGCCGGAGGCAGAGAGGGAGGCCATGGACTATTGCTGGGACGGAAGGAGGCAGAGGAGGAGGCCATGGACTATTTCTGAGACGGAAGGAGGCAGAGGTGGAAGCCATGGACTATTGCTGGGACTTGAGGAGGCAGAGGGGGAAGCCATGGACTGTTGCTGGGACGGCCGGAGGCAGAGGGGGAGGCCATGGACTATTGCTGGGACGGAAGGAGGCAGAGGGGGAGGCCATGGACTATTGCTGGTACGGAAGGAGGCACAGGGGGAGGCCATGGGCTATTGCTGGGACTTGAGGAGGCAGAGGGGGAGGCCATGGACTATTGCTGGGACGGAAGGAGGCAGCGGGGGAGGTCATGGACTATTCCTGGGACAGAAGGAAGCAGCGTGGGAGGCCATGGACTATTGCTGGGGCGGCCGGAGGCCAAGTGGGAGGCCATGGACTATTGCTGGGACTGCAGGAGGCAGAGAGGGAGGCCATGGACTATTGCTGGGACGGCAGGAGGCAGAGGGGGAGGCAATAGACTATTGCTGGGCCGGAAGGAGGCAGAGGCCATGGACTATTGCTGGGGCGGAAGGAGGCAGAGAGGGAGGCCATGGACTATTGCTGGGACGGAAGGAGGCAGCGGGGGAGGCCATGGACTATTGCTGGGACGGAAGGAGGCAGAGAGGGAGGCCATGGACTATTGCTGGGACGGAAGGAGGCAGCGGGGGAGGCCATGGACTATTGCTGGGACGGCAGGAGGCAGAGGGGGAGTCCATGGACTGTTGTTGGGACGGCCGGAGGCAGAGGGGGAGGCCATGGACTATTGCTTGGACGGGCGGAGCCAGGGTGGGAGGCCATGGGCTATTGCTGGGACGGCCGGAGGCAGAGGGGGAGGCCATGGACTATTGCTGGGACGGTAGGAGGCAGATGGGGAGGCCATGTGCTATTGCTGGGACGGGAGAAGGCAGGGTGGAAGGCCATGGACTATGGTGGGACGGCCGGAGGCAGAGAGGGAGGCCATGGGCTATTGCTGGGACGGGAGGAGGCAGGGTGGGAGGCCATGGACTATTCCTGGGACGGAAGGAGGCAGCGGGGGAGGCCATGGACTATTCCTGGGACGGAAGGAAGCAGCGTGGGAGGCCATGGACTATTGCTGGGGCGGGCGGAGGCAGGGTGGGAGGCCATGGACTATTGCTGGGACTGCTGGAGGCAGAGAGGGAGGCCATGGGCTATTGTTGGGACGGCAGGAGGCAGAGGGGGAGGCCATGGGCTATTGCTGGGACTTGAGAAGGCAGAGGGGGAAGCCATGGACTGTTGCTGGGACGGCCGGAGGCAGAGGGGGAGGCCATGGACTATTGCTGGGACGGAAGGAGGCACAGGGGGAGGCCATGGACTATTGCTGGGACGGAAGGAGGCACAGGGGGAGGCCATGGGCTATTGCTGGGACTTGAGGAGGCACAGGGGGAGGCCATGGACTATTGCTGGGACGGCAGGAGGCAGAGGGGGAGGCCATGGACTATTGCTGGGACGGCAGGAGGCAGAGGGGGAGGCCATGGACTATTGCTGGGACGGGCGGAGGCAGGGTGGGAGGCCATGGGCTATTGCTAGGACTGGCGGAAGCAGAGTGGGAGGCCATGGGCTATTGTTGGGACGGCCGGAGGCAGAGGGGGAGGCCATGTACTATTGCTGGGACGGGCGGAGGCAGGGTGGGAGGCCATGGGCTATTGCTGGGACGGCCGGAGGCAGAGGGGGAGGCCATGGACTATTGCTGGGACGATAGGAGGCAGATGGGGAGGCCATGTGCTATTGCTGGGACGGGAGAAGGCAGGGTGGAAGGCCATGGACTATGGTGGGACGGCCGGAGGCAGAGAGGGAGGCCATGGACTATTGCTGGGACGGAAGGAGGCAGCGGGGGAGGCCATGGACTATTCCTGGGACGGAAGGAAGCAGGGTGGGAGGCCATGGACTATTGCTGGGGCGGCCGGAGGCAAAGTGGGAGGCCAT